>CM034000.1:21434922-21644921 GCA_019603395.1 Cyrtorhinus lividipennis | reverse complement strand
TCGATATTTCATGGATTCGGTTCTGGTTCGAGGAATCCCGTGTGTAATATATTGATGCGTCTCGATGCGCATCAATAATTTGATGCGTTTTTGATCTAAACACCTTGAAACGTCCAGAAAAAATTTTTGAGCCGAACCGGAGAGGTTGACGTTTTGCATGAAAACATGGTTGATTATACAAGGAATAACCAACCAAAAGAAAAAGGAATGGCAACAGTTCCACATTGGTCAGTTCTGATTTCATGTCATGAGTTAAGACCATTAGAAAGTAGGATGTTATTAGAGGCACCATATTACTTCAAATTAAAGAATCAGAAGACAAAGTATAGAATCAGCTCGCCAGGTCATTAAAATGCTAAGGGATTGGAGTATCAGAATATTGTTGGATTGGGGTATCACAATGGTAAGGATTAAACTAATCCTTATCCTTAAATTAAATTTATGTTGATAAATTGAAGCCACCGAGCAGGTGGAGAAAAGGTGATGAATTCAGATTCATGTTGGTGACAGCTAAAAGTTTCATCAATCCGCACAAAGTCCGAACTCACGCAGCAGATTTCTCCATGCTTGGCTTTTGAGATGTTTCTTATTCAGCTAGCTTGTCAAATCGATAAGTAGGCATGTGCCAGAGTTTCATTCCATTTGGAACTGCGTCTTCATGTCGCCTCGAACTTTTTCAAACCTCTCACTTTTCATAAGTACACGGACGAGACCACGTTCACCATGTATGCAAAACCACGTAACGGCTGGGCTCAAATTCAACGCGTAACGAATACCTAGGTTTAACGAAGCGTTGTTAGCTTCAAATACTCTCATCTTCACCACTCTGGGAATTTTCACCTCCAATCAGCCGACTCGGGATTCGGGGTACGGTCGGATACCCTGGTGAGAGGTTACTCGGGATTTTCAACACCCTGATTGAACCCGATGGGTTTCCCGAGTGTAACGCGCGCACTCCGAGTAGCTAATTGAGGTTCTCGTTTCACTGTTTAATTCTCGGGTCTTTGGTGGTTGCGGGCTATATAGGAAACGTCTTCTCTAGGTGGGATGGGGGGATCTGATTTTTCATAGCCCCTGGTTAATGTGGAGGGTTGGTGTAAAAAACCTGGTTTTTAAATAATTACGTTTGATATTGTTACTTCCTCTTTTTTCAAGAAAGAGTTTCGTGCTTTGCCTAAATGATAACCTTTTCCGTGTCGAGATGTTTGAGGAAGAAAAAATGTCTTGATGAATCTCATGGCAAGACGCAGTCTAAAAGAAAATTTTCGGTTGCCGCAAAATTCTCCTATGTTGAACTACTTTGATAGCCAAAAGATTTTTTTTTTTTTATATTTACATGTTTTATTGCACCAAGTAGATAACTTATAAGCAACATTTCTGTAATAGACTAATACTAACAACTGCTTTCAGAATAAGATACCTACTTAACTTTATTCTTAACAAGTCTGTTGAATTGCTTGGGGCACTCACACTAACTGAACCAGTTCATGCGGTTTTGTTCTTTTCAGTCTTCTGAGTAGGTCATTGGTGTCAAGAAGGCGGACAACATCTTCGTTTACATGACTTTGGAGCCTCATAAGGTGATTGATGGCTTGATTTCGTATTACTTCATCTGTCGATGAAGACAAAAGATCTGGTAAAATTTTTTTCGGTAGGAAATATGAATTCACTTTTGAATCCGTTTATAAGCGTCGATATGAACTATTGGCCCCGTTGAAAGACCGTCTAAAATTGTCTCAATCACATGAATAGCTTGTCATAACTTTCACAATGCTTGTCATAATGTTGTCATAACTTTCTGAGCCCGTTGGAACTACTGAAATCGAAGTGAGATTAATTAATTCGTGGAGGTAACGCTGGTTCCGCAGATTTTAAAATTCATTACAACAACGAATTCAAGAACACTTAAGTATGGAGATCCTGAGGTCACCTTTGGCTTAATGAATAATTCAAACTCGCCGTCAACATTTTTTGAGGACCGGAGCAAGAAGCGATGTTCAGACAGTTCTTTGTTACCAATCTCTTCAATAGGTTTCGTTTAAAGGTACTTTAAATACTTTCATTTCTAACCCTCTAGTCGAATTTACCTGTGCACGGATTCGAGTTATTATGAATCCGCACAAGTGGCTTAGTAAGAGGCTGTTATTTCGTTTTTTCAGAAGGGCAGCCAATAAATGGGAAAAACCTCTTTCCCAGGTGATGGGTAGATTGCGAACGAGGAAAATCTTCCTACGAGAAGAGCTTTAGAGAATTTTTAGAAGAATCTAAAAATTTACTTAAAGACTCCGTTCGGGTTCTATTTTGCCTAACTCCAGGTGAGCCCTGACGCCAAAAACAGAGACAGAGTAGGGTTACGTTTTCCACATTCTTGAAGTGTGTGAGGGTATGATTCTTGCGCTAATTTTCATAGGTTTTGGACCGGTGGTCGCAAAAGGCGAATACTTCATTATAATAGTGTGGATTGAAATTTTTTTTCTTTTAATTTTCATAATCATTTACTTATAACTTTGTATTAATGATGAACTCTCCCACGCGAGCGAGACACAACTACAATTATTTATGGAATAATTTACAGCGTCGTTGAAAATTTTATAAGTGAACAAATACAAATTATTAATATAAAATAGAGCATAAAAACTACTTCCTCTAACTGGTGAAAATTGAGTTTTTCATCAAGTAAGATCAACCGATACCGACCGGCGTTGATATTTCCGATCTACCTACCTACTTGTTGGTGGTCGTATGTATCGACTATGTAGAAACAACTTGCCCTTCTCACAACGTTTGGTTTGCTGGGCCAACAGAGCCATCGCAGTTTTCCTTAAGGCTCAACAAACGTCACAACGACGATCTGTTGTCTTCGGGGTTTCCTTTCGCAAACAGGCAACCCTGAACTCTTCTCAAGTTTGTTCGAACCAGCGCACGGTTTATTTTCTCCACGAGTAGAATTGTTCTGTTACAAGAGTTGTTCACTTGAACGGCTGGCGGGCAGTCATAATGTGATTAAAACCCAAATCTAGTAGTATTGGGGTCTGAATTAGACGGAAGGGAGAACTTGGTTGTTTACTCAGCACCACGATCGGAGGAGAGGTGGTGTCGAACTTACGTTATTGAGTTTCGCTACTGAGAATAGTTTACCTTTGTCCTGTCGTCCTCACGAAGATTGTCAAGGTACCTACACTGCCTACTACTCTCATGACTACGCAAAGGACGTGCCCAGATAGCGACATGCCCATTAATCAGGGATGGGCCTCTTTCAGGAGATCGAACTTGTTACCATCAATAGGATCGTTCGACGGCCACTGAACTGCCTTGCCAATCACAGAACAATAAGTGTTCCATATGTGAAGTGTTTAAAACGAGTTCTTGAAGCCTTTCTATCACAGTCATTTTCGGGGTTTAATAATAAATTAATTAATTTAGAAAAAAATTAATTTAAAAAAACGCTAAATTTTGGACGGTGAATTGATTGGAATGAGTCTCCACGCTCTTGGTTCTAGGAATAACCAAGCCCTGTGGAAAAATTTGTAGCGTTTTTTTATTTCATCTTACATTTTTCTCTACCTTTGGTGACCAAAAATGATTATGTTATGGTACTCTCTACTAGAGAGTTTTATCCGTCCACTATAACGGGAAGCTTTCATATTACTGAATGATCACCACCTGTTAAATGATAGGCACCTCTGTGCGAGTCCAAACCCTTATAGAGGAATTCATAGTATAAGAAAAAGAAAATTATAAGAATGGATGGTAAAAGAGAATTGAAGAATCGTGGAACAAACTGGTAATTGTTTCAATCGTTCGGTTGGAATACTTTTTTTTACGACTTTGGTGCTTTGCCGGTTGAGATGAAGCGTACGATGAAAGCAAAGTAGCAAAGTTTCTCACTGTTCAAGTTTTCAAGGCGTACATAATAACTTATATGGTCTATTGCATGATTTGGCTGCCCAAAAACAATCTGCAGACTGGTGAGTTGAGTTTTCAGATCCACTTGTGAGGAGTAGAGTCTGTGCAATGATGTCAGAGAGAAATGCACCTAAAGCACCGCGCTAATGGATTTTATGGGACCGAGTCGGTGAGCGGGCCCTAGTCAAGTAAAAAACGTTGCAGTGGACGAAAACTAGTCAAAGTGAGTTAGTCTAGGGGAAGTGGAAGCTCGAGTTGTGAACACTTTTCACTCAAAAGCAGTTGAGTAGCTAAAACGGACATGCGTTGGCCTTTTTATGCCCTTAGGTGGATAGTTCCCTGCCGGCATTCCACCACTCACACTAAAGGGGGTTTATCTGTTGGTTAGAATTATGATAGCAAATCATATGTACACATAGTAACAAAAACCATTTCGAGATCACGCTGAATTCCAATTGAACTCAGTAACCAGTTCAGGTTGCTTATTACCCTGACGTCTAGCAAAACCTATTAAGGTGGTGCCAACCGATTAAGCATTGCGATCAGGGAATAGATGGGTAAATAAATTGAATAACTTAGAACTCTATGAGCGCGGGACTGAATACCAAGAAAAGCACCGAACGTTCTTACTTGCATCGTATAAGTTGACGTCATGATGCAGCAGTTCTCCTGGCACATTCCCGCAAAAACAGAACCTGAACATTCGAGGCCGAATGATTCCCTTTGCGAGCGACAGATGCCAGCTGCTCGGCATTATACTTTCAGCAAGGTCTTGCGGTGGAGGTAAAGCGGTGATGATGATTGCATCAACCTCCAAGTTGACCAAATGATCAGGGGTCTGGCCGGGAGGTGGAATAATCATTTGACGATGATTTTAATAGTCATACGATAGCCTGCACCCTACGCCCTTCTTGGTGAAGATGATCATAGACTTGATAAGGAGTAAGCAGGAGTCATACTAGGTAATGTAAACGGAAGCGTAAACGCCATCAGTTGGCCTGAATGTTCAAACTTTTATGTGTTGCTGCGCACGGCATTAAGTGCCGAAAGTGAAGTGAAGAAAGGACTGCGCTCGGGATCACCTGCGTTGATTTCCTTTCCGTACTTCACACAACCAACATAATTTCATCACTCATCCAGCTCCTTTGGCTGACCTAGTAGTCTGATCATCAGTAGTCTCATCAGATCATTCATGATAGATTTCGAGTGTGCTGAGGCTCCAAAAACACCCCTCCAAAGTCTAGGAAAAGCCATATGAGGTTCTTTTTTTGTCCCAGGCACCACTGTGGTCCTACAAAACTTTATGGCTGGCTAACTCGCTTAAAACCAACGGTGACCCCAACCAGACACGCCAGAGCCACCCCATTCGTGCACTGTCCATTCACCCAAACGATTGCCGCATAATTCCACTGTGAGTTTCAGCTCGAAAAGGGAGCACTAAGGGTGGCAATTCAAACACGGCCCGGGAGGAGAGGCCATTTAATCAATTTCAAGGCAGAAGGGTCCCCAGAATTGGACCATTTGGTCTCGTTACTTCCACAAGGACCCTTAGCGGGAATTCGAGAGGTGCCCTTTCGTTGCATCTCTTTGAAGGTTTGTTAGTTTTACGATAAATACTCTCAGAAGGTGCTCAGAAGTTTCTGATTTGAATAAATACATTAAAAACGTCCCCAAAGAGACGGTTACCTGAGACTTGGTAGCGTAACTTTTTGTGCAAGATGCAAGAAAGTTATACAAAATTGCGGCTAAGGGGGAGGCTGCGTGAGTTGAACTGAAATAATTATTCAGGAAGTATAAACAAAAAATAGTCTATATAAATAAAAATATCTAGCGACTGCGTAAATGGATAGATTGTGACTTCTCCGTAATGAGACATGTGGTGCAATGATGCATGACTGCATTTATACCAAGTACGTGGGATTCCGGAATCAGGAAGTCTTGGAATTTATAGAGCAAAGCACCTTGGCTGCTTTTATAGGAGTATCCAAGTACATCTACAACTGTATCGGCGGTGGTTAACCTTTTTGAACGCGATGAAAGCCAACGCCGACGTAAAAACACGGGATCTATTCGAAAACGACCCGATCCCAGCAGGCGGGTCCCGACTATTTGCCTGGAATGGATTCCCATAACACCGAGCAAAATGGTTGGGAAAAGTCGAACACAATAGTAAACACGCCAAACGAAAATTCCCTCTGGCCTGGCTCTCAGATGAACCTCTGTGTAGGTTCTCGCGCCTCTGTGCACAAAAACGGTTTTCTAATTCATGTCGTACTGGCGTATTCACCAGAAAGTCCCTTTTATCTTTTTTCCTCTCCACGAATAGCACAGCTCTCGCTGCGTTCAGCAATCGAATCACAGTTATAACAGTCACATCCAACTTACGAAAACAACTGGTTTGAATGCCCTGATAAATCATTTAGAAATTGAACAAAAGAGCAAAGAGTAATTTTTGCATTATGGAGATCGTGTGTAGCTTCCGAAGTCATCCTCACTTGAATTTATTCGCCTCGGTACGGTTTTATAAATACTGTAGGGTACGAGTATTAAACTCGTTAATATTTCCATCCGTTCGATGACTACGGAAGCGGAATACTAATACGCATCGCCGTACGTAGACCGTAGGGAATGATAAATTTACAGTGTTTTGGCATGTTTTTATCGTTCCAACTATCCGGTTTTCGTCTCCAGCGCCATTAATTTATTCAAGCCAGGAACGAAGGTTCCTTCAATTCATACGGGTTTTAGAAATTGAGAAACACCATTCGTGTTCACGCCCAACTCTAAATTTCATAATAGTAAGCCCCTTAAATTACTCCACAATACAATTTTGAAGCGGTAAGTCAAGAGAACAACATCTTCGTTCTCCTCACAGCTACGAAATGGTGGACTTGATTTTACACAAATTGTAACTGGATAATCGCATAATACAGGCTAAACCCACTGAGAGATATTTCGAAAATTAATAATAATCTTATCAAGACAGTATGTGACAACCCCTCAGTTATTGGTTGGTTATTCCTCGAATAATCAACCTATGTTTTTTGTGTATTTCCAGCCTAAACGTACCTTTTGACCATCGTATTATTTTAGAAGAATGAACTATTCTGATGACAATGAAAATTACGATAATGATTGTTTTCTCCCACCATTGAATATTAAAATAAAAGTGTTCACATGAAGAAATATTATTCCTGAGTAACAGGTGCGAAATTCGATTTTCCGATTGACCCTATTGGGCTCATTCCACATTGAGTGGAGAGAAAAGAAATCTTCGCGAGCCAATTTTCGGTTAGTTTTAACGAGAAACCCCAGGTGGTGACTGGGAACAGCCAATTACAAATCCATCTTCCTGTTCGCCTAAAGCACTTTTTTCGGCTAAAAGAAATCTTGTCAGGCGACACATACACGCCGCGGTTAATTCTCAGTGACAAAAAACCTTGATAGCTTTAACGGATTTGGTTAATTAAATGTCCGTTTCAAGGATTACATTGATGGACGCTTGAGAATAAATTTCAATATTCCATTTGATCAACTTGTTGGGGGAAATTAGTCTGATTGATTTGATCAGCTCTTGAAGATTTATGCCTGGTATTTAGGTTACAGAAAAATTACATCTTTGCAATGTGGTGCTCCATTGGCTACTAGGGGAGAGAAGTCACAGATGACCAGTGAAAAGATTCGTGCCATCCTTACGTGAAAATATGATACGAGTACTTACATAATGACCGTGCAAATCGCTGCAGAATGGTTTCCTTTTGCTTGGGGTTTTTTGGATGGTTATTCCTTGAATAATCAACCTATGTCTTCATGCAAAAAGTCAATCTCTCCGATTCGGCCCAAAAATTTTTTCTGGACGTTTCCAGGTGTCTAGATCAAAATTAGCAAATGTCCGTCCACCGTCCACGCCGACTATGGTAGTACAAATTATTCTAAGAATCTGAAATTTTGGTCAGGGGTCCGTCCGTGGCTCTAGTTGGTCCTCGAAACTTTTCAACCCGATCGGACCAAATTTGAGTGGGGTAGGGGTCAAAATGTGACAGGCACAGCGTTAATGGAAAAATCAGTAGTGTCACCTTTATTAGTCATTAGCACAGATGAAGCACCAAAATGTGAGATTTGTTTGAAATGATGCGTTATTTTTTAACGAAAAGATATCTGGTTTCTATATTTCCAACTAAGCCAACTATGCGCCAAAAATGATTTTTTGTTGCTGAGTGCCTAAGAACGGCTATGCTTCAACCCTGAGCGTTGGTTTGGATTCCAATTGAAGTAAATTTTGGTGAAGTAACTTTTGGCACGTCCACTCCGAAATTAGTGAATGATTTGACCAATTACATCTCCTTCTCCTTTTAGTGATCTACGTCTGGAAGACCAGTCACTAATGGCTCTCCTCTGCTTCTTGTGATTTCAGGACTACGAAGTGGATTTATATCTCAGGCAGAAATGGCACGACGAACGACTCCAACACCCGGACATCACCGAAGTGCTTGACCTAAACGATCCCAATTTGGTCAAAGCTATTTGGAAACCCGAGGTATATTTCCCGAATGCAAAACACGCTGAGTTCCAGTTCGTGACGGTGCCCAACGTACTCATAAGGATTTACCCGGACGGAGAAATTCTCTACATGCTCAGGTAGGTTTGACCTTATTCTACGCAGCTGTCTGATATCCTTTGAGCTGAGACATCAGCCTTCTGTTGTAAAAAATAAGGGGGGGGGGGGGGGGGCTTCAGAATAGCTTGAACCAAGATCGACGAGGCTCCAGATGATCGTTCCTTCGTCAAACTACTTCTTTCCCCCCTCCCAGTATTATGAATCCTAGCCCGCCTTGCTTTTGCTCCGCGGTATATGCCCCTCAGTACACATACGCCCTTAAACTCCTTTTCTTGTATATAAAAGTTCGTATTCGGTGTAACTATATTACGAGTATGTCCCTTATGTGGCTGACACTCGCTGAACTGTCTCGAGGGAAATTGAAGCGTCTTCATTCCAGTCGACGTCTGCCTTACGACCTGTGAGATGCCTAACACTTTTAGAATCTGGAAGAGTTAGCGAAGCACACTCTAACTTGCTCCTCCTAAATTGCCCAAGCTCCGCAGAGGCGGCACCGTGTTTTCAATTTATACCGACAGTTCGCCCGTACGAAAGTGAACTGAACCGCCCTTCCGTTCTTTATGTTTTCCAGCTTCCTTATGGCAATGGAGAGCACGTGTCGGCATCAATGTCATTCTTGACGTTTTTTTTACTTGAGCGCTTATTTTGAGTGATTTATAGCCGTGAGGACTGAGAGCACTACGCTCCCTGATATCCCAGAATATCCAAAAACAGCGGGTTTCAGAAGAATGTGCAATGTTCAATGGATTTTGTTTTTTGTTATTTTCGCTTTGTTTCTGGCTGGCTAACAAGAACATTAGTTTCTAACCACAATATTGGTTGGTTATTCCTTGAATAATAATCAATAAAAAAATAATCAACAAAATTGAACTTTTGATCTAGACAGCTTGAAACGCCCAGAGAAAAAAATTGGGCCGAATGCGGAGAGGTTTGCATGAAAACATTAGGTTGATTTAATTTATTCAACAAATAATTCAACCAAAAGACAAAATTTTCCGGTCCGCCGTACGCCGCTCCACGCCGTTGTTGGTATTAGAAAATTTCTAAAAAATCCTGAATTTTGGTCAAGACCCGTTCCTGGCCTGGGACGGTCTTCGAAACACTTTTCAACCCGATTGGAGCACAATTTGGGCAGGATAGAGGTCAAAATTGTTTTTTTTGAAAAATGGATTTTCGAGATTTTGGCGCGATCTAGGCGAGTGGGAGTGGATCATTTTCACTAAATTTTGACGCTAAACCCAATGAATGTGATCCCAGAACGATTGACACCTACCGGAAGAAGTTATGGTGTCAAAATGGGTATGTATCTACCCATTTTGTTATATGTGTTTTCAGGATTTCTGGTACCTAGGCGTGTGGGGGTATAATTTTCCACTAAATTTTGGACCCTGAATCGATTGGAATGGGTCTGGGACCCGCCACACCCACTGTTTCCACAATTTTCTCCATGTTGAAGAAATGAATCTCCATGCGCCTGGTCCGAGGCTCAAATTAGTCTCCATGCGCCTGGTTTCCTTATTGTCGACCAAAAACGTTGCGGAATCTTTAACACACCTTTTTGTGTACGTCCACATAACCAGGCTCAATCAAAATGAACTGTCGGTAATTGAGAAACAATAATTGGACTCATCTTTTTTGAAATCGACGGTTCAAAACATTTTCCGCGTTGAATGTACATTCACTACTTTGCAAAATGTAACAAAGCCAGTTTTCGCCTTCAAAAGCTGTTTTTGCATAATTTTCACTCCTCCCACAAATCATGAACTGAGAAACCACCACAGAGATAGTTTTTCATCTTTCAATTATCAAATTTGATGGTTTAATTCATCCATGATTGCATGATTTCTTGAATAACTATATTTTCGACTAGAGCCGACTAGGGGCAACATTCTAGTTACATTCCTCTCTTCCAGTATGAGTTCATGATGTCAAAATATGCATTGGAACCAATGGCGATTGCCAGATCATTTTATAATGAGGTAAAAGCCCCACTCCCAATATAACGAGGTCCTCCTCGAGACCCACGCGTGGGTATAACCTATCTACAAGTGCCTCTCTCCTTCGCTGCAGCAACGATGGCCCTTCGGCCCTCAACGTCTCAATTAGATGGAAAGTGGTCTCAGACTTGACTGTAGTACGCTTGGCCAATTATTTCTCCTTTCAGTCTCAAGTGACACACTCAATAGGTGCTTTTCCTGGTTATGGATTGGTTGGAAATGTGAATGCTCATGGTACTACGAGTTGTGAGAGTAATGCGATGCGAAGGCTGCTATCAATCCATCATCATTTTCATCACAGCAGTTATACTTTGTACCACTGAGATTTCGATACCAAAAATCGATCCGATCAGAATCCGATTTTTTTTTTCTTTGTACCATTTCTGAGCTGTGTCACACAATCAGTTTCCGCCGCTGGCCTGATCAGTTTTACTTGCATGAGGTGATACTGACAATCCGCCTCTATGAGGTTGTGAAGACGGGTCACTAACTATTTGACGTTGATTCGTAAAAGGCTCATTCGCTCGCTAACGTGGAAACTCGTTCGGCGGGCTACAGAATTGATTGCACAATGTAATAAGTGTCGACCAAAGGAAATTGATCAGCCCCAACCCACTCGTATAGCTGCGAGCTACCCACATAGATCTAGTTATTGTTTCAAACGTATCAAGTTCCCACGAGACCGAACCCGACATGCGTCTATTATTCCCATGAACCGGCTATTGTCACCTCATTGGCATGTGATATTGGGTCGATATCCCGTTGTACATCATACCCCTTTAGCAAACCTATTCTAGAACACGGTTAGTCGGTTTTGATTTTTCAAGAGGTCGTTGCATAGCCCGCTGATGCGTGGAGTCCATTGGATCATGGTGTGGTTACATTCAGCGACATAGCATCAGAGGTACTCCAATGCTCCATACGGACAATGGATACTACTTCATTTCTGATTCACCAAAGCAAGAATCAGCTATTTCGACCATTCTCAGTCATTTTACTTACCTTAATGCTCAGCTCGGTATTTTGGTTTGTCATTCTTGATAAAATAGTAGTCGTTTGAACCATAATTCGCAAGTATGCTAATTCAATCCGGTCCTTCTAGACCAAAAAGAGGCCGGTCAAATACTTTACAAAATCTGAAATTTCGCCAGATGGGATACCGAAAATGTTACATAACACGTAAGGACGTCACCAAAGGGGCAATTTAAGCGGCTTTCTACTCTCGTAAAAAGATTTGATTTGAGAAAGCACCAAAATTCAAGACAATCCATTTGTCGGATTATGGAACTTGCACCTCACGTAAACCTCAACCTTGGAGTTCATCACGAAGGCTATAAAATCGAGCATTTCGCCTGTCGTTCTGAGAGCAAATGCTTTTGGACTTGTTTTTTACGCCGTCTTCGATCATCCTTTCCCTCGGCTCAATTGACTTGCCGAAGGCTTTTTATCTCCATCTTCATGCCCTCGTCCCTTTCTGAGTTTATTGGACGAAAAACGGCACCAACTTTCTTCCCGATCAGACTTTCTTGCGTGTCATGCACCGTAAAATAAGGCGAGATCATTGGGAATGGGATTTGGTATATGTCTAAGAATTCTCGTCCGGTATCCATACAGGGCCTAAGAGTAAGTTCATGAACGGTAATATTTCTCGTACGTTCAACCTTATTTTCTTCAACTTCTATTTTCTCAAGAAGTGCTTTTGAAATGTGTATAAACTGCGAAACGTCTAGCCCCCTAACCCATTCAATAACATTCTAGAAAAATCCGTTTTATGATTATCTTCATGTGCCCTCTTCAAGTACCCCCTTTCGATTATTATCCCCTTACGTTTCCACGAAGCAAGAATACGAATCCAACTGAATAACCGAGGTTAGCTGGATGAAGCTTTGTTAGGAATAATACAGTTTTAGTGGACGAATTCGTACGCGTTGGATGAGCTAAATAACCATCCTACGGTTTGATGGAGAGCCCATTAATTCTTCACGCTCATTTCAATATTGTTGCTCCAGCGGGAAGGTGACAATATTATTACAGTATCCAGCGCGGGCAACTCCTCGCGAGGGCGGACAATACAAACATCGAATGCTCCAGGCGATCTCGTCATGGAAACTAAAAAACTTGTCCTGAAATCGACACTGGGTATTTCTTTCCATTTTACTCGCCATGAAACCTATTTTGGAAAGTAAACCTATCGACTTCATTTATAAATCTCCGTTTTCGTTTCTCCGACTTTTTTGTTCTTTTTCCTTCAGGCTAACTTCAAGCGAAAGATGATGAATGTTTGAAAGATTTAGGTTATTGGTTTCGGGACTTAGGGTTTTCAACTCCGACGAAGCGGAGGCTACTTCATAAGAGTAACAACCAAAGGAAAACAAATTCTGATTGGTTCCTTCTAAAGCATCCTCTTACCTCTTGTTGGGAGATTGTTTTCGCTCTTTCAGCAGCTCCAGATTCAGATCACTCGTTTAAGTTTAGGTAATAAAAAATTGGTCGCTTGGCTCGCTCCAATTTTTAAAATTAATAGGTTTTTCCCGCAAAATTTACAAAAGAATCATGGCTCAAAATTCATTCCGACGTAGAGTAGCTATAATTGAGTTTAGAATCTTGATTGAGTGCCCCCCTTATTAAATTAGAGAGAGTCGTCATTCTACTTCACGTTTCAATGAGAGTGGAAGCTGTACCTACCTAATTCGGTTAACATTCGCTTGACTGCGAGACCGCTAGCTACGTAGTAGCTAGTTAATCACTGTCGTATTACCTTGAGAAAACCCGAATTATTCCAACGGCTCGTTCGAGCGTTCATTCTTCCAGGGCTAATTTCTCGTCACGTCAACGGGAGTTAAAATCGGTTCAAGGACGACATTTCGCCATTTCTCCTCGTTGTAGGCTGTTCATCCTCCTTATGAATCCTAATTCCGCTGCTACAGGCGCATGACGGATTATGATGAACCAAGCGTTTGAGCCTGTGCGACCTTAACGAGCAACGACAACCCTCCCCGGAAATATATGAGTGCCTCAAAGTGGTTGGTATTCTTCAGCAGGAATGGAGCAATACTTAGGTCCTCGTGGGTCAAATCTACGCTCAAGAAATGAATGTCTGCTGACGGTCATGTCATGGGCCGGTTGGGCCTATTGGCTGTCTCTTGATCTCAAAAGTTCCTTTTTTGTGCTTGCCAACATAACCGAGTATCAAGAAAGAATTTTATTTTTAAATTGTTAAGGAAATAAAGCTCTTTTGAAGAAAACCCCACGGACAACGAAGATTAGAAAACAAAGTTACAAAACAGCTTATCCGAACCGCTTTTCAAAAGGAGGTTCTACGGTTCCCTCAACTCAGGACTCCGATCAATGCAAAAAGAATCCCGCATGAATTGCTAGATGTTTCTCGTGATCCCTTCAAAGCTGAAAACCCTTTCTCGGACACGCTCAGATAACAATACCTTGCGAAATTGAGTTCCCTCGGCTCTTAAAGGGCTTTTCTGCTGATTTCGATGTTTGCTTTTGTATTTCGCCCCCATACGTAACCCGTCCATCTCCCACGGATATGCCCGAGTGCCAAAAACATCTCATTCGATATTTGCGTGGGACGATTGCGGTATGCTCATCTGTGAAAGCTGGGGATTCCATTTAATTAAATGATGTGATTAATACTGGTTTGAGTGTTTATAACCTCGATTACTTTGATCATCAGCCGTGGTGTGGGCTCTTGTTATTGTTTCTGAGGCGGAGAAGGCATTGGTGATACGTACAATAATACTGTTTTATTCCCAATTATTTAAAATATAGGTATGTCGATGGAGGGAGCCAAAAGGTTGAATTTAACTATTGAATTCAATCTGATAATAGTTGTTTTAGTAACCTAATCTTATTTATCTATCAATGCATTGCGGCGTATCTCTTCCAGCCCAAAATGTTTTTCTAAAAAAAAAAAAAAAAAAACTAGCCAAGCTCTTATGACCGAATTTGATGAACCAGAACTAGAGTCTTGATGACACTCTGTAAATATAGTCGAGCGACCTCTTCTAGTGAATTCAATTATGTCGAAGCACGATTCTATTCATCGGTCAAATTTGTATACATATAATATATAAATTACACAAGAAATTGAAAGGCTCTTCAATCCTTCACTCTCCTTATCGTCTCTGCTTTTTGCTTAGCTTTAGAAGAATCGAAAAATCATTCAGGAACCACAGATAAGTGACCGAGTTTCCTTCTTCTTCACGAGGCCAATCTATTACAAAACCCGCGGTACTCTACACCTGACTCACTTCCCAATTGTTGAGAGAAGAACTTGATCCCTTCTTAGCAAGGCGATCAGCTTTTCCATTTCCTCTGCCTTGGTTTCCCTCGAAAGTATAGAATACGATGCCATTGTCCTTTTTCAAAAAAGAAGCTTCCCCGTCTGTATTCGGGTCACCTGCGAAGAGGGCGGTCTTGGCAATGATGTTTTGCATCGTAAGGGCTTCGATTCTAAAGATCAATGGTTTCTACTTATTAATAATGGATTTTTTCATGCAGCGTATTACTGTAACGGACAATTGTGGTCAATTTCAGGATGGCAATAATTTGCACACGTCGCGAGAGTGATGACTTAACAACTTCAGCCTACTCAAAAAAGGATCTCTCTTATTCATTGTTTGATAATTGATGTTTTCAACCACTCCGAATGTTTTTCAGGTTGAAGTTGACGTTTTCGTGTATGATGGACCTCTCAAGTTTTCCGCTTGACACGCAAGTCTGCACAATGGAAGTGGCCAGCTGTAAGTACATTCAGTATCTGATTTATGTAGTGCAGTTTTCAATCAAACATATTGTTCTCCCTGCCCCCGTATTGATGATCGACATTTCACATCTTGATTCTATCACAACTAAACCTGGTAATGTAACATTTGTTTATAGTTCGGTATTTCTTTCTAGCTGACAGTACCTATGCACCCGTCAACTCTGAAGTTTAGTGTTGAAACCCCGAAAATCCAATTAAAACTTTAATTGTAATTACGTCGAAACCCTTCGCCGAAGATTCGGTCGGCTAGTCGACTTAATTGGAAAGTAGAAGACAAGGTTGGTACGTGGGGAAAAAAAAAAAAAAAAACGGCAAAAGTTTATGGCGGGCATGAAGCTAAGTAATTTAATTTTTCCCTTGAGTTTTGAGGAGGAGGGGAGTTTCTTTCCTCGGTTTGTTGGTTTGAAATTTGTTTCCTCGTACCGTCTTGTATCTTTCTCTCATCCATGAAGTCTCTCGTGCTTGTTAGAGAATGATGCACTTTATCCAAGTAGAGGTTAACTCATCTTCTTTAGCAAAAACGTGCTCTCTAATTTGTTGAATGCAGTCGCAATTATTCGATGTTGTCTAGGCTATTGAAGTGTTTGCTCTAGTTAATAGTCCATAACAATTACAAGCGGAGATGTTACCTCCAGCTGTTGCGTCAGTGGGAACAATCGAACAGTGATTAATACAATATCATGTCTGGCCGGACCATGTTGCTGGAACGCAGAATTATCCGTACCTAAATAGGGTTCAACATCACTCAATCGGGTATCCCCTGTATGTGCTCAATCTTAAGTGGATTATATACGAGTAGGTAACTGTTTGATACTCATCTACTCGTACATACAACTGTATCTACGTTGAGGGCTGCAAATCGTCTATTGAATTCAGAAAAAGGTGGCGTGTCTGCCAATTACTACAAATTGAGCTATAAAGAGAAAATCAGTATTCTAGAATCATCTTCCCGGAAAAGGGGCAATCAATCGATAATTCCGTAAAGTGCTTACAGAGCGCGTTGGTCCTTCCTTAAGTACATCAGCTGCCATAAAAGGTACCCGTGTGCCATTATGCTCAGGTTTCGCGTAATCCTTTTCATGTCTGTAGGCCAGTTTGAACCTTGTACAAAGGTGGGGCAAGTGGGTAGGGCTTTGAATGCTCTCGCCCTGAACAATAGTGCTCGCCGCGCAGTGCAGATGGTATTGGCACGTTGAGTATGGTCTGTTGGATTTCCCCATCAAGGACTTAACCGGGATGGATTATAATATGATAGATTGGTATTATTGTGCCCTACTACTAGCCTTGCAAACAATTTCCTGAGCAGCTTGTATGTGTCGGTCAGTTGAAACGCTTCATTGTCGTATGAGCCTTGGCGGCGTCAGGGTTGAATAATCTCAAACTTCAGGGTCGTTAAGGGGGTAATAAAATAATAAGAGAAGCCGAGATATGAAAAGTCGGAAGCCATCAATCTTCTCCCAGACCTTCCCCGTCAACCCCGCTAAGTCCAGGCGCCTCTTTTACATTAAACCATTGGCGCGTCATCTGTCTGTCCTCAAGGCTTCATTATGGATCTTTTAGGTTGACGCTTCACATTGGTTTACTTTAGCATCCTTGGTCTTGCTGGGAGGCAGGGATTAACAGTGTAGCCTTGCTCTTGTTCATTCAACGTATCATGAAAAAATGTATCCGGTTGTGCGGATGCCTTCTACAAATCCACTAGAAACTGCCCTCCCACGTACCTCAAATGTATTGAGGCCGCTCCTACGCTAAGTTAAGAGCCAACATGGATGGCAAATTTTGTTTGAAACTCCCCATCCATCGATCAGAAGCCAATTTTATTGGTCGTTCATCACCTTTAACCGTTTGTGGAGTCCAAATCATAAATATCCGTCACGTAACCGTTATCCAGTCGCTTAGAATAAATTTTTCTCGAGTGTATTAATTTTGTCAAATTTTGACTTTTGCCTTTCAATCCCAGTTTATATTTAAACATCTTGAGACGTAAACTGTCAAATTTTTGGGGCCAATCGAACAGGTTGACCTATGAACTTACATATGTTATTTATATACTTATTATGTTATTATTACTGCTGCTTGGATTCAACTCTTTTTCACTCAAAAGCTTGGTCTCTTGTGGCCTAGAATAAGTAATTAAGGAAACTGATGATTCTTGGAAGAAAAAAAAACCTCGAAACTAAATTAGCCCGATTGGACCAAACTTCTACTACAAACTAAATTATCGGTGCTTTTGGGATCTAGGCGCGTGAGATACCATTTTCCACTAAATGTTGGACGATGAATCGATTATTGTGAGCCCTTCAGACTCCACACTAACTTTTTCCCCAAAATGTTGCTCTAAGGAATATTCAACCATTGTGGAATAATTGTCAACATTTTTATGGTCTGGCCATTGCTACAAAAATGTACCCAGTTTTGTTTAAAAAATCAATATTTTAGCTATTATTAAAGTCTGAAAAGGAGCATACAATAGGTGAATTATAGACCTGGCGTTACAACAGGTACTTATTGAATGTATGAAAGCAAGTAGTAAGTTTTTTCATAAATTTGATATAGTCCCAAAAAGGGTTTGAAATGAACTTGAGTGCAGACATGCATAAATTTGTGTAATAAATGTTGTGCACTTATTCGCATCGTTATTGAACGATACATTAATTTACGATTTTTATTTGAGGATTCATTCAACTTTTGACAGGTGAAGGAAGGTCGCACTAGGTTACCACAAAAACCTACCAAATCACTCCACAGTATGTACCAATTTAACAGTCTGTAGGCAACAAAAGAGGTCAGAATGTGCTCAGGTCGTTTCTGCAGGCACTATAATTTTTTCGAGTGGATTTCAGAGCCATACCTCCTACAGAATGTTCTTGTGCCTCGTGAAATCATGATGATTTTCAAACATCGCATCGCTCACCCGATAATGGCTGGTTGGAAAAATATGCACGTATTGCACGTTAGTGTGCGGTCTCTACCCTTGCTACTGCTGTTTGCTCAAAACTCTGAACAACCAAGTCCTTTTTCTGGGGAAAAAAAGGCGTTGAACTATTGCTGAATCAGGTTCAATAATGGAGAACGTTTGAGTGAAGCGGAACACGTACGAGTGCAGAGGGGATGATAAACAATAGATCTCTTATGCCAACGTTTGTTCGATTATCGATCGGTAGGTGCTTCATTCGAAATAGTTTACAGTCGAGCTATCAGTAGGATACGCGAAGACCCTAAATTACACCGCGCTGACTGGCGGATCCTTTATGGCGCTCAATGAAGGAAACCCTGCTGTTTCTCCCCCAAGAGACTAGTCCGCTCCATTGAACGACCGAATGGTTGGAGTGCAGCTAGATATAGAAGTTTCCGCCGTGTACAGAGATAGACAAAATACTGATTTCAGATCGATCAATAAGCAGTGTTATTATCAGGTGTTGCGCTTATTATCGTCACATGAACATTTGATATGCCCTCGAACGCAATGATCCCGTTTGTGGTTCACCATGACAGTGGTCTCACGCAGCTCAGAAAGGTTATGTAGAACGTCGTTTGATAGCCTGTTTCTCCTTAAAATCTGGCAGATTGAAAATAATCTTTATTGGTTATTACTTAGTCGTAGCCACCAGAGATAAGAATGAATTCCGGAGAGAATTCATAAAAATAAATTCACAATTAGGTACGAATTAATACTATAATTCAAATTTATTACCTAGTTGATTTTTTGAAAGAGAAGACCTTTTAAAAACTAATAACTTTTTCCGAAACGTATATCCGTTTGTTCTCAGATTTATCAATTTTATCTGGATTTTATCTGGGTGGATGCGCCTACGAATCCACCAGTTTCGTCGAGTAACAACCTGACAATAATGATTGGCATTTTCATGGTTCAGGATTCCTTCAGATGGGTAACTTAAGACCTCTAGTGAACTCGAGTCTAATGAATTCGTGTACGTATTCGCGCACATCACGAGTGAGACTAAGATCCGTGAGTGCCACAAGTGGTACTAAACGGCCCTCGGCTATTCCCCAAGATTCCGGGAGCACTACGTTCTAACTTATGTTTGCCCTGAAGTGTTTACGAAAGTGGAAGACAAGCCTTCGCTCTTAAAACCTGTTCGGAAGTTTGATGGTTCGTGAATAGATGTTGTAACGAGAAAGCGTTAACGACTTGATTTACTCGAGAATTTGGCTGGTCGAGCAATATACTGCTGTATCGAGACTGGTTAGACGCGAACTGCCAAACACCTGCCTTCGGTATTAGGAGTTGGTCGACATCAACGACGTTTTCTTGTAGGTGTCGGCCAGGCAATAGCTAAGTTCAGCTCAAACTGCGGTCTTGACTCGAGGAAGTTTCCTAACAGGGAACTTCAACTTTCGCCTTCCGAAGCGGTGAACAGTGAATGTCAAAAGTTTTCCTTTTGAGTTTCTTCACAGGTGGCAACTAAACAATTTAGATGATGAGACTTTACTGGAAGGAATCAATCTTCATGCTGAGAATCTTCTGTTACTGCTGAAATGAGAGCAAATCCCGTTTTACCCCATGGTTCTCCTACTGGACATGGGTCAGCTAGCCAGAGCAAATGCATGAAACGATTGTGTAAATAAAACAGTTCCGTATCATATTTGATTGCTTACAAAAAAAAAACTAAGATAAGTATATATTCATAATAAATGATAAGAATTTTCTGGACCTGCAGACCCAAACATTCACTTTTTCCATTGAGTCAATCTCGCAGGCGCGAAACTCACGCATTGGAAAATTTTTCGTGTATATGACAACATGATAGCTAGATTTGCTATAAACATAATTCAAGGGATTTTTTTTCAATGGCTATTCATCCAATGTTTGGACAAACAAACATTGTCGCTCTAACTACCGTCTGAAGAAACTTCTTCATTAGTCAGATTAACGATTAAACCCACACTTTCTTCACCTCCAACTACGGGATGACTTCATTCGACTACCACTCTGCTTTTCACTTTTCCGACGTTAATTTATCTTCTGTCACACTTGCTTGCTGCTTCTTAAGAGGAAAAAGTTGTTGCTCATTTCCATGGCGTCCTATCTCTAAACAAATTGGGAGCTCTCAAGTACCTACCTACTATCCACTACACAGAGAAGGTGGAAAAAGCTTGGCATGTCTCGGCATTATTCATGACGTTTTCCCCGTTTGGATGTAGAGAAAAAAGCTCATCAATCATGCCTGAAAAGGACAAGACGCATTGCCGGTTCGCATCAACTTGGCGATTCGAGACTTATCCTAGTTTAGTGGCTCCTCTCATCGACAGTGTAATGGAAAATCGATTGAGCCACCTTGCTCTGATATTCATTTTGGTCCTAAAAACAAATGAGGTTTTTGGTGATTATCTTACCCTACAAAGTGTTTTACAAAATCTACACATTCACTGAATACGCAATCAAATATAAATCAAACGACTATGACACATTTTTCGTATAAACCGACTCCAAGTTCTCTTATGATGATTTTTCTGGAATCTCATCCCATAATAGGTTATTATCCTGATAGTTCTCACTCGTATGGCCCGTTATTTCAGGTATCCACTGTTGATCCTTAAAAAAAAGGTGCATGTTGATAAATGCGTAAAAGAACTTCCAAATACCTAATTCTAATTCTGGCAATCTGGGGTCTTCAATGTTGTTTCATTTTACATTAATTATTCATTTATTTCATAATTTTTCAATACGAATACAAGGAGATAAGCCCGAAAAGCCCTATTAAAATAATAAGTCATACTAATAAACTAATTTCAGATAATGTTGACAGAGTGTAGGTGTTCCTTCAGCAGATTGGAGAAGGCAACAAGAAATAGGAGCCTCTGAAATTTAGTTTGACATTCCAACTACTGGTCAGCAAATAGTATGCTCTGATATTAAGCAGGAGCTTCAAGCTCTTGTTTCCTCATTTAAGGGAGTAGTCAGCCAGCTACATATTCATAATTCCCTTCCGTGCGGAGCTTCCATTTAAAAACGTCGGCCAACGCCACTTCCTGTCCTCGACTCTCATTCCCTACTATGGTCGGTATCCTCGGCTTTTTCAAGTGCCGAGGATTACAGCATAATAAGGTAATCCCCACCGTCGAGCCCTGGACATTTTAATAATCCCGTGGTTTTCGCTCGACACAAATGTATTCCAACCGGGTGATTTTTATGCCGGTTTTATTTTCGTCTAAGGGGATCCTCTTCAGTGTGCTCGTTCACCCATTTTACGGGATCCAGTTTCTTCTTATTCATGCGAGATTTCGTATGAATGGAAAACTACTCGGAGGATAACCGTTTGCGTTCTCATTCGATCTAGAGACTTTTGGTTAGGTTTATCTTTCGCACGTTTTGAGCCACATTTGACCTTACCGGATACAATCATCTAAATTTTCTTATCAAATACTTACATTTATCGAATTTCCCGTCTCACTGTGCAATTCAAAGGAGAATCTAAGTTGAGTTTATAAGCCACTTGAAACTTTTCAAGGCCAACCAAGCCGTTCTCAGATCACTTGGTGCCGTGTAAGATGGGGATTCGAGGCAAATGGCGAAAACCCTTCCTGATAGGAAACTATTCAACATGATGTTATAATGGAAGAACCTCTGCCTGAAGATTCTACCTTCCTTCGCAGTTTTACTTTTGACGCCTCAACCGTCTGAAGCTGACCTGTTAGAATTAAGTCCGAGAAATGCTTCACTCTCGTGTAGGTACAGTCTCTTATTAGGATAGCCCTAACTGGTCCGTTTCCCCCATTTCATATACGCAATTCAGCCAACGGTACAAGTTATTTCTGCTCACAGACGGGAAATTACAGACGTTACGATTAACCTACCAAGCTCCACTGTCCTCCAATTTTCCTCCTGTAACTCAATTTTCTCTGCGCCAACTTATATTTGAACGCTTTATTGCCGTCCCTTTTGACTTTACGCTCTAATATCGCGTGCTCTTTTAATTGAGACTTTTCCATTGTGATTTAAATTAATTTATGAAAGCGAAAGAAAGAATGCCTTCAATTCAATTCAAAGGAGCCGTTTCCCTTCAAGTTACATTGGGAGAGCAGCACCATTATTACTACAATTTCTATTATTGTACATTTTTTAAATTACCCAGAGCAATAAATTTAGTTGAGTCTCAGTCGTTTGAGGACTTTATTAAGTACATCAAAATGACAAGACGTTTTTGACGTCCTTCGGGTTACTCAACTCTTCACCTTTAATAACGTAACCCTTACGTGCAGTTTGGCTCTGATTTGACGTCGTTATGAACTTTTTCTAATTTTCTTTCTTTGTTTCAGTTTCTAAGACGACTGATGAACTTCGATTAGAATGGAAAGCTTTCAAACCCGTCATCATGGGGAAAGGCCTCAAGATGCCTCAGTTTGAAATCGACAAAATTTCATCCTCGGACTGCCAAGAAACCTTTCAAATTGGTAAGGATTAAGTCAGTGTTTAAGTCATCAAGTCATTCGTTTATACCTCATAAATATCAATTACGGTGGGTTTACTCATTACAATAGTAAAAAATAAGATAACCCGGAATAGCAACGTAGTCTACATGCTCAAAATTACGTATATATCGATCTTGAACTAACCTGTACATTCGCAATACGCTGGTAACGAAGCCCGCAAATTACGGCGAAGAAACATCAACACTGGGATAGGATTTCACGAACAACCTGTCATTCAGTGCTCTTCTCCTACACGAAAATAAAAGTTTATTTGTCGGAGTATAAAGGGTAGAATAATATAAAGTGAACAACCTTGTTGTAAAGAGCCGAATCATAAAATGTTAATTACCACGAGTAAAATGACGTTCAGTTTGCTCGTTTAGGTGTTTCCAATGATCGCATTCTGATCAAAGAGGCACAACGAGGTTTTTTTACTACTCGACAGAATCTACAGAATAAGAAAATTTTTGTGAGTAAAAACAAATAACATGCAAGCTGCGTTGTAAATGCGATTCTTACTACTAGTTAAGCGTTGTCAATACCACAGTATTTGATGTATGCGTTGACAACTCCTTAGAAATTTTGAAGGGGCGGGGAAAAGTATAAGGTTAAAAGTATAAATGTTGGCTCAGGGACAACCAAAATAAGATTTGAAAGAAAGTAGACCTTTTCTGAGTGGTTTTATTCAAATCTGAGGATGTTACGGTACGGTACGTTGACCAAGGCAACCACCGTGCTTTTCCTGACTCTCCACATCTGTGTAGGTCCCTCCATTTCTTACCTGCATCACTGCACCAGAATTATTCGTCCAGGAGTCTGTCTCCACACTCACAAGGAACACTCACAAAATTAGGCCTAGAACAGGCTTAACAAATATTCCAAGAGATTTGAAGAAAAAAGTCGTTATACTTTGGTTCCCACAGTCGGATGAAAAAAAAAAATCATCACGATTAATTTTACTACTTTTGAGGTAACAGTTTTCAATTGACACTATTGAAATATAAATTTTCCACTTCCTATCTGTCTTTTATGGCATTTTTAACAGTTGCCTGGGTATTAAGTGATTTGTTTTAGTTTCTTTTTCAAGTTTCTTCAAAATATTTTGTGTCCCTGATGAGAGCTTCACCATCTGTTACTGTTCGTTTTCCAAACCATCGCTTTCCTTGAATCGAACTAAATTTCAGCTTCTATTGATGATGGATCCGGAGGTGATCCATAATCCATCAAAAAAATACCATGGTTGATTTGTGGTCCTCGTATTTTTGTGGCCAATCTTCATTTAAATTGAACAGCGGCCAAGTATTTTGTGTGAGTAGGCGTTCCATGCTTCATCACCTCACGTACAAATCACGCTATATCGAGGCTTTTCTGTCCAATCGAGGGTGAGTCGGAATGACAGTGAATGACGGAAGGGCCAACACATCACTCATTCGGTCCTGAAATAAGTTACTGTATTCTGCTCGTGACGAGGCCCGTATCTCTCTTCCCATGCGTATGCGTCATCTTGGCCAGGATATATGGAGCTCTGGACGCCCTTTCGGGCATATACGAGGAACGAGCAAGGTGAGAAGCGAATGTAATGTGAAGCTGTGTACACATGATAGTAGATTCTCGTGAACTCTCGGCCTACATCCACAACGATGAGCAACTCTGCCCATCTTTGTGGAGCTTTGGCAGGACTGAAAGGAGAGGAAAAGGCGCAAAGAAATGATCCCTGGTGTCCTTCGTGTTGCTATTTGGGGTTTCTCGTGTGAAAAATGGGAAAATAGAATGAGAGCAGGGGAGTGGAAACGCTGAGGAAACGGTTACGTTCGGAGGTTTCAAGGTGGAGGGATACAGGCGGGTGAAATCCTTTGGCATTGTCCGCACAATCCTTGTGGATAATGCTGTCCTGTTTTTATAGTTTCAGCCTAATCTGTCATTGGGCTTTCACTATCCGTGATCGCTAGCCAATAAATCAGGGTGTAGTTCATATTCTTAGCCGTATCTTCAAGGATAACTTACTCATTTATTTCAGTAAACACACATGTCAACAACAGCCTGGTTAGAGGTAGTACACTGATAACTTGCAGACAGTTTGCAAAAAAACTATGATAATATCCGATATATGTCCGATAAACAAGTTATACACCTTGGTTAAATTGGTCAACTAATCTTCCTTCTTTTGTTGTTGATGGTGTCTATATGATTATAACTCGGACTTGAGCTATTATTATCCAAATTACAGTAATTGTTATTGATTCTCAATGCCCGTAGGACCGAAATCCTCCAGGTGGGTGCTGACTCGCCCAAATACGATCTTTCGCCTCATTTTTACATATCAAGAAAAATGTCAATATCATGAATAACAAATACCTAATTGCACCGAAATCCAAATCACGCCGGCCTTTGCATCTTAAGTGCACAGGTTTCGAGATGGACGGGAAGAACCTAGTTCCACCTTCCGATACAACAAAACTTGGGCAAACATTCGACCACTCAAGAGGCCACAGCCCTCTAAAATCTTCTTTCTGTAGCAACTGATCGCTGAGAACCATCTTCCAACTCAATTTTGCACCGCAAAAGAAAAATACTGTTGCCAAGCCAAAAAAAAAAAGTCTTTAACTATTCATACCGGGTTGCCAGAAGGGATCCTTCGCATGCTAAAGCTGTTTGTGTTGTAATTCAGCGCTCCAACTACCATTGCGAATTTTTCGAGAGAGGAATAAATATCATTTTCTGGGCCTAACGAGTAATTTAATATCAAAAATTGAAAAAATACTGCCTTAGTTTTTTTCTAAATAATTTAATAAAATTTTTAATGAGGGTAATATATTATTATGAATACGGTGCGAAAAGTTTGATAGCAACACAACTACAAGTTTAGATATGCGGAAAACCAAAGCCCGCCTAAAATAGAAAGTATGCATCCAGTCCCTGACTTGTTTTTGGGAGTGTTGGTGAGAGAAAGGAAACAGAAATGTCTTTTCTGGAATACAAAAGCTTTATTCTGTCGACGATTCGAGGTCGTAAAAGGCCCCTTGCTTAGGGGGATCCTAAAACCTAAGGATTGGTAGAGGGAACCCCATCTTTCATCTCCAATGCGGCAGATCCGTCCGTTGAGTCCTCCGACACGCATGGAAATGATCCTTAGCGTCGTGTGGAGTCAAGTCTCATCGGAAAAGGCGTCATCATATTTTTCAATCGGGGCGGTTTTTCAAGGGGGGCCCTCGCAAATTTTCAATATTGTGAAAAAAAAAAAAAAAAAAAAAAAAAAATCTCAACGTAAATGACCATCATTTTGTATAATATTTTGTATAATATTTGTATAATATTATGACTGGATCGTCTGCTCAGTTCCGGACTTAAATATTTAGTTCTTGTTTCTTTGTTGTTCTTTGTTGCCAGGAGTATCGTCAGTGGTGGTATCAGCATAACTTTGGGGTTTTAGTCTATTGTTCGATAACTAGGGAGGCCCATGAGTAATTTTATATTTCCTTCAAAGAGCATCTAAAGAACGCAATTAAAAGAGTGCTTTTCGTAGGGCCTCCTACAGTATTTGTTCTTTTTCATACAAATTTGG
This sequence comes from Cyrtorhinus lividipennis, assembly GCA_019603395.1. Classification (NCBI taxonomy): domain Eukaryota; kingdom Metazoa; phylum Arthropoda; class Insecta; order Hemiptera; family Miridae; genus Cyrtorhinus; species Cyrtorhinus lividipennis. The sequence continues at coordinate 21,618,621 of CM034000.1, read as the reverse complement.
TAAATCCTTCAATTGGCTTCTCGTTTCCCCTTCTCATTTTTATTCAATGCCAAGAATTCATGTTTCAGCGAACAAAAGGAACAAAACGCGAAAACGAACAAAAGCCCGCCATTTTTCTCGAGCCTATACAGCGAGCTGAATTTTGACTTGGACCCATCATATGACAGGGCCCTCCTGATCTTCGCCCCTTTTCAGCTGACAACCTTCCAGGCTGATAGGCACACGCAAATTCCTCCTCCGTGCTTTTTAAAAGTATTTGCCATGTGGGGACTAAACCGCACTAAAACCTACCTTGTTCCCTTGGAAACTCAGCCCGAGACTGTTCAGCGCGTTGGCTTACTCCATCGCAAGTTGTTACTAGCAGGTTGAATGATTCAAGATGCTCCTCTGCGGAAGGATTATAAGTGCAGTGCTTTTTTGCATGCTATACCGTTGAAGAGATTCCTGTGTGGTCTGAAATAGTTTATACCACATCCACACGAGCATCTTGAAAGGCTATCCTCTCACTTTCACAGGCTACTCTTGGCAGTCTTGCTCTCTACTTAACAAGTCTCCATTTTTCCAAGCAGGATGACGATTAAGAATAGCCAAGAAAATCATTATACTTTTTAGAAGTGAGGCTGAACTAATATAAATTCATTAATCGCAAACAACCTACTAGAAAGACATAAATCTCTGAAAAACGTATCCTATTTTAGGTCAAGACCCCTTAATTTCTACGGAAATTGAAGGTTTCAGTTACAATTTCCTCCACGATTTTGGTTTTCTATAGGATTATTGTAGGGTGCAAATCCATCAAAGCTAAACAAAATGTTTGATTCGCATGCCCAGATTTCTCCAAGAAACATACTTATATTTTTGATATTTCTTCAACGTAAATAAAACCCAATCTTCCACTCGGCTTGTTTGTCTTTTGTATCCTGTGGGTGGATAAACATCAATTTTCGAACCCGAGGGTAAACTCTCCGTTTACTTTCATTTACATTTATATGAAAAGTCGATACGCCGACGAACGGGAAAAGGGGAAAACCGCCTCAAATCAGGTCGACAAATACGGGGTGATGTAAGGAGGGGAACACGAGAGAGAATGCCACACCTATGGTGTGGGCGCAAAAACGGTAAAAAAGTGTTCGATAGATAATTCAATTTATCTTATCAGTTGAGGTTCCTTCTTTTCCCGTTCGTTGCATTTCTTCCGAAAAAATCTTCTATCCACCTTTTGTGAAGAACTGTATATCGAGAACGTTGCTCTCGATCCGAGGATTCTTGAGTTTATCTCCCCAACCTGCTGATGAGTAGAGGCAATAAATGCCCGAGATTCGATAGTCGTTCGCCTATTTTTAAGCATTACGTGGGATATTTCATAGCTTAACGGTCCTGATTCGAGCTTCAATGCGCCATATTATTCGCTTCATAAATCGTCGGTTTTGCGGGTGCATTATCTCCACCTCTGGGATTCGTACTTGGTTGGCGGAGAGTAGAAATTTGTCGAGAGATTTGACTAGTAAATTCCGTTCAGCAAATTTATTTTCACCTACAATTTAGGTGGGTGCCGTATCTAGAAGGGCTGTTCAAGTTGCAGCAGTGCAACGTGACATACTCAATTATTATCTTTAAAAATTCGAAGGAAAAAAAACCGGGAGCAAACCCTTTTCTTTTTCCTAGAAAGCCGGTTTCCAATCTACCAGGTGAGTACACACCCGGGAAATAGCCTATTTTCCAACGTCGAATCTCAATCCCATCGACTTTTAACCCTCGACTGCAATCAGTTTCTTCCTCCGGAACCTCGAGAAAGCTCAACCGCAGCGTAGACGTCAAGTGCAGAAAAGGCCGTTTAAACACTTCAATCGTTTGACATTACTAAGGCTGAGCATTTTCTAGAGGATGGAGAACGTTTTAGTTGAGTATAATAAGAAGACGGACCAAGAAACTCGCCCTTGCTCTGCCGCGATTTCATTTACCGGGACCCTTTTGTCTTCCGTTTCACTTTTCTACATCTGGTTTCTCTATCCACTCCCACACTGAGTAGTCTGCCTACCTTGACTTTACTTACCTTTTCATACATCCCTTTTGTTGCTCTTCTTAGGATTATGATCTTCTGCCTCCTGATTACTCCCCTATTATTTATCCAATCCTTTTGAATTGAAGTGCATCAAACTTTTCTTTGCTTGCGCTGAGCTTACATTCTGCTTGATTGGAATAGATTTTTATTGGTTCTGATGAAAATATATTGGCTGTGGGTGGTGACAGTCGTGCAGGAAATCGGAACTATTTACAGAAGAAAATAGCATTAGGACAATACGTAGTTTTCACATTATCAACTTTGGGAGTTGATAGAGTACGTTCCGAGTTTCAGGTTTGGCTTCCTTCAGTTTCTATTCATTTGGTATTCAAGTTCGTGCTAATTACAACTTCATACCTACTTAATAACATACTCATATACATTTTTCAGGGAACTACAGTTGTTTGGTGGCTGAATTCTACCTAAGCAGGTCCGTTGGCTTCCACTTGGTTCAAAGCTACCTTCCGACAATCCTGATCGTCGTCATTTCTTGGGTGTCGTTCTGGATGGACGTTGACTCAGTTCCTGGCCGAACTACTTTGGGAGTGACAACTCTGCTTGCCGTCTCTTCTCAATCTGCAGGTGAGGAAAGTACTAACCATCAAGCAATTTATTGGGTGCTCGGGACCTGCGTTTCGGCTATGAGAGCCACTTCATTGTTTCTAAATAAGCCCATAACAAGTGTATGATGATTTTTCCCACGAATTAATTCAAATTTGTCTGAGCCTCGAGAGATAACAAAGTGTTACGAGTTAATTAACGTCAGAGGTAAATCTAAATTTCGTCTTTATTTTAGCGGATTTTTGATGTGAATATGGCTACAATTAAAATGGTGCTTTGCTAGGCTTCATAGCAACGATTTCTTCCTACCTAATTTAAACCAGACGGCACACAACGCAATGAACCGAAGAGTTCGAGCTCTAGATGAGTTTCATGCTGATATTTCCATATACTCCGAATGAAAAGGCCATCAAACACCGAGTGGACGTATGGGGAGGCTCTAAATGAGTCTCGGAAATGAGACCTATAACTTGCTGGAGTCAATGAAGTGTTTCCTGGTTGTCCGCAGGTAATATCAATACCCCAACGCAGTTTCTCGTTCAGCTATTTTCGTTCTACAACGTGAAACTACACGCACTTGTACAATCATGTAACCATAATTGCTACTCCTTTTAGAATTTGGGTTTGCGGCTTCTAAAATATAATAGCATGTTCGTATCAATCGACCGCAGCAACATAATTTGATAATAGTACATTTTCGTCTTCTAAAAAAGTTTACGAGTAGAAACTCTTCTTTCTGTTGTGAATTAGGTAGTTTATTGTGCTCCAACAACCCGCAGATAGGCGTAAAACATACTTATCATCGTGACGACTTCGTATGAATTCCTATTCCTCAGAGACGATGAAATTGGTGAAGGAACTCGAAACTGACGTAGTTTGGCCCTCTTTTCTCGCGTGTTCTCCAACTCTTTACGTCTGAAACTTCTACTTTTAGTTGACTTGTTGCTGAAAATCTCCAAGCTGTAATATTCGTCGGGCGTTATCAATCTGAGCTTCGCCTGACTTACGAAGACTTCGCTACTTTTTGTCCCACTCCCTTAGCCATTACACTACCCTACTGTCCCCGTTATTTACTTGTCGGTAGTCGGCTGAGAACGAGCTCGCAGAACTTCCTTCCTCTCTGAAGCCTTGACGGGGATCAGGGCGATTTCCATGGAAATTTCATAATGTATGCGAGGCCGACGTTTATAAGAGAGTTACTACGTAGAGGAATTAACCTAATTATCTCGTTCGATGCGAGTGGGATTCTCCACAACTCTCATCAGAAAACGGTTCCATACATCCTCCTCGATCCATTTTCGTGCTGTGTGCTACAAAAGTGTTTTTCGGATAAATGTTTTTACCATTGCATGATAAGTTTGATGTATTAAAACAATATACTAATTTCCTTTAAATTCCAAACAACGAAATACGGTAATAAAAGGCCGTTACCTACTCTGAAAGGCGGTTATCGTTGGTTCTTTCCTGACAGGTTGTTAGTCGATTTCTAATGCACAAATTGAGGGAGATTTTTATTTCACGTACAGAATGAGGCTAATATCCCAACATTCATGGAAATTTTCGTCCCAAAGTTCTTGTTGTGACGGAGCTGCATTCTCCCGAATAAAAGTCAAGAACAAATGAAACTCGAAAGTAAAAAAAGTTCACTACCTCACTTTCTGACCATATGATTTCCGACGAACTATCTATAAATAAATTACGTTACATTCGATTCTAAATTGTATTTTGTTGACTCTCATCTTCGGGTACAAACGCAAACGCTGAAACAAGTGGAATAGAACGTGAGACTATAAATAAAGTTTCCTTGAACGAAACAAGTGAATTGTCTGAACGCACGTTTGAAAGTTTCGAAGTTGAAAGTTTTCTCTGTTGCAGGTATCCAAAGTGGGTTGCCTCAAGTGAGCTACGTGAAAGCTATTGATGTCTGGATGGGAACGTGCACAGGTGCGAACGTTTTCAAATACAGTCTAATTCCTGCAGTTCGAGCAAGCCTGGGGCCTATTTCCAGATTCTCCTACTCTGTATTATCGAAATGTTCTTTTCGACTACTCACGGCGAATTATTAAGAGAATTATTGAAGCAAATTATTTAGAGTAGGATGTCGGTTAAAATGAGAAATTAATTCTGCTCTGTGGAATGGGAATCGAATATTTCGAGAGCAGAGCATTGGATGAGAGGTGCTGATTACCACAATGAAATGGTGGAAATTATTCCACAATGGTTATTATACGTATATATTTTAGGTAGCACTCGTTCTCTGGAGGGAAGCGTCTCTTTAAGGTCTTTAGAACAGTACCTATTTAGGAAAACAGCACAATTTTAAACAAAACATACCAATTAGCTAGATGTCCGGTTTGCCCCTTATGTCACCAATGTGGGATCCATTCAATTGATTCACCATCCTAAATTCAATGGAAAATTATATTCCACACACCTGGGACTCCAAAAATCTTGAGAAACCATTTTCTAAATTTTCCTTTACCTTTTGGGGTAATCGGACTGCATGATACGAGTTTTTGACACACCTAGCTAGGAACCTAATGCGGAGTCTTGTCTGCAATGTCGCAGAGTTTGTGGATCATTTTAAAGGCTTCTATCTTAGGACGGCGAACCGACGATTCGGATTAGGGTTCTACACACTTTTCAATGTTTAAAGTCGAGGGAAATAAATTTTTTGCAGTCATTGTTTCAGATTGAAAAACCAAAAGTGTAAAATAGTAAGAAACACATTCTTGGCTGAACTGTAAATTAAATGAATAAGGTATGCATTCGAATTTCTTAAGCATATAATTTTACATAGAACTTTCACATTAAATTCTCTTAAACTTTAACAAAATCAACCTTCCTGGCCTCTTTGTCTTCCATAATTCAAGAAAAGGAAGTAAACAAGAACGCAAACCTTCTCCGTATCAGGTCCCCCCTGAAAAGAAAATTGAAATCTTGAAAAACCAAACCCATCGCTTTTACTTTGGAAAGTTCTACAACAATGACGGGAAAAACTTTTTTCTAATGGATCCTCGGGTTTTCCTCTAAAGGGATTGCGAAACAAGTTTTTGAGATTCTCTCAACTCGGCTGCTTAAATTATTCCTACCGACTAGTTATGCGTTATGAGTGTAAATGGATTCAACTTAGAAGAATTTCTTATTCTTTTTAGCAAGCCCCACTTTAAATGACAAACCCGAAAAGAGCGAATTTCGGAGATTTACTCAAATGCGTATTTGCTTTGCTTTGTACCGGGATACTGGGCCCAATTAATGAATTAACCGAATTATTAAAAAAACAAACTGAAAAACTCCGGTTTTAACAGTCGTGTTGCCTTACGATTTATGAGGAAACTAAGGAATTATCGCTCTCACTCTCCCGAGTCAAGGAAACCTTATTTGCATTCAGACACGGTTTGCTCGAAGAACTTGCTTTTCAATTAAAAATCGTAGGCCTGTAAAAACTTGTTTAATTTTTTTTTTTTTTTTTTTTTTTTTTTTTTCCCCTCGAAGAGTGCTCGCCAAAACACATGCTGACCCAAAACGTTGTTTTTTTAATGAAATTCGTACATTTTGGACTAACTAAGGTGTGGTAAAAATTAGAGTTGAAATAGGAAATTCAGTGCTTTTCCCTTCTGATAGTGCCGATAAAACCAATACGTTGGTGTTATTACATAACCTGCGTTGGTGTGCGGCGATCAGACTAAAACATTTTGATGTTCAATGAAAGTTTTTAGAAAAATTCTTACCACCCGAAACGGCGTGGATGATGGATGGGCATTTTCATTTCGGAATTTAAATATCTTAAAACACGAAAAAAAATCAAATAGGAGATATCGACCTCAGGCATGGATATCGTAATGTATCCAGGGTAATAAATAAGTAGGGCGTAACAAAGCCCGTAGTTTTTTGTGAGACAGTTATAAGAGCAAATCAGATGTAGAATCATCGAATTGCAATACTATTCAGCCATCCAGAAAACCTATAACTTGATATTTGATGATGATAATTATAGTTGTACGTATATAGGTATCATTTGTACGTGTTGTGCCCGCTAGCCGGCACGTAATCATAAGTTACATCCCTTTTTTCTTATTCATTGACTTCCGGTTCTTTATTCAATTTCGGCCCGTTGAATATACCAGGATAGCTTCTGAAGCCGATGTTGTCTCCTCGCCAATCCCTCTTTAATTAGCACGAAACTTCTTCCGTGGTTATTTAATTAGTCGTCAGATCAAAGTGGAACAACGAAGAGTAGATTACGAGGCGACTTCCAAAAGGAAGATGAGATAAACGTAATGAACGAAAAGGTTCTTATCAGATTCAAACTTTTGGTTGGGTTTAGAAGTTGGCTTCCCGAGAATTGAACTCGAACTAAGGTCTTTTTGCATTATTCGATTGGCCTTACTTTTCTCTTTTAGAGAATGGTCGTTTGGGGCCCATTTCACCTCGGGCTTATTCATAAGTTAGGCTGGTGTCTTGGCGTTTAAAAATTCGAGAAATTAATGTTTTCGTGTTTCTCCTTAGCTTTCGTTTTTTGCGCTCTGCTCGAATTCACCTTCGTGAACTACAAATGGAGAAAATTCACCAAGCCTACGTCAATTGTCCAACCGCATCGAGTCAACGGGGAAGTTGCGATGTTTGACATTCAAAATGACCAGGTGAGCAAAAGTGGTATCCTTGAGACTCGCAAGTGTGCGGATTATTCATTAATTTTCGCTGAACTTCCCAGTTCGAAGCTTATCAAGTTCATTATCAATACCTTTGGGCTAATTGCTGAGGGGGAGCCATTTTAATTTGTTATTAGATCCGTAGCTAGTTCGTTACATTTTCCCGAACATCTGCATTGTTCTTAGTGCGCCAAAACAGGGCGTACTGCAAACTATAGGAAGAGGTGGAAAACACCTGCAAACCTCACTTTCAACTCTTCACGTTTTCGCAATGAGGTTCAGAATTATTCACCTGTAATTTTCTCAGATGAGATTCGAGGCGATCCAAAAGCCCGAGACTTGATGCATAAGTAACAGATTTTCACCCTAATCTTGTTTCATGTACTTATTCCGTATTTATATATTTTCTCTCTTTCTCAGGGTGCACCGAAGGGCTTGGTATTCGAAAAGAAAGACCCTAAACACGCCACGTTAGCCAGGAAGATAGACGAATACGCTCGATTCGGTTTCCCTCTTTTGTTTGCCATTTTCAACGTCATCTACTGGTCATATTATCTCCTATGAAAACGAGATTAAATTGTCGATGTGAGAGGTTTGTTGCGCGTGACGTGCAAACTGAGGGCGTTGAGATATGCACATAAATTATCCACTTCAGGTAATGAGGTGTGAGGAAGTTGTGGAAAACGTCAGATTATACTTTAGGTACTTGGAAAAGTTGGGGTACTTTATTTTTTTGTAAATTGTATCGACACAACTTATGTGGATCTCGATTAGGTATACAACTAAATTATGATTGGGTCTTTTGCAACAATAATTATGAAGGAATATGTTGAAGTATTATAGCTTCGTTCTAACTCGTTAGTTCGCCAGTTTCCATCAAAACCACACGGGTTTGGGAGGACTTAAATACGGCGTATTGCCCCAGTAATTACGTGATGAATGATCAAAGAATTCAGAGCAAATGTGGACCTCAGTTGATTCTTATATTATTCGTGTATTTACTATTAAGTGTACTACTTACCATGAATAAGTTTTTCATCTGATATAAATCGTGTCAATGAAGGAGGAACCAATACCAGCAGTGATTGATGGGTTTTAAGCATAAGAGTATGTATGATTGATGTGGCCAATCAAACAAGATTATATTATACAGATAAGATTTTAGTGACATTATCCAGATTTAGAGCCATTCTGCCCGACTAAGTAGTCATGAAAGTTTCCTTCCGAACAAGTCCGTTGTAATATGACTGGTCAAACGAGCAAGCTGGATGTAGAAGAGGGAACTGGTTGCGCTTAGAGAAGTTTATGGATGGAAAACAATACCAGAAGGAGAAATTCGTGCATCGTCAATGGGCGTTCGGAGAAAAGGGGAAAAGGGGGATGATATCCCTATATAGTATTCGAGGCTGGAGTGGCCCTTGAGCTGGAAAGAGAATGATTGAAGAGACACCATCCAGGAAAGAAGTTCCACAAGGTTTTTGTCTTTCTATAAGAAGATTCTACCAACATCATCGCATACTCGGACGAAAGGGTCGTGAGGAATCTTCACAAGCTGCTTATTTCATACTACGTCCTAATTGGGCCGTGATCATACGAGCGTTCAGTGGCAATCAGATGAATCCAAATGCGAGTCCTAACTGTAAAAGCCTAGGCACATTCGTGTGGCAGGCGTTGTGGTACCGACTCATGCCTGCAGTTCAGGCGGTCATGAGAATGAGGCAGAGGCTGTTCGTTGTGAAAGAATGTAAATGCTGTGATTATCCGGCTTCCGACCAGTTGTTGGCTCGAATCGTACCCACGAACAAAATCAAAAATGCAACAAAACATATTCCTCTAAAATTTAGGTATAGGTACAGCGATTATTCCTTTCAAAATTGGAATTCGCTTAGTAGTTGTTCGAGGCTGAATAAGCTCAAGTGAGGAAAGACTTACTTGGCTTAAAGATTTTGCGCGTTGAAAACATCAGAGCTGAAGTCGAAATGGTTGGATTTAGGACACTAAATTGGTGAACTGCGGCTCAGAGGATGAGGACGCTGTTCATAATCATCTCTCTTTGCGTAATAAGCTTACCGTTTCCAGGGTTGTTTACCTAGGCAAGCCCAATCTGGTTTCGGCCTGTTTGAGGTTCATCAGAGGACGATACCACCTTGTGTTGTCTATCACGGTGCATGAACTCCGCCAGTATCTCGATGCCTCTCGCTCATCCCAACTAGTCATGACGGACTTGATCGGCTGTCTCTTTTTATCCCATCTTTCTATTCAACCCCCTCAACAGATGCTCGGGCTTTTATCAGAGTAATGGCACCAGATGGAATGTAATGTTATACTTCTATTTCATCATCTCAGTAGATATTTACCTTTGAACCGTGTAAATAGAAGCTCTTGTACCTCCCTAGTCGATTTTAAGTTAAAATTAGAAGAAGGTTTATTCATTTAATATTATTAACTCTTCGTGTGTTCAGCCTACAATAAGAGATCGCGCATCCAAATCTTCATTCCGAATCGTTATTGTAACTTTACAGCCACGCGTTACCTAATATCTGTGATAAAAAATTGTTCGATTGGTACCTAATACCCCAGTCTACTAGAATATGTCGTTAAATACCAATTATACCCACCACTATCTAGGAATAGGAAGAGCTATAAACGCTGGATTCGCGTTGCATCCAGTAATCTATAGACTTTTATCAACTCCTATTTCAGATAATAAATGTTCTACCTACTAGCAGTTATATACTATTAAAGTCACTTTCGGTGGAATATTAGGTGTTTAGTACGTCCCTTTGATACACTTTTGGTACCCTATACCCTAAAAAAATGTATACTTACTTGATGGTTGGAATGAATTAAACTTGAAACAGATATACCTGTAGGATATGAAACAGTACATAAAACTACATTGTTCGTAAATTAGGTAAGCAATTAAATGTCTTGTATATAATGTCTTTATTATAGTAATGAAAAATAGCCATATTCACTTTATTTAGAACTTTATTTATATTTCCTGATGGATCTGGTTATAGAAGGTTGATTTGTATTGTCCTAATAACTCTCCTACAAATAAAAAGAAACGTTCTATTCTACATCTTTTCTCATTTGAGGCGCGATTCATTTTCCTTGATATCAACATAATCGTCGAGTATACAAATTATGAATATTGATTCTGTCACTTGTAACTTAATTATGGTAACTCCGAGGGTCTACATTCTAAACCTCAATAAATTATTGAATTAATTAATTATTAACGCGACTGATCGGGGAAGTCCGCTCGAGGTAATCTCTCTCGTTAAGCCTGGGTAAGTAAACAAATTGTACATAATTAATATTCCTCCTAAGACCTCGGATCAACCCCTAAGCTTTTCAGCCGGATGATCCAATTTGAAATAGGTGCAAAATACAATATATATACACTTATAAATTATTCCTCCCATTTATAATCACTGTAATGCTCTTTCTACTTCGTAGGAGTCGTATATCCAATTTCTTAGGTTTCTGTTGGCTTTTCTTCAAAGCTTCAACCACGTAATCTATTCCACCACCGTGGAATAGATTACGGGATCAGGAGTTATATATATGAATTACAGAAAACATGATTTATAATCTCATCATTTGTAATTGATACTATATTATTGTATTTCGAAAAATGGATCATGCCGGGGAATGCCTCTAAAATGAGATTCAAAATATAAATAAAAATGACAGATATAACTCGTGACTGAACTCTGAAGATTAATATCTGTAAATGAATGTGACGGGGGCTATCTACCGATTCAGTGTAAATTGTCTGTGCTAGTTTGTTCCCTACCTATAGATAACATGGGTGCACCTGCAGTAAGCGTGTAAGTCTGGAAAATTCTAGAACTCTTCTCCTCACATTCAATATTGAAGAATTGTCTTTTCTTTGGGAACCTACTGAGTATGAATCAATAAAATGATTATTTTTCAACTTTTTGTTAGTTCGGGACCATTTTTCATCTCAATACGAATAATTAATTATTCATCTCTCTTGATCCTACGTATGTGAAAGAGCATGTCGGCGATGCGAGTGGGTATACCTGACAATAGGTAGGATGTTGATTCATGCATGCCTGTGAAGGAGTACATAATAAGTACCATTGTTTCTGTTTTTAGGTAAATTTAACAAAAACAGTAACCTTTTTGTGATGTTCGTCGTTAACACCTGGTTTGGCAAGTTAACGGCCTTGAGCTTAGCTGTGCAGAGCGCTTAAACTTTTCAAATCTTGAGGGCAGATGGAGATTTTGCTGTGCTGATCTCGAAATCTTCGACTCGGTGAATTTCCGAGAGGGGGCTCCTAACTTCAACATTTTTAGCGACGTGTTTTTCCCTTGACAAAAACATTCACAAGGCTGTTCAAATTTGATGGAATGTTTTATACATTCCATGTGATATGCGAACTTAAAATTGCTCTCCCTGGACCGTTAGTGGTTATGAGAGTTTAGCAGCCCTGTTCCTTCCTGTCTCAAGTCACTCCTTCTCCCAGTTGTGTTGTAAGTTTGATGGATACAGACCGCTTCACAGTGAGTTAGAAAAATATATTGGCCGAATTGTGATCCGCGAGTTATTTACCCATTTCCATTTTTCACCATAAAAGTTCTAGAAGATTCTCTACCCAAAGTTTCGTCCTACAGACTCTCATTTATACAATTATTGATGACGTTAACATGTGTTACCAGACCGGCATGATGATCTCCCATTGAGACACCACAGTTGATACCGACAAAAACCAATCAATTCAACTGCTTTTTATTCAGGAAGAATTCAGTTAGATTGGTTTTAATATATACCTTATTCATTCATTCAAAACGAAATCAGGCTGAACTTCCTATGCCGAAACAGTAGACACTATTAAATAATCTAATTATTGTCAAATATATGCAAACCTTTGTCTTCTATTTGTCTTCAGTAAACTCGTCATGCCACGACTGATAAATACAATGTAAACTCTACCGAAGAAGGTCTACTGAGAAGACAATGCTCGTAGTTCAGTGTGGTGAATGTGACGAATAACGATGAAGAAAACTGATGCCGAATCATTGAACCAAAATGGGAAGACCTGCGAAGTGGATCGATCGGCTCAAGGTGTCGTACATTGATTCACTCCTCGGTAGAATCCTGTCAATTGATCATCAATTTTTGTTTATATTTCCATAATTCAACTGTGGGGGCTGGAAATCATTCCCCCTTTACATAATGGCAATGGGCTACCTCAGTTCCTGTATTCATATAAATTCCTATATTACTAAAAAACATAATTTAAATCTAATCCATCTCCATAAATTATCTAAAAATGATGATGTATGTGCCAAGATTTCATCAACGATCCTCACAAACTTTCCTCAGATGTTGGACGTTTATCTTTAAAGACTGTATGAACAAATTTAAATTTACGATTATGTTTCAAGACGTGACAAAAGAAACCAGATGTGGGTTCCTCGGTATCGACTCCGAATGGATGCAGAAGCTTGCAAGCAAAAAGGTCTTCATCCTCGTGTACGGCCTGCTCGGTATGAATCAGGCCGCTTTGGGCTCTTACTACGTAGCAACCATCACGACTATGGAGAAGAGATTCAAGCTTCCCAGCACTTATTCTGGTGAGTGGGCAGAAGTTGAGTAGGTGGTAAGGTTGGTTGGTTACACTCGAGGACCGAATGCAATACTTCACATTCCTCAAGCAACTCCCCAATAAACGTGCACATTCCTTCAGATGAGATCTTTTTAGGATCATTGCTACAGGAGTGTAGGAATTGTCAGAAGCATTTCTGGGTAAGGGGGGGGGGGGACTTAAAATGGAGCTTCAAGTAACTCCTGAAATCCTAATCAAGGCATTTAACGAAGAAAATGAGAATATGTGATGTCGTTGCCCCTTGAAATGTTTGACCGTCCACAGGAAAACGTACCATAGCTTCCGGGTTTCGATACCGGGGTTTTTGCTTATCCTGATAGTCGAGACGTTTTGGAACACGATGCAGTTTTCAGAATGTCGATATCTCAACCCAGCTGGAAATTCATCATTTTGTTGAACCTCTGAATTTGCAAGAAAGCGTTTTTGAGAAAAGCGCAATCAAAGTTTCAGACTCTCTTAGCACGAAAACTAAGAAGGTGAGGAAGGTGGCCTTGGAAAGATAAGGAACGTTATTTCGCGTGTTACTTTTTGCGATTTATCGATGATTTCTAGTAGTCGATTCGTAAAATGGCTTACGGATCCAAAAACTTCGTTAAATTTCCTTTAAGAATCGACAATAACACAAACATTTTGTGACCTTGACTTCGATTTTTCGTTCTCCTGAAAATTTTCTTCCGAAAGCTAAAGTACATTTTCCGTTCAGGATGAGTCACAAATGTATTTTGAAATCATTTTCCGCGCTTTTGGGGGACTTAGGCATGCAAAACAATAAATACTGCTGCATTTTGGGCACTGAATCGATATAGATGGGTCTCGAACCGATTGCCGCCCTCCCAAAGTCGTTACAACAGTTCGCGCGACAACAAAATTGCACTTTTTCACCTTCTTTGAGACCTGAGAAATCGGCTTTCCCACGAGACCCTGATTCAACTAGAATAATAAATCACAATAATCAATAAATTTTAGCATTGTATATATTAATTTAATTTTTTTTAATTAAAAATTCAATTTAATTGCTGGAGAAAAACTATTGCACATCTCCTGTGATCTCCCTTATTTTGTGATCTTCCCCATGACATGAGTTCTCTGATTTTCCACTTACAACAATGTTGAAGGAATCGTTACGAGCGCTTGGGACGTCGGCAGCTTATTAGCGACTATGTGCATCGCCTACTTCGGAGGGGCTGGTCATAAAACTCGTTGGGTCTCGTACTGGGCACTTGTTGCGAGTTTGTCCTGTTTCATTCGCCTTATCCCCCATTGGATGTACGGGCCGGGTGAAGACACGTACAAAGCAGGATTGACAGAAATGACGATTTTGAACAAAACTGTGAAAGGTTAGCCCACTCATTGGTAAATGGTTGGATACCGCTCGTACAATATTGATTTGAGAGGTAACCTGTATCATCTATTACAGATCCTCTATGTTTGAATTCAAACCAAGAAGAAGAAAATTGTTCTTTAAATCATGAAGGGACTGTGGTATTTTTCACCGTCATCGTAACTCAGCTACTTCTAGGAGTGGGGACATCGGCTTACTACACTTTAGGGGCCGCTTACCTGGATGACAACGTAATGAGTAGCAAATTTCCTTTCCTATACGGTAGGAATACTGAAGGTTGCATCTAAGTATATAATTCCTATTTCTGAAGTAGTCACTTCATCATTAGTTACTTTGTGACGTTGTATTCGCAATTGCAAAAATTTCGTTCATGTATTTTACCTCTCGACTGTAGTTGGGTTTTCCCAGGTGGTCGAAATCGCTGATCTGAATTCCCACTTCCAGCCGTAGCATCGTGTTTACGGTACATCGGACCAACATGGGGGTACCTGTTGGCGTCGTACACTCTCAGTATATACATCAATATTGATGTAACTCCCAACTTCGGTGTCAATGATTCACGGTGGGTCGGAGCTTGGTATCTGGGTGAGTCAAGTTTTTTCTACCGCCCGAAGGAGCATAAACTCGATTAAGATGAGAACAAGATCCCCCCCTCCTTCCTTATTGATTGATGAATGAAATTGACGCTGAGCTTACTTTCAGGATGGGTCCCCCTTGGAATAGTGGAAGCTGTAATGGCCTTAGCAATCGCGTTTTTTCCTAGAACTCTCCCTAGAGAAGCGATACGAAGGCAAAATTCAAATGTTGATGCAAAATCTTCGGCGACGAGAAGTTTTAAAGGTACGTAAGATCTATTAAAAACTCCCAAATTCATAAATACAGAAACAGAGATCCACATAATTCATTGATTACTGCCATATGTTTTCAGATTTCGTAAAAACAGTAAAAAGGTTGTTATCCAATCCCATACTAATGTACAATACGTTCAGCACGACATTCTACATCTTCGGTTTCATGGGATATTGGATTTTCATGCCTAAATATATCGAGACGCAATTCAGAAAATCTGCTTCAGAGGCCAGCGTCATCACAGGTCGGTGTGGTAATCTCAACGCCTCAGCAAGCAAATCTTTGTGAACCTCTGTTCTGATGAGGGTGATATCCGCTGTCCAGGTGCAGTCGGGTTGGTTTGTGCAGCTTTGGGAATACTGACGTCTGGTGCGGTCGTTTCGCGCTTGAAACCAAGCCCTAGGGCTCTGGCTTTTTGGAACCTGATGACTGAGACTGCGGACGTGCTAGGAAGTTTTGCATACGGCTTCATCGGTTGCCAAAAAAACGACTTGCAAGGATTCATCGGTGACAATGGAAAGTACGTATCGTTCCAACTCTGATGTCCACTCATCCCAGGCCTACAAATCGATTGCTGAGTTCCAGTTGTGCAGCTGTTAACAATTTTGACGCTCACAAAGTTTCCTTATTCACAGATGGGATTTCAACACGATGTGCAACTCGCAATGTTCTTGCGCAGCCAACATTCCCTTTACTCCAGTATGTTCTGATGATGGAACACAAATGTTTTTTTCTGCTTGTCACGCCGGGTGCTTAGGAGTTCAGGAGATTAATGGAACCAAAGTGAGAAAAAATGTCTACTAATACATTCCATGTGTTATAAATTATCTACTCAATACATAATGGGCGGAATCTAAGCTAATCCTAAATGTTTTCAGTTGTTCACTGATTGTGCATGTATTGCTGGAAGTGGTATCGCAAAGCAAGGTTTCTGTCCCATTGATTGCGACCAACAATTTTACGCATTCCTGGCACTTTTGTGCTTTTTGAGATTTTTTTCAGCGACGGGCCGAGCAGGCAACACTATCATCCAGTACAGGTGAATAGATCTCATCGATGAATGTTACTCTTAACTTTGAGCAGCCTCTTCATTTGAATATATTACTTCAGATCTGTGGCTCCAGAAGATAAATCCGTCTCCATAGCGTTCACTGAAATGGTGCTATGCGCTGTCACATTCATCCCAGCGCCAATCATCTTTGGCATCATCGTCGGTGAGCCAACCTACGACTCGATGGCTTCGTAGAACACCGCGTTGTTATTGAATTTTCATTTTGTTTTTAATTGTTTCTTCAGATTCCACATGCCAAGTATGGGGCTACACATGCGGAGAACGAGGCAATTGCCTGCTTTATTTTGGGAATGACATACGATATCTCTTGAACTTCACATCTTGTGGTTGGTTGTTTTTCCTCTCTCTCTCTCTCATTCTCTATTGATACCAAGCTATCATTCATTATTTTGGCAATATTATTGGTATATTTTATAAGCCTACGTATTCAGATCGACTCGATTAAAAAAAGGGGTTTTCTCCGAAGTAATATTTTAATATGTGTAGATATCAAATCCAAAATCCGCCGTTCAAGCTGAAAATAATAAACCAAAATACTAATATGATCCGAAAAATCTAAAATTGTGTACATAGACCCTATTTTGGTTGTAATTGTGCCTCAACCACCAATTTTAACTGTAACACTGCATCTATACTACATTATATAAATGTAGAGTATTGAGTATATATTATACTCAATAGGCGTATTACACTCTAATTGGTTTTAATTATTTTGTCACAGGGTTCATCTTCGTAGGACTTCTGCTCGACATTGGAGTCTTCTGCAACGTAGGTTCGTTGAAGATCTATGAAGATGAGGAAGGTACACAGACTCAACAAAAAGTTAAATTCGAAGATATGACAGGCAACGATGAAACAGAAATGCGCAATAGAGAACCACTACTGGAACTTGATATCAAAGAGGACGAGGAGTCGGAAGGAAACAATTCGATAAACGGTTCGGAGGAAATTGAAAAAAAATAAAAACATGAGAAAACGAGGTCAAATGTTACCTGAAAATCCCAAAATATGTGACTGTTTAGGTAAGGAGTTCTATGTTGATATCGAGATGCGCATTATGAAAAATAGTTTATGTTTTCCTATAATTCATCGAGTGCAGTAGAGACCAGTTTCGTATGTTGGTCCATCGCCTATACACGATTGACACGGGAAGTTTTGGTTTATTATTCTCATCAGAATAACACCATTTAGAAACAATTTTAAATAATCTGGATTGCTCGATTATAAGCTAGGAAGAACGAGAAAGAACTACCTAGAATGATAAATCATAGTGGAATGGTATTTGCAGCGTTAGTTCCGTGGCAGCGTTTTTCTGGATGTAAATGTTGAGGCTGAAAAACATTATATTTCGTTGTTGAGCATGTTGGTTCTACAACGATAGTGCGAAAGCGAAATGGAGCTAAGAAAAAAATCTTCAAGAGACATAATGGGGTTGAAGCCGTCGCCCTCATTGCCAACTATGATCCCCGGAGGAGCAAAAGTTGAGTTTTTCGCGAATTAATTCAACGACTTCTATTTAAAACAGTCGTGTTTTTTTTTGTTTTTTTTTTTCGTCGACTATTGTTTTTAGACAGTAACTCGATCCCCAATAGTACCATAGAAAGGGATGAGACCTGCTGAGAGCCGTTCGTTTACAAAAGACCGATGAGGGAGCTAAATTAACGAATGAAGTTAACCAAGTGGGACCGATAAGATAGGAAGTAGCTCGAGTGGGGGATCCTCTAAATTGGTAGATCCTCTGTTGTCAGTGATCTCGAGTGACGCCCGCAGTCCTTTCAGTTGTGCTTTTCTACGATCAAACGGATTTGACCCTCAGGATGCTTTTACTACTTGCACTAACGGCGGTCGTATTAGGTGTCTTCCTGGGTTACTTGTTGTGGACCAAAAACTGGGTTTATTGGGGAAAAAGAGGTGTGAAGTGCGTTAGGCCTTCATTTCCTTATGGCAACACCAAACGAATCTTCGATATGAAGCAAACCTTCGGTGAGTTCGCCGAGGAACTTAAAAAGTAAGTGAGGGATTTCGAGCGCATTTTGATAAATAATTTACTGTTATTCAAATCATACTTTTGGTAGTACGGAGAGCGATTTGTTTTACAAGCCAACGTAATACTGTAATATCATCCTAGTTTTGGGATGAAAGATTGATGCACGAAACTACAGAATCGTTTATGGTTATATGGTAAACCTTCGTCAGTTGAGAAAACAATGTCGGTCACCCAAGTTTAAGAGGAATTTATGATTGTCGTTAGGCGCCTGGGAACCCACACCAAACTATTCCTCTAACTCCAACAGCCTAAAATAAGACCAGCGTTATGGCAATCATTGTCTGGACGAGTGAGGATCGGTCCTTGAGCCATTTCAATCGATTTAGAATCCGAAGATTTAGAAGTTAAATGATGAGAAATAACTTGGCTAACCTGGCTACAACCTCAATATCCTTTGAAATCCGACATCCAAATAGGTATTTTTTGGGTCCACACCATCTCCTAAAGTGCGTTATGATCAATCGTCAAAAACTCTCGCTCTTAAGGTTCTCCTCCTGTCCCCTGCCAAGACTAAAAAAAAGCCTACGTAGCAGAGATGCCTGCGAGGACTTGTTAACAGAACTTATCGGACAGAAGATACACATCACGTTGGCCGTCCTCGAAAGCGGCTTTAGCATCTCAGCAGTCAAAACACACTGCAGGCCGAATGCGGCAAGAGTCATGACACTCGCGATAATCGAAGCAATCTGGAAGGTATTCCTGGGAACAACTGAGTTTGTTTGTAGTTCCTCGCCCTCGATGCCGTTTTACTGGCAGTGAACGGTGGAGCTCACATCGGCTTTCAAGGCCGTGTCAATTGATGTGAAATTGTGTCCAGTACAAGCGAATTATGTACAAGCCGATGTACGTCAATAAAACAATTATATCGTTCGCCAATGTTGAATGCCTTGGAATGACAACACAAAAGTGACAAAATAACGAATAATATAGTGGCTTGCCGGATCTCTCTCTCGGATTTCTTCATTCACTGCTCAGAGTAGGTTTCAGAATAATGATTATTATGCTGCTGTGTAGACGCTTACATTCTTTCGAAACGGCAGACTAGCGTACGAACTTTAACAAGAAGAAGCGATAGTGTGGTGGTGATGGATGTTTGTTCGACAATCAGTTCTTAAATTTCTCTCAGATCGCTCTCTGATCTCTCTCTGTCTGTCTCTCAATAATTGACCTGCCAACGTTTTCTACAAGTTAAGGGTAGTTTCGGAACAAAATAGGGACTGTGTGCTGTACATAATGGTTTAGGTACCAATTTATTATTCCAAGAATGAAATAGAGTGAGAATAAATTACTTATTACTGGAATTATTATCAACCGATTTAATTTTGTCGTAGTTAGAGAACGTACTGTGCCTTTCTACTGCTACCTGTCCCAATTGAAACTCACTGAAACAAGTAACTTCCTCTCTTTCAGTGCATACCCCAATGAGCCAATGATCGGATTTTATTCCTTCTTTTCACCAATGCTCCTCCTGAACGACCTGGAACTGATTAAGCAAGTGCTGATCCAGGATTTTTCGAAATATGTCGCTGTCTCTTTCACTTTGGGCAGCCAAGATCGGATTTTAAATAGCATGTCATTCTGGCAGACGGAGCACAAATCGTAAGGCTATATAGATTTGCAATTTACATTATAGGCTGGAGTCGTTTGGTTCAGAGCGGGGATGAGTAGTTGAATAACTATTATATTTTTGTTGCCCCATCAGATGGAAAGAGGCCAGATCCCGTTTGATACCCGGACTCACTCCTGTCAAACAAAAAAATATGGTCCCGATTATGATTGAAAGTACTCAACGACACATGGACAAACTTAAGCTGCAGAATGAAAACAAACAATTAACTGTGAGTGAGTTTTAGTGAAATGGCCTAAAATGTATTATAATTTGTATTGATAAGATGAGTGCAGTCTCTGATACTAATGAAGATCACCATTATTATTTGTGGAGGTTAAATGAACCAGAAATGTATCATCGGATGGATTTTTTCAAGGTTAGCGAGATCATAAACTTCACTCTGCACGATGTCAGCCTCAGGGTTTTCCTCGGTATGGATGTGGACTTGATCAAAGTGGCAGAAAACAAGAATAGCGATTTGAGCAAGCTATTGCAGGGTGACATCTTCACCGAAGGCAAAGACCTCCATCTAACTACAGCTGCTTCACATCTTGCTCCATGGCTCCACAAAATTCAAACTATGAGGTCATTCATCTAACTCAGACCCCTTTGAAGGATGATGTCAGAATTGAGTTGTGAAAGTATTGTTGATTTTTCAGAATAATGTCCGAAGAAATGGAGAAGTTCTATCTCAGTTTCTTCAAGAGCGTGGTCAAACAAAGGAAATCATCCCCCGACTCCAGAGACGACATGCTGGATATTCTAATCAATTTGGAAAAGAAGATTGTGGATCAAGGTGGATCAGGTCGGCTTGCCCCTTTTAGTTCCCAAAGTTTACCGTCAGACCCCAAACAGGAATGCGCGTTTCTCGTGCTCCTTCAAAATGAGGAAGAGAGTTTTGGGAAAATGGAAGGTGGAAAATAGTTCCTTTTAATGAAAGATTTCGATTTTCGTGGGCAAAAAATGAGCGTATGCGTATTTTAGTTAGGTAAAATTGAAATCATAAAAGAAATTCAGAAGTAAAATGAACTTGAAAATGAAAAAATGATATAACTACGATTTCACTCAACTTTGTGTGGATTTTTCAGGTTTCACCGATATCGAATGGTCATCCAACTTGTTGTCTGTTTTGCTCGATTCGACACAGACGACAGCCATCGCATTTCCTGCTAGTCTTCTCCTCATCGCCCAGCATCCAGAGGAACAGGTGAAGAATCAAAATTGTCAAATCTTTCATAGACCCAAGGAGTAAACAAGTAAGTGGGCTGTCAAGAGGAAAGCAGATCACGCGCTGAAGGGAAGTATAGTATGTTGTGAAGTGTAGGCGAATGAGTGCGAGACAATTTAATTCAAAAGAAGACAAGCCTAGGCGAGGGTTTTGAAAGAGTGTGAGTTCTCCTATTTTTTGGTCAAGTTGAATATTTAGCTGCGATTTCCAGATCACCTTCAGCGGACTTTTGAGATTATCATCTAAATAAGGGATGTTGCAGTCACTATTGCTAAACTTTTGATTTCATGTACTTATCAAGAGCTGGATTTTTTTTTCCTTGAGTTTTTAAATAATTGGAGAGTTGAATTAATTTCCAGGAAAAGATGCGCCAAGAGATACGTGAAATCGGTACGTCTCTCGCTGATTTCAACTACGACAAAATACAGAGCCTCAAAAGATTAAAAATGGTCCTTTTCGGTGAGTCAGTTCTCAAGTATCCGAGTTGACTTCATTTTGTGCCACAATTTCGTAATCATAATAAAAAAAAACATTGTTCTCAGAATGCCTTCGGCTGAATAACCCACTCGAACAATTATCGAGGATAGCTGGAGAGAAAACCGAACTCGGGGGAGTAATCCTGGAAAAAGGAACCCGACTGTTCATTCCTCTTGGGCTTCTTCACAAAAATCCCAAATATTTTCCTGACCCGATGAAATTTAATCCTGACAGATTCGCCGATGGGTCTATCCTAAAGAGTGGGGCTTTTATGCCATTTGCTGATGGTCCACGAGTATGCATAGGTAAGTAGAATCACATCTACCGAGTTAACCAGCTCTGGCTTACCGCTTTTCATTCATTAATGTTGTTTTCCTTTGTGCACATGCAATTAGCACCCTTTCGATTTCCAACGTCTTTGGAAAAAGTTCACATATTTTCATCAAATCCAACAAATGTTTCACCAATTAAACAATCCTTCGACCTTTCGACCTCTACAAAAGAGGTTATTTTGCTTAGTTTCAAAATGCGAAATTTCTCGAGCTAAATCAAAAACCTTGTTATACTCAAGACTGTCGACTGAACTACCACGCCTTTTTCAGGCCAAGGGTACGCGATGCTCATTATGAAAATTCTCCTCGTTGGAATGCTGCTGGATCACAACATCGAACTTGGCGATGAAAAATTAAAATACACCAAATTGAGTCCACGGAGCCCGTTCGTATCGGTATTTGAAGACGAACTTGTTTTCAAGCTTGTACCTATTTCTGACTAGTCGAGAATGTTCAAAGTTGACGAATACCATCAAACAGCCAATTTGGCCTTTCACTCACTGCGTGTACAAAAGAGAACCTATACTGTACACAAATCTCACGTCTCATAATTGATGCAAATGAATATATGAGGTTAATTACTTTACTATTCATAATAGTCCTGACTTCATCGTGTGGCATATTTTTGAGCCTTTCAATCTTTATTACGTTTGAATCATTGAGAAATTACATTGTGCTACATAATTATTCCACTTCATGTTCGCCTGTACCACACTTGGGTGGTTCGTAATTCCTCCGCTCACTTGCCAGGGCGGGTCATAGGAGTTTTGAATTCAAAATACGTTTGAGCTTGCATCGTTGGGAGGCTGGAAATGATTTTTTCATGTTGTTTGGGGTTGCACAGTAATAATTAATCCAAGTTTTTTACCTTAAACAACCTAAAAAACATGGTTGAATATCATTTTCCACTGAATTTTGGACGCTGAATCGATTGGAATGAGTTTTCACGCTCCTGGTCCAATGAATATCCAACCCCTGTAAAAGAATTTGCAGCATTTTTCAATTAAAATGAATTCGCCATAAGATGAGACCTTCCGGAAGGTAGAGCGCAGAGCCGCGATCAGTGAGAGAGATCACTTGAGCATGGGTAATTTTCCAAAAGATGGCAATGTCGCCTACTTTGACCTAAAAACAGAAATGCAAAAAACCATGAAAACCGTTAGATTTTTCCTCATGGGAAATTAAGGCATTTTTTGAGTATCATTGCCTTTATTCTATTGGAGTCTGTCTTTTACTAGCCGTTTTAGAGGAGTGTCGACGTAAAACCTACGATATATTTGTCATTCTCATGAAATAGTTCATTTATTGCTAAAAGTGAGTAAACCTAAAAAAATTCAGAATTTTCACTGCATTTTGAGTTGAATGAGCTTCCTAGGGTTGCTCAGGGCTGGAAACTTGGGTTACTTCAATCAATATTAATTCAATCAATAGTTAATCAAGTTAATCAATATTAAAACCTAAACACTACAAATTTACAAAAACAATTCCACGAACAATACGAGTACATTATTACAAATCCTTTACTACCCAGTCGGATGCAAGCTCACCTTCTTTTCACTAAATTTTGAGTGAATGTAATGCCGGACACTGAATTGATTTGGAGATTGTTCTCTGTAGATAAATATCATCCAAATTATTGCCAGTTCTGCAAGATCCCTCTGCGGCAAAAAGTTCATTCCTTGGAAGTAGTTCAATCACCTCGTCATCAGCCATTCTGATCGTTTGCAACAAACACCGCTGGCAACCAACACTGTACAAGAAATTTATTTGATCTGGGTTGCCGGTCAGACAGATAAAAAGAAAAGAATGCGACTTTTATGATACAATGTACAAATGAGAATATACTAGACGGGAGTTTTTATAGTACACAATAAAGTTCCTTATAATCAACGTAAAGCGATATCCGAGCTGAAACTGATGACCCTCATTCGGAATACGCAAATTTCACCGCAGTTTTCCACGAGAATGCTTGCATAAAGTCACAAAGTTCCGCAAACACGTGTGTCCAATGTTTCCCTCAATGATGACAGCTAGGTACTAATCAATAAAACATATTTCTCATTCATTTATCACCATTTTTACAATGGCCAGAATGCATTGAATGATCAAGTTACTATTACGCGCAATTTCATACGATTATTTACAGGTATCTCCGATTTATATGATTTATTTTGATTTATTTTCCATAAACTTTTATTTTATTTATTCTTTTAATTTTTTTTTGTTGCATTTTAAGTAATGCGAAATTTTCTGGCTTTATACAAAAATAAATTACCTTTAGAAGTTTGACTCTAAATTCTAGTAACGTTTGAAATAATTACAAAGTAGGAAAAACATGTATAGGTGAATTTATCCCAAATAGTACGTCCAATAGAGTAAATTGAAAACGAAGAATGTTAAAGGGAAGAGAATTCGAGAGTACTCGTCGATTCTCCGGGCCATTATGCAGTTGGTGGTGTTACATAGGCCAGTTGTTTTGCCGTCGGTGACGACCATTTTTCTCACCTGAAAAGAAATTTTCGTTTACATTTTGCCGGATTCTCATTGTCGAGACCTCCAACTAAGATAGTGGATTTTTATCTCTCATTAAAATGAGCCTCTTATGAGAACTGCCTGTTTTCGTAAAAGGCCACTAAACGATTTATTCTAGACTTGAACCCCGTTTACAACCCGCTGCTACTAGATTGGGGTTGATTCATACTGAAAACGTTCCTCCGTTGGCCCAGTGGAGTGTAGGGATATGATAAGCTCGTTCGCTGTGTCAACAATGACGTTCATTATAAACAGCTCTCGGGTCAGCTCACGATGGACAATTACGAATCAAATTCACCACTACCTACCTCGAACGTGATTATCAATTAGTTACTCAAAATAGCCGCGAGTTCTGAAGCATACGCGACCTGCGATTGTGCTCTCGCACGAAATTATCGAAACATCAATGCTTAATCTACCTTTTAAACTGGCGTTAGAACCTAGAAGCCCTAGGAGATATGCGTCGGCTGCCATCTCTACCTGATGTTTCTCTTGATGCTCGATACTAAGTCTCAGGATTTGTTAGGTAATCCCACTTTTTCTTATTCCGAATACTGGGTTATAATCCCACATTCTAGTATCTTTTCAGGGGGGTAAAGATTATTATTGGAAAGTGTCACTTGCAAATTTCAGATTTTTGGAGGCAGAGAAACCAATAGGAACATGATGGGAACATTGGTCAGGTCCCGTGTTTAGGATAAGGGCTATTTTCACGTCTCCTAAGGCCTATAGGAAAATTTTCGGGATAGAGGGAAATCGATCGAACGTTTTTTTGGCTTCCAAAATACTGAAGTTTGCCGCATTTACATGACCTTTTCAGAGAGGAGTAGGGGAAATATCTATGCAGTAGCGTATCGCTGTTAACATTTCGGTAAGCATTCTTCTTTCATTATAAGAAATTCTGACTGGCCCGTTGTCAGTTAAAAGTCGAAAAAGTTGGTGACTGTCTTCAAATAGTAGGTAACTAGGTATGAGTAGCGTCAAATAACGGTAGGATGGCGCTTCAGTCACTTCATCCAGTTGGCAGTCTCAAAAGTAGGTATTAAAATTGGAAAGAGTCAGATTAAATGAGATAATTTGAAAAAGGTGAAGTAGTTTTGTCAGAAACTATCAACTACATCATGATAGCTCGTCACAATGAATTGGCTTCTACGATTTATATAAGAATCCCAACTTCAAAGCATGTTTGTTGAACCGCTTGTTTTTCAAAAATATTGACGTATTTTGCTAATCAAATTTTAAGCACTATGTGAATAAAGGATTCAGCAATCAACAATTTTTTCGTTTTTCAGTTTCCTTTTTCCTATTTCAAAGACGCCAAGGCTACGGAATATTTTGGCTAATATAATTTCTTCCATTTTGCATTCGTGAGCCACCCTCCCTTAAATTGTATGGTTTGTGATCAATATGGTTGATGAACCCGGAGAAAATCCAATCATATGCGTCTTAAATAATTGAAAAACTGCTGCGATATCTTTCCTTGCGACTAATTTTCATCATTTCAAAGAAAGTGCATCAAACCAGCCAAACATCCCCGAACATGATGATTCGCATTGAGCCCAATGACACATGTGTGTTGCATGTGCGTGTGTCACTTACGACCTGTGACAGCAACAGCAGTAGGATCCTGTTGGTCCGCTTCAGCTCGTCCATTGACGCCGTCTGGCATTGTGAGAGTTCTCTTGAGTAATTCGGGAACCAATTTCCTCCACATGTAGTTGACGAAAGTGAATTCTAGAAGAGCGCAGAATACAAAAGCTGAAAAAATAAATCAGGCAGATTTTAAGAAAGCAGCACTTGAGAAAAAAAGCTATCGGCAAAGTGTTTTCAACAGTTCAATTAAAATCTGTCGATTCTCGTTACAATTTGAGATTTTCACTGAATAAACTTCAGGCGCCATTATATTCGCTCAGCTACGTATTTGAATGCAAATTTAACAAAGGTACGTATTGTCTTACCGATTATAACGTGAGCATGAAATCCACTATAAATAACGTTCTATTTAAGTTTATAAAATGCACCGAACTACCTGACCCAGAGAGCCAAGAATGTTCAGCATGAAATTCAAATTCATCATCTTAGGAAAACAATAGCGAGTACGTGTCAAACTGTTTATCGTGTAAACCACCATATTCATAAGTCCTTCTCACCTATTTTTCGCTCAAAAGAGAAAACTTCCTAAGCGAAGCGAGCAAAGTTTAAACGCCCATTCTAGTGAAATTTACATCACAATGAGAACCGACTCGAGTTTGGTGGGAACGCAAATTCTTCCGGATAACGCGTGCGAACGAGGCACAAAAGGTTTTTAAAGTCATTCAATTTGCGAAGGATCGAAGTTCTCTCATTGCCTGTACCGCATGAAAATTCGTTAACTGGAAGTTATAAGGGTTGAGAGAACAAATTTGACCCGGAAAAAGGATATGTTGTTATTCAACTTCATTTACGGAGGGGTGCGAAAGAGTTGGTACCATGTAGAGAACTTCGTGTTGAAGTTGAGCATTTTTAAAGAGCGCAATTGGCCTATTGCACTATGAAGAATCGTTCAAGCATGTATCATTAATGATCCAAATGGACTTCTTCTTCCTCACTGGCTTTTAAATGCAGGCTCTTTCCAACCGACGACATTAGGTAATGATTGATCTCCACTAGTTAAATCTGCTCCATCAAGAATTTCCTAGTGTGTGTCTATTTCCATTCCAATCCTACTTCTGACTTTCTTGCTCAACATCACTCTTTTTTTTAGCCTCCTTCCTTACAGTAATTAAAAGACGGTGACTAACCAACCGTGCAACTATTAAGTGGGGTGGGGACGCGTCGTTAATCCCCTTGAGAAGTGACCTTTCGATTAAACGGGAGCTCTCCAAGCGGGTTAATAAGAAATTGAAATTTTCACCTTCAGATTTCAAGCAGCGAGCATTGTGAGCGGCTACTTTAATAGCCTGGTTATTGCGGCTATTATATACTTCTGCGATAAGACCAACTGCGTTTGATACAGGTGGATACACGAAAAAAAGTGTACGTATCTTACATCTTGGCTAACTGCTGCATAATACCTAGATACTCCTCATTATTAAGCATATTAAATGTTTTCAACAGACCCCACATCAACGATAAATGAGATAGGAGGAACATAGCGTTTTATTTTGAGAGAGAATGAAAACCGATTTTAGCGATCCCCTTCGCCAGGTCACATCCGTGCTGTGATGTTACAGTCTGTACGGCTAGAGTGAAGTTGAAGAAAGTCCTTCAGAGATACCTACGTTCATATTTCAACGGAAGGTACCAGTAAAAGGAGCTTCGTATCATTAGAAAGGCGATATAACCGACACTCACAGTCGGGAATGATCATCGTTGAATGCAAATCAGACGTGAATTGCCTTGAGTCGGATCATAGATCATTTCCTTAATGGTTTTCAAGACGTATACCCAGTAACACAACCATTTCACGCCCTCGCTGTACAATCGTATAGAACCTTTTCAAAATTTATTGTGGATATATTCAAGCTAAAATCTGCTTAAAACACTGGGCACAATGACTAATACAGGATGATGAGCGTCTGAAAATGGAAGCCGTTCATTCACCCAGACCAACTTCATGGGTTGATTGGATAATTTATTTATCACCTCTGTGTCTCACCCTTCCTATCACGTTGTACATACCTATATTACACATTGTTCTGCACAGGATTGGACGAGGTTACGAAACGACAGAACCAAATGTATAAAATTGGTTGGCTCTTAAGGCCAAAATTTGACAACAATTTGACAAAAACATTAACAAATTTCGAAACGTTGTTGCACTGTTTACGACTGATTTACGTTGCTCACGAGTTTCAGAGTTATTACCGAGATTTTGAGGACACGCAGAAAGACAACATGTATGTGTCCAGAGCACATAAATCGTGAGACGACGAAAACAACATCATTTCATACGTTCCAACAAATAATTGAGGTTTACTCAATTTTACTGAATTGACTAGGAATCTAAAAAGAAACCTAAAATATGTTGGCTGTTTAACAAAACACTCGATGATTTCTGTAGTATTCAACGTTATTTTTGAGTTGGTTTATTTTCGTGAAGTATTCTCCTTTTTTATAGTTAATTGGATTACCCGGAGACACTGAAACTGTGGAGTGAACTCACCAGTGCACGTTCCCATCCACACATCAATGGCTTTCACATAACTGACTTGAGGCAGTCCACTTTGAATCCCTGAAATATTGAAACGAAAACGTGATTACTTCCAGTTGAACGATGCATGCACTTCATGCAGGTACAAAGGTAAACTTTTAAAAAGTTTTATTGCAAATTTTTCTTGCGTTCATAAAGCCCTTTTCGGGATCCGTGCTGGAATAACTCGAGGATTTAACTGAACAAAAAGCTTTCGTGTTTCCACCGTCACTATAACCCATTTGAGCGCTCGTGTGAAAACGGACTTGGATTTTCCCGGATATTGAAGGACTCTCTCGCGTCCGAAAGTCATATTTTACGTTTGTCCTACGAGAACCCGTTGGAAGGGATCCACTTTTTGATCGGCTTCTGGATTACTTCCAATTCGCGAACACGTCCAGTGTAGGTGAGAGTTATTTATGGTCCTTTGCCTTGTATAAATAGACGAATGAAAACTGACGGGCTCATACTGATCTACAATTTTTTTATGAGGAAGGTGGATGAATACCGTTCAGACTAGAATATTCGACTTAAATTTTCAAGAATTGGCTCTTCTATGTACCTGCGGATTGAGAAGAGACTGCGAGTAGCGTGGTCACACCCAAAGTTGTCCGGCCTGGCACGGAGTCGACGTCCATCCAGAACGACACCCAAGAAATGACGACGATTAAGATTGTCGGAAGGTAGCTCTGAACCAGATGAAATCCCACGGACCTGCTAAGATAGAACTCCGCCACCAAGCAACTGTAGTTTCCTGAACAATTTAAAATGAAATTTTCCATTTGAGGCTCGCCCCGTATTGAGCTAACGTAAATTGAGTGAATTTACGTAGCAGTTGATCAAAGGCAAAACTATCTAAGGTTGCCAGGGGTTCTATACAGACGTTGAGGATGTTTCGCAACCGCTTACATTCGTCTCAATTCGCTTTAAAGTTACTTCCCCTCGCAAGTTTCGATTGGATGTTGGTGAGTCAATAACACGAGCGGTCTCTACATCAACTGATCCACTTTAAGGTCTCAAGATACTCACCGATCTGAAAGGATTCTTGACACTCGGAAGCTGCTATTTCAACGATTTCAAATTGCGGCATCCGCAAGCCTTTGCCCATTATTACGGGGTTATTGGTTTTCCATTCCAGCCGTAGCTCTTCGATCGTTTTCGAGACTGCAAAAAGTCAAATTTATTTGATCACACATGTTCAATAGGGGTGTGTGTGATGAGGGGACTAGGGTTAAATTGTATTGAAACAACATATCAGGACGGTCTTTAGGAATCAATTCGTTCTTTTTCGCCATTTTGGATCAAAAGGTGTACAGTTCTCTTATAAGGGTGTTAATGGAAATTTCCCAAGGTCTCGTTCCCAGCTCAACTTGATTTCCGAATTTAACACCAGGTCGCTTTTGGAGCTCGCGGTAAAGTTAGTTCAGTCTCGGCAACTTGACGGACAAGTTGCGGAACCAGATGGCGGGAGCCGTGGAACTAAGCCGCTTCCACCGAAACCCCCGTGCAAATGCGGTTCCCGCTAATCCAAACCCTTCATTCGAAAACTTCTTGATCGGCTCTTCGAAGGAGGAAACTTCGTTTACACGAAAAACACCTCAGTTCTCGACCCGTTGATTGGAAACTCGATAGCCACTGTCCTCTGCAGACTCCTGTGGGCAGAAAAGCCTAACCGGTCGACCTCTACTGACGTCAGACTTTGCGACGGGGCCGCTATAAATATCTCAAACGTCTCGTTACCTGAGAAAAACTTCAAATGCCTTCAGCAGACGACCGAGAGCACCAAGCGTTGGACGCCTGTCAAATCAGACAAACTCCATCTCATTATTTACGAACCATAATTTAATTGGAAGCTGGATCCCAGGTTACTCGAGCTCCAAATAATTAACTACGAGAACGAATTCCGCCTGCCGGTTACTGACAGTCATTGCTTCAAATTTCCAAGAAATCTCATTCCTATAAACGTTCCTAGTCTAGGTAGAGCACGAAGACGGTGGCGAAAGCTGCAATGATACACCTTCAACATATTCGATCTGTTTTGTTCTTTTTGATGATAATCATCATGAAAGAAAAACACAATTTCTATCAAACTTGTGAATGAAGGAAAGTTTAATGAGATTAGTCCTCACTAACCAACTTTTTTCAAAGCTGACATCATGTTGCAGTCAAATTATTTTACCGTTTTGGTTGGTTTATCCTTGAATAACTAAGGGATCCCCAGAGATAGCAATGGACGCCCGCTTTGATTTAGTATGACTTAATACTTGCCTCCTTTGGCTGAAAATGAGTTAGGATCAACTATGGCCCAAATGGTGCTTTATAATGTTACAGGCCTTTTCCGGCATCGGCAGATGACGGACGATTCAAACTTTTAAAACTACCCTTTTATGTTTTGTTTTTGTTTGATTCAAATATATGCAAGGGTGTATTACTCCAATAAGAATAATAAACCGAATAGAATGGTCGGTCAAATTATTTTTCAAACCCACAAGAGAATTGA
Organism: Cyrtorhinus lividipennis; assembly: GCA_019603395.1. Classification (NCBI taxonomy): domain Eukaryota; kingdom Metazoa; phylum Arthropoda; class Insecta; order Hemiptera; family Miridae; genus Cyrtorhinus; species Cyrtorhinus lividipennis. The sequence goes on along the minus strand of CM034000.1, from coordinate 21,587,542 downwards.
ATCGTTTGTATTTCTCTCGCGTTCGCACGCAATGACGGATTGGTGGAACAGATGCTGGTCGAGTTTTTCTTTATTGGGTTATCGACTTCAATTTTCCGGGCCGTTAGTAACGAATACGTCGAACGACCCCCCCCCCCCCCCCCTTCCCGAATCAGAGCTGAATTCATATTGGATCCAAGACGCTTTCTTTCTGCTTCAATGGTATAAGCGAGAATGCGGAGGCACTAGTAATGACAGCGAACCAACCTCAGCTAACCATTGCCTAATCACCAGGAAGACGTAAGAGTGTGAGACTAAATCAAAATCATGGGGAAGAAATACAAGTGCGGTCTCATCTTCTCTCACACCGTTGCCCAATTGAGTTTATATTGATCCCCGTTCTTGGAAGCTTGGACTTCGGTGATGAAATGTCTGCACTAAAGGCCGGTTTCGAGACTACACGCATGAAGGAATTAATGGGGACACTTCATAAATGTCGAGACTGAAACAACCTGTCAGTGTAAACTCTGGGAGACTCATATCCTGCGGCGAGGAGAGATTACGAGGGAGGGTCCAGAACCGAGATTTATCTATTTAATCTTGGTCTTATAATTATTTGTGACTACTTAGAACGAAGCTTCCAACTAAATGAATTGGTGCAGGAGGGTAACATCAGAAGGGAGAATCATGTCCAATACGTCCTTTCTTCTCCAGTCTCATGAATGAATCAGATTGAGAAAGTAAGCATAAAGTTGACTGCAGTCCTCACCGTACAATCACATTATTCCCTTCTTCCGGTGAGCCTGTAGTAGATAGCACACCTACTCATCCTCCAGGAATTCTAATGTCTTCCCATCTCCTAAGGTATAATTTATGTGACACCACAACATTTTCATTCCCCAACCCGATTACTGCTCATGACCTCCACAGCCAGGCTGCACGTGCGAAATCTCATATTTCAGCCGCAGAAGCAGTTCACTCTTTCGCTTTCTGAGTTATTTTTGACATAAAGGAGGAAAAATCGTTTTTTCTTATTCCTTAAACTCGCCAAGATTGAATTTGTTCGAGCTAATAATATTTACGTTGGGATCCAGAGAAATTGTTCGGTTTCCATCTCCACCCGTTTCCCGGCATGTTTTTCGCCTTTCTCTTCTCAGAATCGAGATACGAGAAAACCGAGATACATTTGACCAATCACCGTGTCGAAACCAATCAAATTAAACTGCTGGATTCCATTTCGCCATCTTGTTGACCTCATGTCGCGAGGCATAATCGTAGGATCCACGAAAAATTACCCCTTAGGCTTGTGCGTTATTTACTCATCTACGACGTAGATATGCCAAACATACGAAATGCAGCCTTATGGCCGTATCATTAGATTTCTAAATACGCATGGTCTTTGGGAATTCCAATTTTTTTCTCCTTTAAGATTACGAGTACCATCGAAAAAGGAGAGATGTAAATTTCAGAAGGTCCATTGAATATGTCAAGAGTACTAGATCGGATCTCCTTCCATGAAATTTGGCTCGAAAATTAATTTTTGTTCGAGTTCTCGCATGTATTAGTAGGTTTTCAACAAGAAGTACGTCACCCCGATTCTTTATTATTCATACAGAAGATATTTTAGTACTCAAGACCCCATCAAGTCGGTAGGCCAGATTCACTCACGCGGCGCTATTCTTTCCTACTCACCCCCTTCGAAAGATGCAAATCGAAGGGCCACTTCAACCAAGCGAGAAAACCCTTTCGATCAACGCTTTTCGCCCTTTCTTGTACATTTATCTTCTCCCCTCAACTGGCCTAGCACTCTAAAATCACACTTTTCTGTGCCAACAAACCAGATCAAGAAAGATTGTGTAGTGCATACTTACAGCTCGCCACCTCCATAGTGCACACTTGATTGTCCAACGGGAACTTTGATAGGTCCATCATGCATGAAAATGTCAGTTTCAATCTGAAAAATAACGACACAAGAACTTTACTTTTTCATTCGTCCAAAAAGAGTAAAGAAAATTGAAAGAACGTGACAAGACACAAGAAGAACGTTTTGACGTAACCACGTTAGTATTTTCCCTGCGAGTTTTCTCTTCCGGAAAGTGTCGTAATATATTCCACGCCTGTGGTAACTCATATCGTAACACATCAAATCCTGCGAGGTTCTCCTCATTAGGCTGAGTGCTTCCATTTTGAGCTAAAAGGGCGTTGTGACTCACACTTCTATGAAGCAGATTCAAACTTTCATCGATATGTTCAGACTGAGACCCTAGAGGTTTTCCTAGAGGTGATAACCGGCTTTCATTTACTCAGAGATAAAGGTGATGCGGCGGTTTATATCTTAAAACACGCCTCGTTTGGCTCCTTTTCACGAACACGTGTAGCCGGAAATAGGAAAACCAAGCCAGATTTTCATTCGTGCTGATATACAAGCTATGCGTTACACTAATTTCCTACGTACCACAAAATAGGAATGGAATTCTGATGAATAGTCCTACCCTTAACCCTTTCCTTCCTCACGGTATCATGCGACTACGTTTTGAGAGCTACATCGTCTCAAATTTATGGCGAAACGACGAAAAAAAAGAGAGCACCATTTCAACGGAGAAATTAAAACCGATTGAATATTGAAAATTTGGAAAGTGAGGAAGCATTTGTGAATCTTTTCCAGTTTCATTAGCCCTTGAAACGGCTGAAAAGCTTCCTTCGTCAATAAAGTTCACATCACTTAGGTACTTTGTGGAAATGTAAAATGTGCCTATGAGAGCAGAGATTTTCAGTTATTACTCTTATTGGAATAATACACCGTTTTATTCGTATCGAAAAAGGAATGTTTTTGGGGGACGTTTTTCCTTCTTCAAAACCCCTCATTCTCCCCAAGAGACCCCGAAGTACACTTTGACAGTGTATCCTACCTAGAACAATACTCAATATTCGTGGAAATTATTTGTTGCGTTTCCATTGAGAGGGCTGTCTCCGAAACCTCTCTAAAAAAAGCATGAAAAATTAACTTCGTTGTTGGATAACTATGTCTAAAAGTGTGTTCTCTTTTTTCAACCGGTTAATATGGCTAAGTCCGTCAATTCCGTAACTGCTTTGTGATTTGTGTGTAAATCTTGGGCTAATGATAAACCAACCTTGGTAATAGTAACAGGCTCGCAAACTGGCGCCTCTTTAACTCGAGCTGAAATATCCAATCCGATTCTGAATGAAATGTACATTAAATTCCGTATACACTTTCAGGCTTTTGGGTGTTGAAAACTCTCCTTCCTTGAGAGCCCAAGAATAGGGGCGATGCCGGACTTTATAAAGTGGACCCGGTCGCGTTTCTTTTGGTTGTCGGCCCTTGACTCCACCCCAGCGGGAGGCCTGGTAATTCAATCCCTCCGCTAATGATTGTTCCCTTCCCAAGGGTGGCGATCCAAGCTAAAACCTCTTCTTGTGTTCTTGTCGAAGTTCAAAAATAAGACACCCACTCAGAAAGAAATACGGGTCCTTCTGTATACTGAAAAGACGTGTTTTCAAATAAATCATAGTGTGGCCGTTGAGTCAACCGCCAGAGCCTAGAGTACAATACAAAACTAACGATATTTTTTGGAACTCTCATGAACGGCCCACTCAAACTACGAGCATAAGGGGAAAATATAAAATCGTACCTTCTACAACACACAATATAGCTGAAACAGGTAATGACCAGGCTGGAATCACAAAAATACGGCACGTCGGGGAAAAATTGGCTGCACATCTCTCACTATTTCAACTCTCAATGGGGAATTGCTCTCTACTACTGCCCACGTTGGATCCACATGAGCCCACAGCGGCTCGTTCCAAACTCAAATGACCGGGAATTAATTTTTCAATAAGCTTGATATAAGCAAATACTCGTACTTAAGAAGAATACATACATACATAATAGATACATACAAGTACATAAAATACATACAGAAGTATACTGAAACTGGGCCGTACTGATATTTCCCACTTGAAAAAAGCAAAAGTTATTAAAAGTCAGTAGAAATGATTCAGCAGGAGCATTTAGCTCAGGCGGATAACGTTCGGTTAATACAGCCTTTTAGACCTCGAAAACCACTTGAAACCGTAGTGCTTGAATTTCGGTCATATATTGTAGCAATGGAGGGAATCCTTAAAAACCGGCTATTTTGTCCAGTTCGCTTCTCCCCAGCGGAGTTTTTTCTTTTAATCCACCTAACGAATAATTTCAGGGGGAAAACAACTATACAAAAAGGTTGCAGTAAAACCTGGTTGAACTCGACGCTAAGCTCCTTTGATGGCTTTTGTTTCATAAAACCGGGAGATCTAGAATGGCCTTTTCCATTAAAAACACCTCATTACTACGAATATACCAAGGAAACTCGAGTTTTACTCTTAACAAGGAGAAAACGGTGCAAATTGTTTCACAACGGTATATTATTCTAGTAGTATCTCACTCAAAAGGGAGAGCAAATCATTCTCCGAAGTCTCTTGTGTTAGTCACTTTAATAGAAAGCTGACTATTCTTTTTTTTAAAGTACCTAAATTCAAAAAAAAATTTCTTGACCAATACATTTACTTGTGGCAGTCAGTCCTGGACCCATAAGTTTCCTGGACCCAATTCAGAGTCAAAACTGTGTTGTAGAAAATGATGTCTCGGGTATACCCGAGACGCCAAAGACAACAAAAATCTCAAAACCCATTTGTCAAAATTCGTATCCATAACCTGTATCTAATTGCTGTGATTAGGCTGAAATTAGTTTAAAAAAACGTTGGCCCGAAGATGTTCTATATACAAAACAATAGATTTCTGAGAATACTTCAAAAGCGTTTTGGCCCGGACGGCTGTGGGACACTTAGAAATTTTAATCTAAGTACTTTGAAACATGAATGACGGCAGTTTTAGGGGAAAAAATGTTTTTTCAATACAAATACAAGCGTCTGTTGTTCAATAAGAATAATAAACCAAAATTAGTAGGCATTTTTGAATGATGAGTTCGTTGGTATGTGACTGAATAACACCTAACTTGTCCCGTTTGTGTTTTCTACTGTTGAAAGGCACCCAATTTGACTGAAAGATAAGATCTGTGAGCGTTTTTGTGAATGACCAACGGCTACTTGCCCAGGAATCCAAGAGCACTGGTGATCTCGAATTTGTTTCCCCCAAAGGTTTGCGATAAAATAAGGCTGACCTTTTAATCCTTATTGACAGTACGTGAAAAGGTGTAGTAACGAGAAGAACTTATTTGAAAGCATGAGTTCAGCATTAAAAAGAATTAACGATGCTGACTCAAGGGGAAAATTCAGTAGGAGACAAACCAGCGTTGCAAAAGGTATTAACTGATGAAATTTATCCTTGCGTCCATCTAGTGAGGGGGCTTTGTTTCTAATCGTGAGAGGTGAGCAGATGTGTGAGTAGCTGGCAGCATGGGGAGGTGAATAAATCACCTACATCGAGTATTTTAATGTCCAGCAAAGGCTTACTTACCCCGTAATCAACTGAAGACAACGGGTGAATAGTAACCTTGATGGGATTACTGGCGTCGTACCGACCTACCAAATTTTATTTTACCTCTTTTTTGTTCGATTAATCATTGAATTTTAGCCATGTAAAGAATGGACTGCAAGATTAACCAGGAAGCCAGGCAACATGGGGTGAGCAGGGTGCCCGAGGGGTGGTTCTCCCTGTGAAAGAAGACCTTCCACTTAGGCGGACCCACGTTGCTAGCTCGTTAGTCGTTGATTTTATATACCACCTTGCTCTAGACTTAATACAAGCGAACGGCCATGATAGTCCGTAAATATGTATTGTCTTGACCACTCTGGTGTGGGGGGTAAAACGCATAATAAAACATCCACCCATTTGCAGCAGCGTCCAAGAGGGCTGATTGCGCCAAAGCTGGTGGATACTGCGAGATTCTTGGGGTACCTTGTGTACAGTCGGGCACCACGGGGCAGCGACCAGGGAAGAATATGGTGGATTGTTATGGATCCAAGAACCACCCTGCAGGATTTGCAGCGGAGAAGAGGAAGCAGCTGCGCATGGAAGGGCAAGCCCCACAATGTCGGCGCATCTAAGCAAGGTCGCGGCATCAGCCATATTAGAGAGATCCTGAGATCATTTGAGCGCTTTAGGTTAGTTGAAATCTGCTGTGATGAGCCAGCAGGGTTGTGATGTAATGCCTCTTCGCACCAGAGAGGATTTAAGGAGGTTATTGTGTCCCTTTAGCAAATCTTACAATCTACCCTTGTTGGCTTGAAACAAACTGAAAAGGCGAAGAATTTCTAACTCACTTATCACCAGTTAAATTGATGGTTCAGTTCTTGTACACACCGGTACACAAAAGGTTGCAGCTATTCATGTTTTCGCACTATGTTTTGATTTGAAGAAAATAATAATAACTTACTTAAAAATGTTTCATCTGAAACGTATTCCAATTTTTTTAATCGAGGATGGAGCGTCATTTACGTTGGAACTGCCGTACAAAACTAACCTAAATAGATTTGAAGGACTCTAAATCAAGGTTAATACAGTAAAACTCAATTCTACAACGGTTGGTATTCTCGAATGGGGAAACGTGGATTGGCGGTCCCGGACCCATCCAATCGATTCAGGAAATTTAGTGGCAAGATATCCACACGTATTCGCCCTATCCAGTTACACCTGGCCAAGTGGTAGCGCTTTGAGTACGAGGTACCAGTTCGATCCGGTGGTGATATGGTTTTTTTACCATAAATGTACCAATTATTCTTCTTGTGCCAATCGTCTGGTACAATTTATTTGGAGCAGCGTCCAAATTTAGTGGAAAAGGACACTACTCGCCTATATCGCCCAAAATCGAAAATACCATTTTTCAAAAAACACTTTGAGACCCGACCCCCGCCAAATTTGGTCAGATCGGGCTGAAAAGTTTCGAGGACCCGTCTCGGCAGGGAACAGACCCCTCACCAAAATTTCAGATTTTTAGAAAATTTTCTACTACCAAAAAGGGCGCGGACGATGGACGGCGTACGGCGGACGGACATCGACCTTTTTGGTTGGTTATTCCTCGAATAATCAACCTATGTTTTCATGATAATGGTCAACCTCTCCGATTTGGCTCAAAATTTTTTTCTGGACGTTTCATGATGTCCTGATCAAAAAAATCTGCTAAATTCTTACACACGGGTTGGTTATTCCTCGAATGGGGGAAACAGTGGGTGTGGCGGGTCCCAGACCCATTCCAATCGATTCAGGGTCCAAAATTTAGTGGAATATGATACCACACACGCCTAGACACCAGAAATCCTGACACACACAAAATGGGTGGATACATACCCATTTTGACCCATAACTTCTTCCGGTGGGTGCCAATCGTTCTGGGACCCATTTAATTGGATTCAGCGTCCTAAATTTAGTGGAAAACTATACCCCACACGCCTAGGTAGCAGAAATCCCAAAAACACATATCCAAAATGGGTAATATATACCCAATTTGACGCATAACTTCTTCCAGTGGGTGCCGATCGTTCTGGGACCCATTTAATTGGATTCAGCGTCCTAAATTTAGTGGAAAACTATACCCCACACGCCTAGGTAGCAGAAATCCCGAAAACACATATTCAAAATGGGTAATATATACCCAATTTGACCCAAAACTTCTTCCAGTGGGTGCCAATCGTTCTGGGACCCATTTTATTGGATTCAGCGTCCAAAATTTAGTGGAAAACCATACCCCACACGCCTAGGTAGCAGAAATCCCGAAAACACTTATTCAAAATGGGTAATAAATACCCAATTTGACCCATAACTTCTTCCAGTGGGTGCCAATCGTTCTGGGACCCATTTCATTGGATTCAGCGTCCAAAATTTAGTGGAAAACCATACCCCACACGCCAAGGTAGCAGAAATCCCGAAAACACATATTCAAAATGGGTAATAAATACCCAATTTGACCCATAACTTCTTCCAGTGGGTGCCAATCGTTCTGGGACCCATTTCATTGGATTCAGCGTCCAAAATTTAGTGGAAAATGACACCCTACTCGCCTAGATCGCCCAAAATCTCGAAAATCCATTTTTCTAAAAACACATTTTGACCCCTACCCCCCCCCCAAATTTGGTCCGATCGGGCTGAAAAGTTTCGAGGACCCGTCTCGGCTGGGAACAGACACCTGACCCAAATTTCAGATTTTTAGAAAATTTTCTACTACCAAAAAGGGCGCGGACGATGGACGGCGTACGGCGTACGGGGTACGGCGTACGGGTACGGGTACGGCGTACGGCGTACGGCGGACGGACATCGACCTTTTTTGATCAGGACATCATGAACGTCCAGAAAAAAATTTTGAGCCGAATCGGAGAGGTTGACCATTATCATGAAAACATAGGTTGATTATTCAAGGAATAACCAACCAAAAGGTCGATGTCCGTCCGCCGTACGCCGTACGCCGTACGCCGTACGCCGTCCATCGTCCGCGCCCTTTTTGGTAGTAGAAAATTTTCTAAAAATCTGAAATTTTGGTCAGGGGTCTGTTCCCTGCCGAGACGGGTCCTCGAAACTTTTCAGCCCGATCGGACCAAATTTGGCGGGGGTAGGGGTCAAAATGTGTTTTTTGAAAAATGGATTTTCGAGATTTTGGGCGATCTAGGCGAGTAGGGTGTCATTTTCCACTAAATTTTGGACGCTGAATCCAAATAAATTGGTTCCAGAACGATTGGCACCCACTGGAAGAAGTAATTGGTCAATTTATGGGTAAAAAAAAACTATATCACCACCCTGGGTTCGAACTGAGTACCTTCCGGTTACTGCCGAACGCGCTAGCCACTTGCGCCATGGTGTAACCTGGACTAGGGCGAATAGCGTGTGGGATATCATTGCCACTAAATTTTGGACCCTGAATCGATTGGAATGGGTCCGGGACCTTAAAAATGTATTGGCTTCGACAAGGAAAGCGATGGATGTAGGTCAAGGAGCACTCAAAATGAAACTATTTTGGCAGAGAGTCACTCCACTGCGAGCTTGGCACAATGTACAACTGAAAGGGACAAAACCAGACTCGAGGTGTTGAGACTGTGGGACATTAATTATTTTGAATTAGTATCCTGCCATCGCGAGGTTCTCAATCATATTCTCTTGTGTCGCTAATGATCTTGAGTCTACTTAGCTTCATCCCAGTGTCTAAGTATTGTGGAGCAGGCGATACGGCTCTTGCGGGCTAGAGTTTATCATTATCTAAGTGAGAGAGATACCGTTCATACGAATAAGGAACCCCTTGGGAAATAGCCATTAGTTCTTACGCAAAACTGCATAGCACGAGGTCATTAGAGTTGGTACCCTTACTCCTAAAACACTACTTGATCCTGAAACAGAACTACTGGATGGATATTTCAATTACAACTCCAACTGATTGCAGCTGGCCCAGAAAGGTCAGATTTGCACGTCTCCGAGAAGTCCTGAAGGAAAAGTGCGGTGTAATTTTTTGAAAAGTGAGTTTATCGAAAGCCAAGCTGGCGTAAATTGCGTGCAAGTGGTGAGTATTCCTTGATAGTTTTCGTACGATAAGGGTATCTCCACTACCAAGGCTGTACGGTAGAGAGTTATCCTATCTCAACTCCACTGGTTTCACATTCCGGATTCTCAATGCGCCCTCCCATATCCACTTCTAAACCTATTCTGCCGCACCCTAAACGCTTGGAAGCGTGAACCCATTCATAACTATGTATATTTCAACACCTGAACCGGACACTGCTATATTGTGCGACAATACGGATGGGTAAGGATCTGCGATAGAATATTAAGTATCAGTTTCAAAACACGAATCTAACACTACGATACCTGAGCATGTACAGGATTTCTCCATCCGGATTGATTCGAATCAGAACGTTCGGTACAGTGACGAATTGGAACTCGGCGTGCTTAGCGTTGGGAAAGTACACTTCAGGCTTCCAGATGGCTTTGACTAGGTTCGGATCGTTCAAATCCAAAACTTCCGTAATATCTGGGTGTTGGAGTCGCTCGTCATTCCATTTCTGTCGGAGGTACAAATCCACTTCGTAATCCTGGAACGAGAAATAAACAACGCTGAGAATAACTATAATAACCAAATCGTTTCCACTTAGGAAAAGATGTCAACAACAACCCCTACTGGCGTGCGGCAATTGGTCCCCGAATCGGGATTGGAATTCCGAGTTAAAAAATCTGCAAATTCATACACACTGGTTGGTAATTCCTCGAACCAGGTGCATGGAGATTCATTTCATCAACATGGGGAAAAAGGGTGGAAACAGGGGGTGTGGTGGATCCCGGACCCATTCCAATTGATTCAGGGAAATTTAGTGGAAAATGATACCCCACACGCCTAGTACCAGAAATCTTGAAAACATATTCAAAATGGGTAATAAATACCCAATTTGACAAATACCCAATTCTTCCATTGGGTGACAATCGTTCTGGGAACCATTTCATTGGATTCAGAGTCCAAAATTTAGTGTAAAATGATACCCTACTCGCCTAGATCACCCAAAATTTCGAAAATCCATTTTTCAAAAAACACATTTTGACCCCTACCCCGCCCAAATTTGGTCCAATCAAGGTGAAAAGTTTTTAGGACCTTCCTAGGCCAGGAACAGACCCCTGACCCAAATTTAAGATTTTTAGAAAATTGTCTACTACCAGAAAAAAAAATTGTGAGCCGAATCGGAGAGGTTGAGCTTTTGCATGAAAACATAGGTTGATTATTCAAGGAATAACCATCCAAAATGTAGTAGAAAATTATACCCTACATCACCAGGTCCCCAAATTCTTCGAAAAAAATTTTTACCCACGCAAGGCATAACTAGGATTATAATATTGTCAATTCTTCGGAGTATATCATACCTGTATATTTTCTTTTACTCATGACGGCGATCGGAAATTTTCGATTTCGAACCTGTTTCAAAAGCAAAGTTTGAAACATTGGGGAAAGCTTCTTTTTTTCAATAAGAGAGTAAGGGTGTGATATTCCAATCAGAAAAATTATCCATTTTCGTTTCACAACCTATTTTGTTTTTGTTTTAGTATTCTCTGAATAATAACGCTATATTTCTATATGAACACCTCGATTACCGAATGGAAGTCTGCACAGGAAAGCATCTCACCTTCAACGAGCTGTAACTAAACATGAAACATAACCGGCCAAAATCTTCCATCACACCCCCGCACAATGATTAATAGTCAGAAGGTTTTTTATCTCGAGGGGCTCTATATAATACTTGTTAACTCTGCAAGAACCGCTGCTACATAAAACAACCATATCACAACTACCCGTACATATTTTTAGGTTGAAAATTGACTTATTCCATGCAGATACGATATCGGGAATTGCTACTAATTTATCAGATGATATTTGCCCTTCCATACGTTAATTTTATATTGACGGTTTGGTGGCAATACCAACCGCAAACAAATGTGGTCCTTTTCTGAAATTGGTTGGATCAATTACATAAAACATGAAAAATCAATTAGAAAATTACATGACTCCATTGGTGATTGAAACTTATTCCTCCCGACCACTCAATTAAATATGAATGAAAATCAATAACGCATAACGAGTCCGTCCAAGCCAATCAACATTAATATCATCCAAATAGAGTCGTATTACAAATACACGAGATGTAAGAATTGTCACGGTGCTGAAAACCTTCCTTTGACAAAATATTTTCTTTTACAAGAATACTTAGGTCCTGTCTACAGTCATAAAACTTTTCAATAAGAAGCTTATCTTGTCCCCAGGCTTCAATGTCTCCTCATCAAGTTTCAAAGAGAGGATCTCTCAGCGTAATGTCCCGAGGCAGGTAAAGGTAAAATCCTCTGAGTGATTTGCACAGGGATGACGAGTTTGTCTTACACTTGCTGGGTCAAGTGAGACTTCTCACAAGGCTTATTGACGTCCCATCCAGGCTGTGCTAAAACTGTTCAAAAAACCAGATGTAATTTCAAATCGGAGAAAAAAATAACGAGAGGCAAAGATCCCTTCCTTCTTCCGGGAATCCAACAATCAAGGACACAAAGAAGCTTCAGCTCCCCCTTCCACAGACCATCTCTCATAACTTCGAATTTCAGACTCATTCCTTAAGGGTTAATTTTAGTTCTTCCGTGAGAAACAGAATCAGAGTAAACGTCCCGCATTCTTTCCCTATGGTTGACACAAAACTCTCAGAAAACCACGGAGGTTCAGATTCCTTCATGAGCACCATGTATCATTAAATTTGATCAAGAACTGCATCGGCTTATAATTTACAACGCCGAAGGATATTCGAGATCTTTTGTAGAAGTCTCACGTTTCATCAATCGCGGTCAATCAGTTCAATTTCGATCATCATTAGACTGTGGTTATTAAATAGGGTATGAAAGTTGGAAGGCTCGAACTCCTAACTACCCTTAAGGCGGCTGAAGTTGACTCGAATGACCCACCAACTTGTTGCGAAGCCATTACCAGCCATGACCACCGAACACAAGTTATAATTACCGGCATTTTCTCTCAGTGAAAATCCAGTGCAGTAACGGGAGTCCAACGTACGTAGTCAACTAAAAGTCCCTTTTTGTGAGGTGAATCGTGCTCTGCACGTGTTATCAACACTGCAGTGTCGTTACCATGAATCAAGTTGAACATGAATTACATTAAACTGAGTATTCAGTGCACGGAGCACACGAGCCCGTAGTGTGGACGCTCCAAAATTTCCTCAGACATGAACCATTTGAAAGGACCCGAGAAAAAGCTCATATTTCAGCTCGATTTCATTAAAAAGCTATTGTTTCAGCCCGGTGCGGCTAGAAAGTGGGACGGGTCCCCAATCGATTTCGTTCTTTACACGAAACTCAGGAGAAGAGATAAAACTGTATTACTGCAGAATACTGCTGCAGGTGTTGTAAAACCAAATTTAAATATGGGCATAACTCAGTTTCTCAACTCTAGCCATAAGTTCTGTCACAAAAAACTGCATAGAAACAATTTTTGTTTTTGATCCCATGTTTCATTTCACTTGATATTAGTCTTACGTAGTCTTATACGTAAAATAGAAAAACCGATAAATCACTCAAAACGTTTGCCTTGGCCCTTCTTTTAAAATCTCGTGTCTCGTAACTTCTGAGGCCAATCATCGATGCTGTACGCAGCCCTGAGGGAAATCGTAAATAGCTCTCACCACATCATGCATTCCTAATTTTGGTATCCGCTGTGAATAGCCATTAGAACAAGATGAAACGAGGCTAGTTCAACGACGGCAGTTCAACGGGTGCAAATCCGAGCTTACCCAGGGACAATCTTTGGCGGTGACGAACTTAGGAACGTTTAGCTCCAGCCATGCTGTGATTCAGAGTCCTGCCGATTGTTTCCCTTTGAACAGTGGGTCTCACAGGGGTCCCCTGCTCGCTCTCGCTCAGTATATCCTCCTGGTAGTTTCTGGCCGAAGTCTCTACTCATTCACGAAATTTACCATTAAAACACACTCTCCACCTCATCATCAGTAGGGAGGGATGGATCATTGGATGGTGGCCTCGGTTAACCGTGTCTTTTTCAGATTACTATTCTCTGACGAACAATCCTTTTATATGCCTGAGGTCTTCAAATTGAATGCAGCACAGAAAAACCCTGCATAACAATGTTTAGAGTGATTGTGCTTGTAGGAAAGCATTCTACTGCTTATTTGAATTTGAACTTCTCATTCTTGGATATCGGGTCCAAACAAATGCCTAAGAGCTAGTCCTGCAAAATCACCTTTCCGTGGTGCCCATGACCTTCTTGCCAAATCCAGCGACAAAACCTTACCAAACGAGAATGATTTTGTTGCTTGAAAAATCACTTGAGAGTCGGAACTTTCCCCATTATCTTTGTCTTTCTCATTATAGGAGTGAAACTTCGCGGAATTTTCCAGTGGTTACGCTTCAAAGTCTAAAAGTACGACCTTTAAAGCATACTCAAACTTCCCAACTTCCTTTCTCATGAATTTTATTTACATTGAAAACAAGGCTGAAAAGCATCTTCGTGAAAGCTGCTGTCGCTGAACGTTAGGTCCAGAGAGAATTATTGTATAACAGATCTTCACTATGTCAGTTGGCTTCGACCTCGAGGTTACTAATCTCAAAAATGTAACACACATAGTTACATTACACTGGACTTTTTTTAGACACCAGATGGGAAATTAAGTCTGGAACTACTACAGTTTTCAAGGGTGCTCAAATAGTAACTTGAGAAGTAACTGGAGCAGGAAGATGCTTGAATGAATACAATCTAACGCTTAACTGTATACACCTACTGGAATAACAATAGAAATCGATATACTCGTACAAATCATAAAACTCAGTAATTTGATATCTCTCGTCTCCGCCTTCTCGAACTGATGTTGTTTTAATTGTTCTCTCTGAAGGCATTTAAAGCTACCAAGTAGAACAGCTGCCCAAGCAACTTGATCGGCGGAAGAACTCGAACGCTTAACCTCAGGCTTTGTAAGCATCCAAACTATATAGAGACGGGGAAGCGCTGAATTCCTTCTTTTCAGACCCTTATAATGGCCACAATACGATAGCGTTCTTATGAAAAACCACGCACCTTGTTGTCTCCTCCATTTTCTCGACGTTTTACCCGCCATTACGCCCATTAGAAGACTTCTCGGAGAGAGGAAGCGACGGGAAAGTGGTTGAGTCCCTTCAAACTCGCTTCTGGGTCTGGAATTCTCAATACCCAAAGCTTTTCGCCTTAGTAATGTCGTCTTCTTTCAGTTCAGCTCCACCTTCAAGCATTCGAGTTGATTCATCCGTTATCACATTCCCCTCAAAACAGAGCTTGAACCGAATGGATTGTTGGAGGTGGTTTTTCAATAGCGATTTCCGCCGATGAGGAATATTATGTCAGATATTGTTTCCAACTAGTTCAATGAACCACTAATAGCTTAGAGGATATGTGGGGTATTCTTAAAGGGCCTACATGTCTTTGCTTATCGCTCCGTATGTGAGGCAAGGCATTTGTAGGAACGAACCAATTTGGAAATAATGGTTTCGTTCGCTCTTCAAATCAGAATATATCCTGCAGCCTTCCCACGCGCGTTCATGCGACGATAATTGTTTGCCCCTCAAGCCTACGAGAGCCCTTTGATGGCATGAGAAGGGTCGAATGCGTTGGGCACAGAAGGACACAGGGTGGCAAAGGCCCTGTAACTGTAATCATTCGAAAGAACTCGGTGAATAAAAGGAGTAAGTGAAGAAGAAACATTCAAACTTTAACGAGATGTTGGTCTCTATACTGTAGGGGCCAATATACTCATTAGACACATTATTTATTAGTCTAATATTTAATCAACATATTATTGTGTAAACTTTTTTCACTAACCCATCTCATGTTACAGAGCCTTGGGTTCTTGGTCTCAAATCTGCGGATAGAATCGAGAACAGATATTGATCTTTTTCGGAAAAAAGAATGTACATCATAAGTGCCTTACCATTGTTACAGGGCTGATTGAACCAAAGCTTCTTATGTACAGCTCACAGTACACTGTGGTCGCATTATCTGAAACAAAAAATAATACAAAAGTAGTGATGTTAATGTTAAACGCGAACTTATCCTTTTTACTTGAAATGAAATCCAAATAGAAACTATAAATCGGTTGAAGTTATTCAAAATGTTGAATCTTCATGGTTGTTCAGATGGTTTGGTTAGTCCGATATATTCAAGGGGTCCACCAACCTTTATTTGTGACTCTACAACAAAGTTGCTTGCCAGTCACCAATTAGTTCTAACATTTTTTTGTTATTCTAGGAAGGCTTTTCACACTTTTCACTGTATAGTCTGGAAATTCAATAGATTACTAGGTTTCCACGTTCCTTCTGAAAGAGTTCCCCACCACTGGGAATCCCATTCCACATTTATGCCCCGAAGCAACGGATATCACCTCAACCCCTCGTTTCCCTCGACCCAACCCTGTAGATCCCTTGTCAATTGATTAGATCTGCATGTTACATGCAAAACTCGACCAAAGAGACCTTGAACAAGCAGATTTTCCAAGTAAGCTTAACAACGTATCTATCCCTCAACAGCCGATGCGGATCACATCGCACTTGAAAATTTCCTAATTTACTAATGATGGATTGTCGGAATCACATCGGTAAATATTTCCGAGATACGACCTAAATTCAAAAAACCCTCGAACGGGGAGCAGTTGCGGGATAAGCATACTGCAAGGAGGTTGGTAAAAGGAATGGAACGGAAGGAATAAATATGAAATTTAATTTCCTTTCTTCCCTATCAAGAGAGATAGCGACTTTCAAGGAACTCACGAGAGCATTTGAAATGTTATTACCCTTTCGTCTTTATGGAACGCGATCTCCTCCTAATATGATCAACCAGATACGTCTTACCACTGGTTTCCTCTCGCCTTACTGTTGGCGAAACTTCTTCAAGGGGAACTTTCCACCTTGTTAATGGAGGAATAGAATTTCACGCTCCTTCTTATAAAAATTACCCTATACTTTCCTAAATTTTTCTTCTTTCAATTTTTATTAGGTGGAGAGCCTAGTGAAGCATTTGGCGATTGCTGTTTTTATTTATCTATCATTCATCATGTATCATTATGTATGGTGGTTAAATACTTCTGTACGAATCTTTCTACCGGTAATTTCAGCAAGAAGTGTGACATTACGAACCCATGTCGTCGTAGTATGATATAAGGTAACCCAATACCGATACGCATTCATTGTTTCAGACATTATTCTAATTGAAATATTAAATCGCTTCCACGCACGAGATACATCAAACCATCGCAGAATTATTCGAAGCGTAACGTGTCGAGTGTGTCTAAATCGTGACACTGCTCTAGAAAACACTCCAGCTCACTGATCGGATTCCCGCACGAAAAATTGTTGAACTGAACGCTAAAGGTGAACATTTTAGAGGTGCAACAGCTGCAAACGTTCCAGTACAAACCACAATGTCCGTGAAATATTTGCATCGTCATGAAATATTCGAAGACTAGAAAGTATCATTCATCAATTCTCGTACTCACATTATTCATGGACTCGTGTAAAAAATTGCCTTTCAATCATTCAGCCAAATTGCTTTTTACGGTTTCCCGAGTGAAAACCCGTTCATCCCCCCCGGTTTTACACAATGGAATGGTCGGGCGTGTCAAGCGGTAAGACGAGGCGTGACGGATAGATGGAATAAAAAGGAATGGCTGAATTATTAAAAAGAATGGGACTTTGGGGCGGATTAATTCGCAAGAATAAGGACGTACTTCTAACGGTTCTTGTGCCAAGGTGTGAGCTAGAGATATCCAGGTTCAATCCAACTTCGTCTCCCTGTTTGCACCGATAACTACCCACCTATTTTTATTAACACAATTCAATTTTAAATTTCATTGCTCTCTTATGGCTAATATTAACAAATAATGGTATTTGGCTGCAAAGGTATTCATCCAAAGATCTTCGCATAAGATTATGATGAGAGTCAGAGAAGAGAACCATAGAAAAGAGTACTGACCACTTATTATATTCCCGAATGGCATAAATTTAGTGATCTGCACGGAGACGGAAGGTAAGTCAGTTAGTGTTGAGCTATGCTTCCTTATTTGGACAGCTCGTTGTGTGATAAATCGCAACATTGATTAAGTTTTTGAGCCGCCCAAAGTCGCCCCCACAGCAGTCACGCTAACTTACAAAAACAAAGCATCACAAACTCTGCTGGCACCCCGTCAATCTCCGTTATCGACCAGGGCTGTTTTTTATGGTCAAAGAATTAAGGGGGTGAGAAAAGTTGTTTCCCTATTTCTTTTTTTTCTTCAAACGTAGTTTCGGCACGGTCTTCTGCAATCCCCCGGAGGCGGTTCCGAGCCGATCAGTAGAGGTCTGTTTGCGTATAGGGCGAACAAAAGGGAATTCAGCGTCCGATTGATTTACGCTCCATTGTCCGGCTCCAAAGATAAGAAAGACGGAACTTGAGGCCTTCCGAGCTCCACACGGTTTTCTTCCGGTGCAGGAGGCCACAAAAAATACAGGCCTGTAGCTCGAACTGAGCTTTCTCAACCCCCATAGAGAGACAGAGTGGCCCAACAACCACCAAAGTGCCAAACCACCGAGTGCGTGATAGAGTTTGAATTCACTACAGAAATTACAAAGTTCACCTTTTGACTAAATTAGTCATCAAGTGACGAATTTATTTTCTTATTTCTCCCCTTCGTTACTACCGTATTGGACTACTGACATACGAGAAGTATTCGGATGCACACAACAAGCTATCAAGTGGGATCTTCGAATATAAATGAGCGTGACGACTATCACTGTCGCCTCAAATCAATGTTAAATAATCCAAGTGCCCACTGCATGTAAATATGTTAGGTAAGACCGATGCCATCTCTAATTTTCTTGCATGGCCCAACGGAACTAACCCCATACATCTACTTAATACCGAAAATTCATCAAACGAAAAATCGTTCCCCATATGGAACGCTCTTGGAGAAAATAGAACCTTCTTAACCAAATTCCTATTCCGCCGTGTGACAATTGGTTCGGGACCTATCTAAATCGAATTAACGTCTGAAATTTTGCGCTTATCCACCCTGGTTCCATCGAGGCAGTCATTCGACTGATTTAACCAATTGATCCTCAGAAGTTCGAGCGAGAAGAGGGGTGTAACGAAGGAGACACTTTTGAAGCTCGCAATGTTATAAAGAATTAGAATAGCATGTAGGAATGAAAGGGTCGGTGTCTCCTCCAGTGCCACGTTGTCCATCGTTTGCCCCAGACATTGAAGAAAGTACAACGAATCAAAAATGGTCAACAAAATGGTCAAGTTTACCTCTTCACAATCATCAGCATTCAAGAATTTCCTCTCGGCAATGAAGCAAAACCCTCCAAGATACTCTACTTCGAGGCCGAATACCTACTTGCATGATCAAGGCTTCCCATTCTATTACGAGTATTAAACTCAGCAGCAAGAGAGATGGGGAGAGTGTACTAGTGATTTGAGAAAGATGTTCTATGGCTCCAACCACGTTTTCTCGATATCCCCAATAAGATCCGCAGGTACCAATCCCATTTTCGCTCTGGGTTTTATTATTGGTGAATTCGGACCAAAAAGCCGCATTGCGTCGTAACACTAGAGTTAAGGATTCTTTCTAAAAGAAACGCCACAACCTCAACTCGAACATGAAAAATCTTTCTCGGCGCTCGATGGAGTCAGAAGCTGAAGTTTGGGCGTCGTGTTCAATAATGGACCGGACGGTAAATTCCTAAGAACCTGCGATGTGACATGGAAACGTATACGCTTTTCGAAGGTTCATAACTTTTTGAAGTGCCAATGTTAGAACTCTCGTTTAGCGTCTGAGATCTTTCTATATGAACGTGGAGGTAAAAAATGTCAAATGGAGAATCTTGAAACTGAATCCTGGGACGGCATTACAAGAAAATTTTCCTGCTATGATACAAACCATGATACGTAGATCCGAAAGTCAACGAACAGACAAAAACCTCTACATGATAGGATCGTGGCTTGGTGATGTTTTGTTGCATGGCATGAGGTTTCGCTCCGTCCGACAATTCGTTTCGTGTAGTTCACAGGAAAATTCAAAGCACGGGCTAAGGAAACCGTTCTAACAAGGTGTCTTCCAGTCTCTTAGTTTGTTCAGCACATTGGAATTCACTGCCATCGCGCTTTTTGCAATTTAATCACCTTTCTCGAACCGAACGGACTTTTTCTTTCATTCATTTTTGTGTTCAAACACACCTCGGCACGTCTTCCCCGGACTCAGCCATTGTTCAATCAAAAGAGTAATCAAAACACTGAAAAACTAATTCATAGATAAATGAATGATTGAAGCTACGGACAGTAAAATCTAGAGTATTATGAAGGCTCTTGTGCTAGGAGGAAATGAAGTGTTGAAGTAAAATTATAATCTTTGGAGAATCAAAAAGCTGAATTTAAACTTTACTTTCAACGTTACGAAGTAAATCTGAATGACGAGGAAACCTAGCATTTCCTAGCAGCATCCTAGAGCAAAGTTATCTAAAATTATAAAAAATCGATACCATCAAATGAGTGATTCTTTAATTTTCCTAGTTAAGCCACAAAGCGCTTAGAAAATAGTCTATGGTTTTGAACTTTTCTAAAACATTTCTAGCCTTTTATATATCTCACTGTCTTCTAACTATTCTTTTTCAAATGAAACCCTCTTTCCTTCCATCTATTTCACTTTGCTTGAGAAATGAGCCTACCACTACCATGCCATCGTATAGATTCCCAATTGCATGGACACTAAAAAGGTAAAATACTTGAGATAAATATGAAAGAACAGAAGTTAAAAAAAAAAAAAAAAAAAAAAAAAAAAAAAAAAAAAAAAAAAAACCTGAACGCCTGATATACGCAGCAGTTAGTCCCAAATCCCTTCAAGCCTCCACCGTGACAGAAAATAATAATTTTTTAACTCTGTTTTTCATAAAAATTATACTTAGGAAAGAATGATGACCCAGAGAAAAAATATTCAATGCAAAATTTAGTTTGCAATTTTACTGGTAGCTCCCCCTCTCCTGAGAGTTTTTGTCAGCTGCAGCAATATAAATTTCATGGAATTTTTATGTACAGTCATGGATGTATAACAAACTATTTTTATATTTGAAAAAAAAGACCGAAACATTTCCTTGGGGAGGAATAGCATCAAGTCTCAAACCAAAACAGCAATCATTGTTAACGACAACAGTACTTCCTTGAGGATGCGCCGTCACACGAGACACCAAAGGTGTGAGGAGGGAAAGATACTGAAGCTTTATATAGTTTTATATATCTTTTATCTGACGTACATATTCAAACCATAGTTTGGTGGCCTTGTGTCTCACAAAAAATATTAATGATTTTATTTGATTTTATGCCTAGGATCATGGACTCGGCATAAATTTCATGTCCGTCCCATCCAGACGATCCCCCCCCCTCCTCCGATTTGCATCATAATCATGATAGTGAGATGACTGAATACCTCATGTTTGGCCTTGGCGATTTGTGGACATAGTTATGCCGTTTCAAGGTGGCTGGAGTCGTGAGGCAGAACCTCAATATCGTACGTCTGGTAATGCTAACTACGCTGAGCATCTCGAAACGTTTGAATAAATCAGGCATGTAAATCAGGACTGTTGAGGAGTAATTGATGCAGCTATCCAACTACCTGCCATGGGCTTTCACGGTACCCTCAAGGGACTTGGCGGAGAGAGGAGGCTCGTGGGGGTTCTCAGTCAAGATGGTATTAACCTCTAGGTCGACCGCCATTCCAGCTCGAGAATTGGAAGGAGAATTCAGTATTGTTATGGGAATTGAGGCAAGGAGCGGGTTCAATAAGTGGTGTTTGTTGTTCATACCTATTGATGAACGGCGAAAGATAAATCAACTGCGGTTAATTTCTGGGAACCTGAACGTAAATCATTCCTAATAATTTCTTATGAACTCGAGAGTTCCAATTTGCTGGAAACGGTCGGCAACTTACCATTTCAAACCCTCATAAAACTTAATTTTCTTCCTAATATTGTTCACAACGAGCCCATTTGATTGGCGTATTATACTTTTGCAAATTAAGCGTTTTTCGTGTTACATCAACAAATGAACTATGGACGCTGAGAATGTTATGGTGAATACCACGAATCTTTTATTCAGTTTGAATTGTATATTATCACACATTCATCGGGATGGTCCAGCGATAAATAATAACGTACCGCACTAAGACATAAGAGCGCCACCGGACCCCCCCCCCCTCCACGATGGAGGACCTACCTGAAATAAAGTAGGCTCTTCAGCAAACAGTTGTAATGCATCATAGAATCCATACTGTCATTGCACTCTACTATTTATGATCACCAGATTTCATGCAACAACTTCTTTAATTAATTTCTAATTAATCCATTCATTCATAAAGCGGATACCTACCTGTATCATAACCAAAATTTGAAGAGTTTTTTTTTTTTTTTTTTTTTTTTAATATAAAAACCTCAGCAGTACAAATCTCGACTGCGCCTGACGTGGCATGTGTTAGTGGACGTGAAATTCTTTTCTACACAAAGTCAGGTCACGTCCACCTGGATCAGCAAAGGCTGTGCTTGACGCGTAACGTATTTGAAAACGTCCTCAAAGGGTCAAAGGGCGGTGCTATTTTTGTTTCGGAGGCAACTCTCATAAGGGCATTGTTCCCACTGAAAATATTTACACTGACGTTCTAGTTATGAGGATCTTTGGTGCGAGGTTTTGGAGCGTCGGAGGTTTGGGAAAATGGCTAGGGAAGAGCAAACGTGAGGGATTTACTCGCGAAGTGAAGGCGGACATCTGTTACGTGAGAGAGAAACCCCCTTTTCAGAGTCTCACAAGGAGAAGAAGGGAAAGAAGCACTCAGCGGCTACAACTACCTAGTTCAAACAGCTCATTTGACTGGTGGATTCATAATGCGCTTCCGATTTGGCTTACAAGCACTCAAGTCGGTTTTATGGGATTCCAAGCTGCTTTCAACACTTTCAGTGCGGCTCTTTTGACCCGAAAACAACTATTCTGGCGAATATGGAATTTTCGTGTTTTATGTAAGTATGTTGAGATAATTTGCCCCATATGAAGTCGAAAACTGCAGGATGCAACTTACGCACCTTCCGCTTCAGAATGAACTCACTGAACTCATGTGAAATTCTAAACAGAACGACTGACTCCTACCCTATGCAGAATTAGGTTCCGTGGTCTTAACGCGATTCGGCGAAATTATTATCAACTTCTTGAAGGCCAGAGAAAAGATGGAGACCCGCAAATACCCAACTTCTTGTTGAACTTAAAATGGACCAACTGGACTCACAACGCACTTGAATGAAGTTTTTGGGTTTTTAGCAAGAGTATTGTCAGAATTTTGATATTATTCTGCTTCTATTTCGTTCTGCGTTTCCCTAGTTTGTTTTGAATCGAAAAGATTAAAAGGAGGAGGGGTAGAATACATAAATAAATCGAATTGATTTCTCGTCTACTATTGTTACTGGAATAATACACGCATCCTTGTACTCGTATCAACAAAACCAAATAAAAAATCCTAACTGGCTTGAGCAGGTTGAGAGTATTTTTGAGATTTTGGGGCCCAAGACTCGCAGGGTATTATTTTCAACTAAAATTTCTACTAGAGGGAAATGTCGTCCCCCAATCAGTTATTGTTTCACTCCTGAGACCACGTACGCTTTCCTAACGTGCGAGATACTCTTGAAATGTGCAATGTGGTTGAAAATTATGTCCACAGATGAGTGACGTGATTGTCCTTTCATTTCGACAGCGGTCTTTAGCAATTATTTTCATGACACGCCTGATCATGATGAATGTATCCTGAAGCGGACATCCGTATTGTCCTTCTCTCCTACCTGATTACTTCGCTGAAACCCATCCGCTTCCTCGAAGGAACACCTTCAAGTTGACAGCGGATGAAATATAGGAATCCCGTTTACGAAATTGGTCCGCTTCGCTTATAGAAGGTGCTATTTCCATTGCACCGCGTGGAATGAAAACACCACCCAGCGGTGTATTCTCTATCTGTATAAGGGTGCATCCATCTTTCTGCGTTTCCAAGTGGGGGAGTAAAACTAATCGCAGTTTAAAAGCAACCATCTCATTAAACGGACCGAAAAGCCGCAGCTCCGACAGTTCCGTACCATTTCACCGATTGGAAGACCCAGTTCACTGTAAACACGTCCAATAATTTTCGCTCGCCGTTTCTGGGCAAATCTCGTTTCGTGCGGTTCGTTGGTTCAAGCGGTCAAACAGGGATAGATTTTCGAGACGTGATAGGCCACGAGCGCCGAAGATACGAGATTCCCTAGATCAGCGTTTGAAGGTTTCACATTATTGAAAAGTTTAACGAGCCGAGAAATGGATTGCAAACAGAGTGCGTTAGACAGAGCGCCAGAATTTAACCGCAACTCCTTCTCTCGTCCTCTTTTTCGAGATCCATTCGGACAACCGATCGCACTGAAACAGCTAGATTCCATGCAGCTCAAATTCTCGTTTTTTTTCTCGCAAATTGGTTTATGTTCATCCCGCCAAAGTACCACCTCTCTCCGATCTGCTGCCCTTTATGGAGATAGGATTATCAAAAGGCTTCAGATTCATGCCATTTTAATTTTCCTATTAAAAAAAAAAAAAAAAAAAAAAAAGAGTTGAAGGAAAATTGAATTATAAGCTACGACAAGGAAACCTTAACATGAAGAGCAACATTACATTTAACGCACTTGGTTAGTGTCCTTTGCCATGGTACAACTTACACGAAAGGCCTAGGTTACTCTGTGCGGTTGCCTCACGATGCGGTGATCAAGTTGATCGTAGCGTGAATCGGATGGTCGCGTGCTTGAACTCCTTCCGACGGTTTCTTCTAGCAGTAGGTTTCCAAAATGGTACGCATCAGTTCACGTCTAAACCCCTAAATGATCCAATTATCCACCCTCTTTCTTGTATGAACGACATAAATGGGGTATGTAAGCGATTTTTTTCTGAAAGTGAACGGTCTCATTTGTCGAAACGAACGGCCAAAATAAAGAAAAAAGTCTCATATTTGGTACAGGAGGTTAAAAGAAGTCTTGGTGGCTAACACAGAAAGGGGTGAGTTCTCATTGGCCTCCACGCTCTCTGGCTAGCGGCGGCGACATCGGGAGGGCGGCCAACGTTAGCATGCTTAAAACCTGCATAGTCCAAGAAGACCACCACAACCACCGAAAAAGAGAGTCGCCATTTCTTTAAAAACCTAGCTTGTCGTTTCTCTAATGGTTAAAACGCAATTGAATATAAAACCAAATATCTCGAAATTGGATTAGTACTTTATTATGTAAACAACTTGTTTGTCCACCGTTTCACACGACTAACAGACTACTTTGGAGTAATTAGTGACTATTTAGATAACTTTCCGTCAATAGTTCCAAGATACATCAGACTCTTATGAAATCCAGTATATTACTGCCATATTTCGCTGTCTCGTGACATAAGATTGAAGACTATTAGACCTTGACAAGGAGAACGGATCGATCAGAGGAACATGGCTACAGAATCATATCTACCAGACATAAACGACCGGACAAAAGATACAAATTGCAACCAACCGTCCACTTTAGGTTCCTGGCCCAGAAAAATGAGTGGTACTATATAATCAATAAAATTCGCAATAAGAGATAGCGCTAAACAATTACTGAGGGTTCACTGTACCACAATGCAGTGGTTGGAAATGCGGTGGAGATACTCGTCCGTGTGACCATGAAAGAAGATACCCCATGAACGACAGAATAAGCGGGAGCCAAAGCCGTGCCGAATTGGCCTATAAACTGAGACCGGGTCACATTTGTCCGCATTTGGTCGAATAGGTACGTGCTTCCTGGTGTTTTCTCTCTATCGTACAACTATTCGTAGCTATCCCTCGGTTTACGGGTAAACCTTCGATACAGCTTTCTTGTATTCCTTTCCCTCCACGATATGCTGGTCAAACGTCTTCTTTTCGTAGTTTTGGGGGTTCCTAAAGGAATGCATTTATCGTGAACATATTAATATGATCTCTCAATCATCAGCAACATGTTAGAGAATGCCCAAGGAGGTTTCTAAGATTCTCACAACGTTCAATAACTTGATTAATTTTCATGAAAATTCATAAGTATACCTGATAATGGTATAACAACACCAGTCAACACTGCCGACTGCGAAAGTGCCTCCTGTTTTTCATCATGTTTTTGTAGATTATTGTGTATAGTAGTGATCAATACCACCCATCCAATAAGTTACAAGCGAACTATGATGTTGGTATGTTTGATTGAAGTCGGTAGTCAATGTCAAAACATTTATGGCATTTTATGAATTGGTTATAAACGATATGGGCAATGTCCCCAGCGCAGACGGCACAATATAGCGAACGCCTTGCTGTAGAAGCCAGTAGCGGTAACATAGGAGTATGTAGGAGCCTCATCTAATATAACGGAGACCTCATATCTCATGGGGCACAACTCTTGCTCCCGTGTATCGTTTGGGATGAGTTTCCTTCTTATTATACGAATGAAACAAATATAACATGAACTCGTTTACCACTCCACCTTCTCGCATCACATAAATTATTATTGTCTGCCATGACAAACTCAGGAGACTTACTTAGGTGATTGGTCGGAGTCGCCCTGCGGTCGTAGTCCTTCTTCAATAAACTATCGAGGACCTGCAGGTGGTCGAGCCGCGCGCATTTTCTGCAACGAAATACCAAAAATATGTTAATACATTTGAAATGCCCAAGCATACTCTCATGAATAGTAACTACCTACTAAAGAAGCTTGTTTAAAAATTACTTAGGAATTCCCACAAGAACAACGTCTTCCCAGTTATCTGATGCATTTGGGAGATGCCCATACAAGTAACAAACTGATCACATTTGAAATGTGTTCCGTGGTCCTAAAGTACCGTTGAGACGCTAGCAACTTAAGTATCTAACCTAATAACGTAAGCTCTCGTCTCCAAGCGCCATGTCAAAGGTTGTTCAACCATGAAAACCGACCGTCTCTTCACATACATCATGCGTTATTCACGGCTACAACAGGTGCGTCAGGTCTCTACCCCAAGAGACAGTCTCGAAGCTCGTTAATGCTCATCTGTTGTATCTCTCTTCGGGTATACGGATAACCCTGAAAAATACTGTTACACTACTGAAAATGGGTCGAGGAAATCACCGTCAACCAAGTTCATTGTTTGAACATTCTTTTTTAACCAAATTTCCGTTTGCTTGAAACCCCGTTAAACATTTGAATTGCTAATTGGGAAAAAGAGGGAAATACCAGAGGAGCACGATTAAAAAAGCTACCGAAACGAATGCTATTAACTTTGCAGAATCGTATCTGTCGCTGTAGGATAATAAATTACTTGCCATAAAAAAGAAGTTCTATCAACGAATTCAAATGACGGTAGAATTGCCATCGGTTCAATCAAGTTGTTTGGCTGAGCGAGTGATAATTAGGATCCCAAATCATACCACGCTCGACGCTCATAGCAGATTCCACAGATCAGAAAATTCTTTGGCACCTTCGTGTGTAATTGGGGGCTGAAAACGACAAAATCTGATCCAAACAGGACAAAAAGAAACTGATTGGCTGTACTTACAAGATAGTATAGCCTACTAGGGAGAGAGAAAAACTATTGAATAATTCGGTTTTGGTACTTCATCTCAGCGCGAAGATTACTTTCCCGTGGGTCCACAATGTTAGCTAACTCCCAATAATCCTGCAACTCAAGTTGGCAAGTTTTAATTGAATATTGGAGCCCTTGCTTCTTCGTGAAAGTAATATTGTGAGGCGTGAGCGATGAAAGAAGATAGAAGGACATCCTTGATTCTTCTGGGAAATGTGAGAGAACTAAGCACCTAATCCTTGAGCACCTGAATGTAGGTACATATAGCCTCAAGATTCTCCACGCAAGGCTGTGAAAAGACTTCCGACGAAGTTCTCTGCGCCTTTTCATTTCTCATGACCCATCTGCTTCTCCTATTCCGACCATTGAACTCTATTGCATTTTCTCGATGGATTTTAGAGATGAACAGCATTTTATATAAGCACCTTTATGAATTGGTTGCTAAATATTAAATGTATATAATAGTTAAATAGCTACATTATACATACATAAATAGCTTTGGCTGAAGGGTATATCTGAAAGGAATTGGCCATTACCAAAAACATATTGATTAGAAATTTACCGTGGGAGCCACATTCCTGTTTGAAACATCAATAACCTGTAATCAAGTACGCGCCAATTTAACAACCTCAACTGATATCTTCTAATAAGATTATTGAGTTTAAGTATGTATCAGCACTGTCTTACGACCGTACTTTTGTGATTTCCACCATCCATTCCATGGGACAGATGACCTCATTGCTCTTTACATACGTGTGACAGTGGGCCAGGAAATGGTTCACATCTTCATCTCGTCATTAATTACGAATGCTAAATGCGAGGCTTACTTTGACAATAGTGAATTATTCACGGCTTTAAATCTAGCACCTTACAACGAACTTTGCATTTGGTCGTTACAAGCAAATGACTGAACTCAAAATCCTTCGTGTTCTTAGGAGGACACCGATGCTGGTATACCTTACGAAACTGCCTCGACAGCCCTTCCATCATTCTATGAATACGACTTTGATTTTCTCGATTAAATTCTGCATTTATACTCGATTACGGTTTACGACACCTGACCAATTTTAAATCATGCTTGAGAGCATGCTCATTCCACACAGCTATCCTGTTCAATAACTTCTTGAACGATTAAGAAAGAACTCTCTACCACTTAGTTCAAACATAGTCCCAATGTGAACCCACTAAATAGCGCTTACGATCGCGGTTGGAGTGAGAGAATTTCAAAAATACGCCGTAAATACCCTTGTTCACCTTCACCCTTGTTTAGTTTACCTGAATAATATTGGCCTAAATTTCCCCACAATTACACTTACAGTCCAAGCCGACGATACAAACAGACGGAAAAACGCCGAAACATACTCGTTTCAAAAATCATCACTGTTTGACCGAGCCCCGTACAACGAAGATAAACCCGGTAGAGCCAGCAAGCTATACATTCGTGTTTGCAAATGATGGACATGAACCAGAGGCTGAAAATGGCACATTTCACGTTGCTCAATTGATATGACTTGGGGGCTCCACTGTGCTAGGTTGGTGAAGGGAGAGATCGCTCGTAGAGGCGTGATAAATCCTGAGAAGCAATTAATAACATTTTGTTTATAGCCGAGTGTAGTAAAAACAAATTTTAAAGAAAGGCAAAGGTGAGATTGATTGGGTGAGGCTCAACTATATTGTAAATAACGGGCGGCCGCTACCTCAGCAATCGTCAGTGACCCGAACGGAGTACAGGTCGGAGTCTCCATTTTATTACAATCGATACCGTAAAACTCATTGCGAAAGAGTGTGCTTCTTCTATCCACGGAAACTTTCTTGAGCAAAAAGAGCAGAGGTGAACGCTCTCTGAGTCTGAACTATCTTTATAAGTGGAATATTCGCTCCAATTAGAACGCTCCAATGAGAAAAAAAAAAAACACCAGACTACTTATTATTCAAAAAAACCTATTTTACTACTATGTATCTTCTTACATCCAAATCCTATCATTTATCATCTCAACTTATTTCATGGGCATCGAATTCAATTTTGAGCAAAATTCATTTGCGACCAGCTCTGTCTGACCAGATTGTTGAAAACTCGAGGACTAACTGGAAAAATTATTTTTCATGAGCATGAAAATGCTATTACAGTCACAGAAATGTTTAGAATCTCCAGATCTTTAGATTTTGCTCCAGTTTATGAAAAAAATGCAGTCATAAGAGGACAGTTCCGGCTAAATTAAAAAAATCTTCACAAGAACACCTCACCCATTACTAAGTACTACAAATATTGCCCAAATAGTTCAGCTTACTTTTTTGTCTATAAATACATAGTTACCTTAAACTACATGACCACTTTTGACGAGCCATCACGTTTACCTATGTCCTGAAGAAAACTTGAGCAGACAAAGCGATGCCAACGCGCTCATGTTTCAGTCAGTAATGACATTATTTCCAATCACGTCATGACTAAAAAATCTTGCGAATCTAAAAGAGCGGTGACTCATTTACATCTCGGAATCTTAAAAATAGACTAACAATGGCTGATCTGTTAGCGACATAATAGAATACAGATTTTGATTAACGTATACCGTGGATAACCTGTTCGGTCTTAATGATGGATGAAATCGCAAACACCACATTAAACCCGATTTATTCAAGGTGCCACAACCCTTGAGAGAAGGATTAGAGATTTGTTTAAAACAGTAGAAGCATGAAGCGGAGCTGGGAGCCCATAATAACTAGTAGACACGTGCGAAAACGGCTTGTGACCTCAAAACTGGCGTTGTCATGTTGAAAAGGGAGTGGAAAGTAATAACTGTCGACAACAGGAAGGGCAATACCGCTGCCTTTTGACTGGAGACTTCCAACTTCGAATAGAGTGAACCATCGCAATGTGCTGCACTCGGGAACTTTTAAAAGCCGAGATGAGAGGCCTTTGGTATAAGTTTCCGTTTCCTCCTTAGGGTTAAACAAAACAAAAAACCCACAAGATGAACAGCGAATACCTGTGGCTTTCATTGAACTACCTCTAAACTCACAAGATTGAGGGATACTACCTGCATCACTGCAATATCAAGTACATAATTGAATTCATTCCTGCATTTGGGATAGCGGCTAAAACACGTTTATGTAGGTATAATACTCAATTGCCCACGTTTGCATATCCTTAAATCTCCTAATACCGAACAAAAATAATTAAAAATACTAAACGTCTTTACTAACAGATAAATCGAATTGTTTCCCACATTTGTTGATATTCAGAAAAAAAGAAAATGAATGGCTTAATTTTCTAATTGCAAAGAACATGATAATATGGCTTCGACAGAAGTTCAGCTCAGACGAATGACTTTTATGATTCGTGCATAAAGCACCCCTTACGCTTTTTATTCAAATAACTAACAATAATAAGTAGGTTGGAGAAAACTCTCACAATATAGATATCAATAAAACGGAGATATAAACTGTGGGACAGTAATCTCTTTCTCATTCCATTTGAATGTACGAGTAGGTTGGTTACCTCTGCACCTTCGGCTACCGAGCACAGTTAACAACAATATTATAATTGAACCGACTCCCTCGTTTTTATTGTCACTTATTTTCACGATAAGATCTTTTCCGGCCTCGTCTCGCTGCAAAGGTCATGAATCCCCATGGTTACGTGAGTCGTAAAATGAACGTGAGCAGCAGTGTATTTTGATGTAACTACAGGACTGCCTACTAATATTACGAGAGAGTCAAATTTGACCGAGAATTAGAATTTGGAAGGAAATCCACCTACTACCCTTATTACATACATCTTAGTGCATCGAAACGGAATTCTACGGAATCTTAGCTTGATAGCTCAACAAAAAAAATTTATAGGTGAGGAGATCTGCTCAACTTTTACAGGTGAAAACTGCAATCTAATAATGAAGAAACCAAATAGGAATAAACAAACATTTGTGGAGTGCTCCAGGAAATGGCGCCCAGACGGTTATTTCATTTCAGACTGGAAAGGACTGATTCAGTAGACGGTTGGATTGTTGGTAAGTGGGATGGTGCAGCGTGCTAATGATGCGGCGAAGCGTTTCAACAAGCCGAGGTTTTAATTAGAACTCGTTGACTCATCTCAATCGATGCACAGATAGGTCACATTTTCAGAAATGCACACCCAGTGGAGTTCGCCTGATACGCCATATAGTACACTTCAGGTTCTCGACATAGTTTGACCGGTAATGGAATCAGAAATGAACCATTTGAGGTACTTCACGTGGACCGGCGTGTGGTGTAATGGTAAGGCACTTCACTTTGGCTCGCAACGAGAAATTCCTTCCAAGAGGTATGTGGGGAAGTTTCAAGGGGAGGAAACCTCTTCTGGAGATGAGTTCTCGGTTGTTTGGTTACTGATTTCCTGAGCCTGGCCGCGAGGCGGTAGGCTCTAAAATGTACAACTCATCAAAATTTCCTTCATTGATTGAGGGTAACACGATTACGGATCGTACTTCAAGCATCGTCGACATGATAAACGTATCAATGCCTATATCCAGACACGGTTATTCCGGCAATTTCTCAGTGGAGGTGTATCAAAATTTGACTCCTGTGCGTTTCTCACAATCATACTCGTTAGTCCAACGTTTGTTGGTGGTTAATCGATTTTTTTGACTCCTCTGAAATTTCGTCAGGCAAGCTTTTGGAGGCAACGAACGTTTATAATGTTTATGAACGTCGAGTCATAAGGCCCAGCACATCAGCACGTTTTCAAAACTTCTTGATTGAGATGCACAGTTTACAATCATTTAAATTCAAATTATATGCTATGTTGCTGTAAGTATACTATATATGGTTATATTAGCTTCTGATATAATATCTGCAGGGGAAACCATTAACCAAATCGTGTTAACAGTGCTGCTCTGCTTAGGACTGAATGAGGGTTAAAGGATTTTCAATTAAGGGGTGTTTCCAGAGCTCGTCTTTCCTATACAAGGCTCATTAGACGGTATCCCTGAAGATCAAGGCGAACACAGATCTCACTTTCGATTAACTTAATGAAACCCCTCCCTTTCCACAGTGCCTGGCAGTGGAACGATAAAGGTCTGAGGCGGGAGGAAATCAGGGGCGACGAGGAGCCGATTTGCATCCTTATGTGACCTCAGCCTTCGACCAAGTGTTGGACGTTCGGCTCATGAATACGGAAACACCATCCGTCACTTCGTTTAGAATCCACGCATCTCGATGTCCAAAATGAAAAAAGTGATTTAGCCTTTTTACGGCTGCGAGGGAGTTTATTAAATGGTAATTTTCCTCTTATCCTGTGAGGGTGACAAAGAACAATTCTACGTATAAATGCGTGAATTCATTTCAAAGCTCATATCCACATGAACTCAGAGGGTTGTACCAACCAGCTTGTGGACCCCTACTTTAAAACATTCAGCCACATATATCTGACCTATTTTAAATTAATGCCCAAAGCTAATCAGATTATTTTTTCAAAAACGTTTTTTCTCTAAATTCCAAGATCAAAAACTTTTGCATTAACTTGACATATAGTTGTCCGAATGTGAGCAACCGGAGCAAGTTTCCGATTTTTCTATGATTGGTAAAATAATTGACATGATAATTGAAGTAAATTAATAATAAACCGTTGAGGAATAATTACCTCGTTAAACTCATGTATCGTTCCAGTAAAATATGAGACCTATAAATATATGAAATTCATCAAGACTTCTCTCAGTCCTTATTGACATGTGGAAAATAGTTCTTTGAAGCCTTGATGCCCTTCGTAATATTTGAGTTGCCAACTTTGGTCCCCAGGCGATACACAACTCCACCTGAAAGGGTATTAAGAAATTCGAAGCTTACGTGCGGGTTCAATGTCCTACATAGCTTATCACGCTCCGATGAGTTTTAGATGGTTCCTCCCTAATAAGATGTCAAATCGATAAGGCAGAAGCCTGGAATATCTCGTCATCTCATTAACCCTATCGGAATCACGAATGTGATTCGCACATCTGAATGGTCATATTTACTCGAGACGGCTGAAAAAAAAATACTTTTTTTTTTCGTGAAACGTGGGCAAATATCAGTAAGCCAGACACGATCAGAATAGCATTATTAGGTATAAGGGGAGGGCGGTTTCCAGGGCAAAGGGATCCCCCACGCTCTCCATAGGAAATCGTGATAATATTGAACCAGCATCGAAACCTTCAACCATATCAATACTCCGGAGCAGATTGACTGTATTCAATGCTGCATTTTCTGCAAATGTTTCTACAATGACGATGACTCTCAGTATAGATACTGTTTGAATCCTCAAGATTCGATTCATTGACAAATTTGGCAGTCCACATATTCACGCTTGACAATTACAAAAAAAACATAGGTTGATTATTCAGGGAATAACCAACCAACAATCGAAGAAAGAACTACGCTTCACATTCTCCTTATTTCTAAAGAAGTAAACAATCATATCGCGGATATAATAGCAGTAATTCGCTTTGTTCACAATCGATTTTATTTCGAGAAGGGGTTACATAATGCTAAATCCATCTTGAGCACAATAAGAGTTTATATTCCAGAGCCTCAAAAGAAAATTGTCCTCATCACGAACGGAACGTTCGTAATAAAGCTTATCATTCGTTGAGATCTGGAAATGAAGCGTTGACACGAATAACGCTGAACCGACATATATAATAAATAGAAAGAAGTGTGGACAGGAGCAGTGCGAAAGGGAGGAACGAGAGAAGATGAAGAAAGAGACAGAAAATGCCTCCGAGGTTCGGTGAATCAGATGGTGTGCTGAGGATATTTCCCCAACTTCAGATCCTTTCACAACATCAACC
Organism: Cyrtorhinus lividipennis; assembly: GCA_019603395.1. Lineage (NCBI taxonomy): Eukaryota > Metazoa > Arthropoda > Insecta > Hemiptera > Miridae > Cyrtorhinus > Cyrtorhinus lividipennis. The sequence continues at coordinate 21,553,644 of CM034000.1, read as the reverse complement.
CTCTGAATCTTGAGACCCCTAGCTCTGCGAGAAAATCTTCGCGCTTATTATTATTCGTTACGTTATCCGGTACGTTATTGAAAACCTCTCTTCGCTCCCACTGAATCCAGCGTACTGACGAGAATCAATCAATTCAAATGATGACGTTTGGAATGATCATTCTTTCATATCAGTACTTTCGAAGCTCGTACACTGGGACAGCACAATGAGATCTACGTAGCTGTATAATAACTTATATTCGAGCCAACTTCCTTTTTTACCCATGACTCTCCACCGCTTTGCGGCTCGCGGATAAAAACTAGTCTTTTTATAGTTTTACAGATAATTATTTCAGAATGCGCTCATCTCATTTTCCAATGCATCACTTCGTATATAAAAACCGTCAAAGCAACCCAAACCGGGTTTCGCTCAGTTTATTTTTTCGTTCATTTTTACACCTCATCAGTTCAAAGCAGCTTACTTCAACTAAGCCGCGTAAAAATTCATGAGATCGTTTGCGACTCTGCCGGAAAGAGTGCTAAAACTAGACACTACTCCACAATCTACCTCCCACCACCCTTTTTCCTTTTAGATCATCCAAATCTACATGATTAGGTTATCAATGACCTGACAGGGCTCCGGAAAATTAGCACCCAGTGTTAACTGATCAACGCGTCCAAATGAATGGCCGACCGGATTCTTTGGAGAGCGAATAATCAACTTTAATAGGTGAGTGAGCTAACGATAATTCTTCGAACTTGTTTCCAAACGAGGGAGCCACCAACAAAATGTTTGGGTAGTTCGACAATGTATCAAGCTCAAGAGAAATAGCTCCTAGCCCATAGGCCCTTTCAACTCGAGAACAGAATATCAGGAGTAGGGACTTCAAGGTGCGTCTTTTTTGCCATGGACCAGACACTATATGTCATACGCCTCATTCATCGAACAGATCCCGACAGTATTCTAGGCAACACAATCATGTCATTTCAATATGATACATTATTATGAATGATGCTCCAGCCTTTCACAACTCATATAATCATATAATATAAAACACGGTTGTTGAACCTGATTCCACACTGGGCTGATGTACTAATACAATGCTCTGTGCTCGTGAAATGCGAAAAAGCCCCTCTTTTGGTATTCATCCCACCGTTCACACTTGTCTTTGTCTACAGACGTTCACCAATTCAATTGTTGATTGAACAATAACACTTGATGTTCTTAAAAGCCGCAGACTTTTCAACTCAACTCTTTTGTATTGTGGTGGCCCTAAGTCACTTGAAAACAAAACCGCAAGACAATAAGCTACCTCAGAGCCTCGCGTTATTATCAGGGTGTCAGCAAGTAAAAGAAACACTACGGTGGGTTTTCGGTTTCTACCCGAAAGACATCGTTGGGACTGTATGTGTCACATTTGTACGGACGGAGACAACGAAGAGAGAAAGTAGAAGAAAAGGCCGGCAGTGAAGAACAATGGAGAACAATACTGAAGAGCCGACCACAGGACAGATGGTAAATAAGAAGTGACGGAAATCTCGAGTGACGTCACGAGAATTTCAGAGTGGAGGCCGACCACATCAAAACCAGTACAGTTGGAAAAAACCGTTGTGAACTTTAACGTGATTGAATCTGATGAATATTTTCATACTATCCAATCGAGTGTTGGTATCAAGAAACCTTTCAAAATATTGAATGGGCGAAGACCAATCTCTCGGCAAAAGGTTTCGGCAAAAACCTCTCGATTATGGAAAGGAAATTGGGGCCTTGGTACACACTCTCGCCTCAGCCTAGAGTTTGTAAGAGGAATCACCGATAAAATTTAAAAAAAAAGAATATATCAGGCAGAGAACACGTTCGAAAATCCCCTTCTGCTATGACAACACCTCATTCTAGGCTAGCTATAAAATTATTTAAAACGGAATTTAAAAAAAAATGTAAAACCCTCTCAGCCAAAAGATTTACGAAGTACGTAGGAAAGAATAATGAATTATGGCATGCGGTATTACATTGACTATCTTGCCTTCTACCCTATTCAAAATTAGGATTTCTGATTCAATGAATAATAATTATAATAATCTCAATTCTGTCCTGTAATTGTTAAAAGAAATGATTTGATTTCACTTTACTTATCTTGAAGAATCTGACATCCCTACCCCATTACATGTGACGTTTACTCTACTGTTCTTGAAGATAATAATGGCTTACTACCTATCTACGATACCTATCCTACGATACCCCTCTTACCTCTGGAAAAAAATCTAAAATTGAGAATTTAATAAAACTATAGATATTTGATTTAAGCACTAATTTTTTTAATATATTTTTTGGGCAGAAAAGAAGTATTTTTGGAAAAGAAAGTTCTTTATGAAATCGTTTTTTGGTTGGTTATTCCTTGAATAATCAACCTATGTTTTTAATCGCAACAGCAAAAGCTCGACCTCTCCGATTCAGCCCAAAATTTTTTTCTGGACGTTTCAAGGTGTCTAGATAAAAAAAAAACGCTGCAAATTCTTTCACACGGGTTGGTTATTCCTCGGACCAGGCGCATGGAGGCTCATTTCTTCAACATGGGAAAATGGGGAAAACAGTGGACAATTTTTGGCAATCTAGGTGTGTGGGGTATCATTTTCCACTAAATTTTGGACGTTGAATCCAATGAAATGGGTCCCGGAACGATTTGCGCCCTCTGTATGAGGTTATCGATCAAAATGGGTACCTATCTACCCATTTCGAATGTGTGGTTTCGAGATTTCTGGTACTCAGGCGTATGGGGGATCATTTTCCACTAAATTTTGGACCCTGAACCGATTGGAATTGGTCCGGGACCCACCACACCCTCTGTTTCCATTCTCCCCATGTTGAACGAGTGTCCATGCGCTTGATCCGACGATTAACCAACCCGTGTGAAGGAATTTACAGCGTTTTTGAACCCCGTTCCACGATAATACTAACAATAGTCAATTTTTTAACGCATCACCATGTAGACTTGTCAGCTGGCGGTATGGGGATGTCGGGTTGAACAACCGAGGCTTCATTTCAAGAAACGTGATACACCGAAAACGGACCTAATGAGACCACTCGGGAAAGACACGGACAACCCGGATTATTAACGAGCCTAGAACGACAATGTGATATGAATGATCACGTTCGTAGAGGCATTTGGGGTCAGGGAGCTGCCATTTCCTGACGTAAAACAACGACCCTTTCATAATGGCCAAGATCTCAAGGCTTCGAGCCGACCTCATCAATTGATCTTGATTTCAATATGGTTCTCACTCTTTTCATGTACGATCATGTATCTTGTTCCTATAAATCAAAGTAAAATCAACCAAAACCATTGGGGTGTAACAGGGTTATCTCGTTGGCCTACTTCTCAGAATATCATCTCAACCGACAAGTGAGCCTGCATAATCATATTCGTTCATGAGAAACTCAACTGATGGTCATGGCGTTTCAGGGTAGGTTTGGATTGAGTGTAGATTACTCTATGGCTAATCTCCCGATTAAACTCGAACATTGAAATTTCGAGTGGAAATAAGACTTTTAGAGTTATTTGGGGGTTTCAAGAGAGAGAAGTATCAGTTTCCTCCAAGCTGTGGTCACTAAATCGATTGAGATGGGTCTTGGATTTATTCCGCAAGCAAAAAGGAAGTTATACGTAAAAATGTTTATTAGCTGTTTTCTGATTAGATTCCTACCTTCTAACATTGGAGGCCTCTGTGACTCCTTCCCTACACAAGCGTGCGTGATTCACATAGAATAATGAGCCATTGTGGAATAATTTTCAGCAGTTTTTATTTTGTGGGTGCACAATATTGAGATACCAACTTTATTTTCTTGTTTATTGGAGCATGATCGCGTCGCACATCCTACTTTTCCTATCACGGACGCTATCAATAGCCAAACAGTTCTTCATCGCCCGCAACCCAACTCTGATAATAAACTGGTTCAATATTTCACCCACCAATGTACGAAATGCACACGAGTACTTGATTGAAACCAAAAGGAACCCGAGGGCACAATAGCGATCAAGGTCACCACGAGGTTGACGATTTACAGTTGGATTACTAACGCGTGCCACTAATACGGTACTCAAGGATCAGCTCGATGCTCTGGACTGCCCACTAGAAATCCCTTGATGCTGGATGAACGAGCATGGAGACCTCGGCCGATTGAGCTCCAAACCCCCTGCAACTTTATGGGATGCTGAGCCCTTCTATCAATTGCAAATGACCAACTCTGTGCGTGGTCCATCATTCAGTTATATTTTACATTTGAACGAATTTCCCTAAAAAACCTTACAGACGTGTACTGCATATCATCAATGAAGATTCATCATGAATGAAAATTATTTAATTATCCAGTTCCGTTCGGACCGCCCATTCCCTGGAGACCTTGTGCGAATATTTCCTGATGAGCGAACCGACTGAGATTGGCACTAGACTTCTATGAAAAGTTTACTACATGCTGGCCTTCTTTTCTCGGAGTTCACCGCCCGGATTTAGAACTATTTCTCCCTTTATCACGAGCCAAGAGAGAGAAGTCTCCGTTACTTTTTTAATCTGATTATTATTCTAGGCGCCTCAAACGAGCAAACTGTACAAGTTTAATGATTCAGTTCAAACTGAATCTTCTTTTCGGGCTACAAGAACCCGGGCCTCGCACAGAATATCGAATTTCCATCTATCAATGTTGCTACATTATCCGAAGAGTTTATTCATTGAGTTTATTCATTAGAAAAATGATTTTTCGATCGTGTCGTAGAGCCATAATTTTATTTGATCAAAAACACGATCGGCAAATCATTCGAATGGTTTGGTAACACTATTTTAAGGAATGCCAATAATTTAATCCATATCTTCTGTGAACCTTGCAGACCGCTCTCGTCAAAATTGGTCGGGCAGATTAGCCGTATTTTAGCAATCAACGTACCGAAAGCTACAGCTAGTTATTCCACAATGATTCTTGAATCATCGGGTGATGACGTGCATCATTCATTGTGGTCCCCAGAGCTGGCATTAGTAAAGGAAAATGAGGGAAAGGGTTGCCTCCGTGAGCAGCAATAATTTCATAATTTCGATCATTTTAAAATAAGTGTGAAGCATTTGAGCCAAAATTATCATTTTTCTGAGCATTTTGAAGGGCCTGTTTTGCTCCGGCGGCAAAGAACAGACGAACAATCGGATTATTATTCCTCAGGTATTAAATCGTAGGTAAAAAGTAAATATCTCGGGAAAACATTTTTTTTTTTTTTGCAACAAAACAGCAATAATAATAACGACCGATAATGATGCCCCTGCGATCCAACGAGGATAGTTTTCAAAGAAACCAGAGCTAAAAAGATATCAAAATGTTGTATTTTTTCGCTGCTCAACGAGTCCCCAGGACTAGGGGAGTTCCATTATTTGGGAGGCCATGTTTGTGGGAACTTGAACGTTCAGCATCAAATTTCTTGCGGGATAATTGAGTTTTGCAATCTCTTTTGACGGCGTCCATGACATTATTCGACGATGATCCCTACCAATTTCAACCCTCGCGAAGCAGTGAGGTAAGGAACAACGTTAAGCTGGTGTAATTGTGTTTGCTCTTTGTAACGCAGGTAGATAGGTACCAGCTGTTTGCTCAATGTATAAGGAGAACGTTTTTATCGAAGTGAAGCGGGCTGAATTCAAAACTTCAATGTGAGTGGAAAAGGGAGAAAAAGCTGGGGTTACACAACCCAGCTCCCGCACATAATGGAGTAGAGCCGGCTAAGTTGACTTCAACCTTACGGAACCGAGAACTTTCGACTTCACATCCTATTCCAATATTATTCTTGGTTCAAAAATGTTTCTGCGTTCCCCACGTTTAATGGCTAAGTTTTTCCTTCAGGGTAATCAACTGAATAAATCCTTGAAAGTCGATGCGTACTCCTCCGCTACCTGTCATTTGAATGAATTTGAGAAGTTGGAAAGGTAGGAGCAGCGTGTTCATTCTACAGACTATATGCCAGATCCAGAAAGAGATCAGTCCGCCTAAATGCTGAACTACTAACAAATAATTATTGCAATGTTTAAAATGACCAGGAAATGGAAGGATATCAACTTCAAAGAAATTTATCGTCGTAAGTTGAAGGAAATTTTAAATCAGTTTATCAGAAAGAATAAGTTTGATTGAGTTTTACAGTTAATCGACTTTTACCCTGAAGGCTCAATTAATCTTCCAATGACGTTTGTGTTGATAACCTTTTCAAAGGAATAAAGGGAAAAGGGGCTTGTGCAATATTTTTGCGGGTCTTTTCAGAAATATTCAACGATAAATGCTAAATGTGAAGCTGACGAAGAATATTTTACTTTCATCGGGAAGAATCGATCATTAATTACTTTTCTTATAATTTATCGTCTCCGTATATTTTCATCCATTAGTGTACAATAAATTATGTCCTCCCCTACTGCCTTTTTTGATTGGTGCCAGCGATAATGTACCAAAAAAAAAGTTTGAGGCCGCCAAAAATGTTGACCGCTGCGTACATCATTATGTTGTTGAGCTCTGTCAAAGGAGCTTAAATACAACTTTGCTAATAAGAAGGGCCCATACTACCAGATTTACAGGGAAAAAATACACATTTTCAGAGCTATATATGTCCTTTCATACCTTACATTAATTTACAGAGGTATCCACTGCAAGTAAAGTTTTTAAAGATCAATTTAAACGTTTTTCGATCGTTCAAAGTTTTTTTAAAATTCCAGTGAATCCAATATTCTCAAAACAAGAAAAGTAAACGCCTAGAGGTTCCGTTGGATACATGAATGAAAGCTTATTAAATTCTTGCAGGACCCCTATTGAATGTCCGTGCGTGCCAAGTATTGCACCATTTATTGAAGAAAACAAATTTAAAGACAAAACTTAGGATTTGTAATTTTTTAAAAAGTAGCGTTAGGGTTCAAATTTTACAAAATCCTACCCTAAAACATGCCTACGCGTGTTTTGTTAAGAAGATTTGAGCAAATAACAAAAAACTCCGAAAATGTTGGTTTTTTTGCCAGCAAATGCAAGGCTGTGGTTCCTCCAAAATCGAAACTCGGATTTACACTCCCTAGACATTCCCTAGCAACATTCGACTTTCAAGTACAAACCCGCTGGAGTAGTTCATCACGTAGAGAAATGAACTATGTAGCAGCTAATTCCAGTCGTCAAAGCAGTCGGGACTTCGGTCTCCACCATCTCAGATTGCCATTGGTTTCTATTTTATTCTACTTTTTATCTAATCCCAATCTTTCCAAAACCAAAACATTTTCTTCTCGTCGTCTAAGATGAGTAACCCACCAAATATCACGCCTTTTAAAGCTTGATATCATCTCTGTGGGGAAGGTTTCCTTAGGGTGGTATAGTGTATGGCCCCTGCGCCCCACCCATGAACCCAATTCAAGTTAACGAAATATATTATTTAAAAGTCCGTTGCCACAACCATCCCACAAACATCCATTTTCCGTGCGACTGACTATCAGAAAATGTTTCGTTTCCCCAGTGAAAATAAAAGTATTATTTCATTTATTTGCGGTTTTTGCGTTTAAAAAGATCGTAAGGAATCAAATATTATATTTTGTTTTCTTTAGCTATAGAACCTAGCTATAGTACACCACAACTTAAGTATTTCTTGGGGGTATCAGCTGGCTTTGTAGTCCACACGGAGCATACATTTTATATTATTACCTTTAACCACACTCTTGTGGGAGTGCAAAACCTTTGCCTCAGCATACTACGAGTTCATATTTAATCGAAGTTGATTGCTTGTTGGAAAATATGGGGGTGCATGTTCATCGAGCCAGGCGGCAGAAACTGGGACGTTTTCTCGCAATTAATATGGGTATCGTAACGATTAGCTTACGTGAAGACTCTCAGGAGGGTGGTGAGTGTCAGGAGACACTTGATGGATGGTAGCCGGCTCATGACTGAAACATCCCGAGTCCAGCCGCCCTCCGCCCCAAAGCGATTGCGCCTGTTCTTCCCTCGCAAGGCTGTGGTTCTCTCCGAGCGAAAAATTCCTCATACTGAACCACCGAAGGCCCTACGGCCTCTCAATGGCCTCGTATGGGCCGTAAAAACTCGGATCTTTGTTCTTACGATCACCATTCCGAGGATCCCTCGGGCCAATAATTTCGGAGGTCGTTCATATAACTGGAGTTTTTGTATGAGGTCAACACGGAAGAACCCCCCTTCCGGGGTGTATAGACACATCAAGGTTACTGGAGGATCTGCAATTTTGTTCTTAACAAAAACTCCTGTTTGCGTTTTACTTAGGGCGGCTAAAAGTTCATTTTGCAAGCTCTTAACCCTCTTGGGGATTAAACTCGAAGTATATAACTCAGAGTATACTCGTACATTACGCATCCTATCACGAGCGAGGGTCCAAGTTTCAAAGTAACTCCGACGGCCAAGCCTCCAATGGCCACTGTTCTTCTTGTAAACTCGTATTATGTCTAATATATATCAAAGTATTATTTTGCATAGCTTCCGCGCTTTAATATTGAGAGAAAACTTCCCACTGCCACACGTACGTAATATTTTGACTATATTTTTAAAAATATTTTTGAAAAAAAAAAAAAAAAAAAAAAAAGATACGAAAAACCTGATGGCATAGTTTGGCTTAACAGGGAAACCCAATAAATTCTAACTGGAATGCTGGACTGCCTTGGACTTCCTGATTAGGAATGCCTAATCACATAAATACGCTATTGCCACAAAAAAATTTAAAATTAAAATAAATAAATAAAGTATGTTAACCGTAAATAAAAATAAAATGACCGAGACAGAAACATATTGATTCTTGGTTGACAGGATTTAACCGAAAAAATACCCTTTTTCTCAGAGTAAACTTCCAGGGCACCTAAAAAAACGCGATCTAATTAAACCAGCCATTGACGGGTTTCCTATTGAAATTTATGGGTCAATATATGCTCTTTTACGAGATACCAAGTTGGCATACTAAACGCTGCCGTTCTTGGCATTACGAAGAAACATTTCAGGCAAGTTTCACAACTTGAGGCGCCTGGAACTGGAAATCACCACCTCCTGCAACGCGACTGTCAAATGGCCGGCCACCTGGTGACGAGAAAAGGGGCTCGTTACTGAGGCCTATTCATCCCTATTTCGTGTTTGTTTTTGGGCCGCACACGTCTAACGAGGGTTAGCTAGGGTTCTGGAGCTGTCAGCTGAATCCGGATAATTTATTGCTTTCGAGTCTACTAATACGCTGAAGTTTCATGGCAACGGTAAGATGTGTATTTCAATGATGTTTCCTAAATCCAAGCGCATTTTACGGTTGTTTACCACGTTTCAGCGGTTTCAGAGAGAAAATAGAACCACTCTACTATGTCTCTGTTCATTCAGCAACAATGAATCTGGAGAGCTAGCTTCAAGTTTTAAAAGTACTTGAGAGCCATTCAGGTTAATGCGGTACCTCTGAAGGCAAACCAGGACCAGTGGAGCGAGAAGGACCGTACAATTGGACCTCATCTCATCACGAGAAATGGACGAAAGACCATCAACAAAAGAATTTATGGCTATCCAGTTGCCACTCTGCTCTAGAACAGGTCGTAAAGGCTGGAGACAGCGCCACAATGAAGTCGTTATGAACGGGAGAAACGCCAGAGAAAGAACCGTGCTCGGAGGAATACAAGTTTGGATGATACATCCTGGAGGCCAACACTTTGTGACCGACGAAAGAGGCTTGTTATAAGAAATGATTAATCACCGCAAGTTGCCTCCACTCTCACTTCACCGTGGCCCTTTGTGAGAGCTGTATATATATGGCTTGAGGGAACAGGTGATTTGATAACAGCTTGATTTTGGCCTAGGATAGTGAAATTCGTTGAGTGTCTGGTTGAGGGCTTCCAGTAAAATAAATGGTGAGAGCCGAATCAGCTCACTTACTGACAACTTGACTCAAGAAGCTGCTTACTGGTGCGAGGCCGAATACTTCGTACACTACGCTTGAAATACGGTCATTTTTCAGGAACCTTGAACAGGTTGTCAAAAGGTAGTCAACAAATTATTAAGACGAAGACACTGGGAACGCTAACAACGACTCGTATCGAGAGTTAAAATGTAGCTCAGGCTATGTTAGACCCCTTGTTTTTTGTTACGATTTTCAAAATAGACTAGGGAATATCAATGGTGGACATAAATACGAACCACGTTAAAAAATATCATTAAATTGTCAAAAAATATCAATGGCGGACATTCATACGAACCACGTTAAAAAATATCCCTTTCGAACAAAGCCGAGGAACAGTGCTAGGCGAGGAGATGTCAGTGAAGTTGATGTGGTGGGGAACTATGAAACATATTGACCTTTGGCCCTGGGGCACTTCAAGTCTCAGAAGCCGACATCCAAGTTCAAATCCTCAAGGCCCACATGTCATGTCAAACTTCCTATCTGCCGCCACTTTATCATTGGCCCTTTTTAGAGCACCTTCTACAAAACCGACACATTTCAAATCCAATAACAATTTTTCTACTCACCGAACGCACTGTTACACTGAATGAGAGTGCGCTCTACGAGTGGGTAAATTTTGCGCCCGGCAAGTCCGTGATACGAATTAAAATAGAGAAATTAAACAGCCCGAAAAGGGTCAAGATGGGATCTCTCGAAGGAATTTCACTATGAGACTTCTGATGAAGGATGTTTGATGCGTTTAATTCCTTACGCTCCTTCCAAAATTATCGGGGACCTCGTCTCAGAATATTTTAATATCAGGCGACAGGCCTGAGAAAATGAATTGTGATCCAGGTGAAATGTCGACGGAGAAAAAGATCTTTGCATTATAATAAAGTGACACCCACGACGAACTTGGCGTTCTAACCGAAGTTTTAATTTTCCGTTGCAGCCCCAACATAATTACCGGAAAATAATACCAAGAACTACATGTATAGTCCCTAAATATGTACTTAGTAAATATTCATTTCTATGTCCTTAATTCAAAAGTTAATGAGAAAACAAAAAAAAGGATTCATGTTAAATTGACTAATTCTGCGTTGTCCTGCATTCATTCTGTTCAGCCAGGATAAAAAAAGAGGTTTGGGTGAACTTTGATTATTCAAATAAGAATCCTTATTTCCTTACTTTTCATTGCAGATTCGGATCCTGAAACTAATGTCGTGTTATATAACTTTGGGGCTCTAAAAGTGATACATGAAATTTAAGTGTTTTTAATCGTTAATTCACATCTTACCACTAATTTTGTGTACATTTTATTCGTTATTATAGAAAGGCTAAATTAAAATAAGCATTCTAAATGGGCTGCACACATTTAGAAAAATTAGTTGAGGGATAACATTTGAGTGAAATTTAAATTTGACTCCATTGACTCCGGAAAGGGAACAGCTTTGCGTGAGAACCTAGCTTGTTGTGGCAGCGCTTTTGGTTGGTTATTCCTCGAATAATCAACCTATGTTTGATATTAGTGTCAAAGACCTTCTCCTCCGAGAGTCAGCTCAACAGAAGAAAAATAGGAAAGCCTGAGCGTATCATTTCACGCCAGTTTTTCATCGTCTGTTTGCAAGTTTGGCATTCGTTGAGTACATTTGGGCTTCTGGAAGAAAACAGAAAAGATATATTAAGCGTTCGTGGGGGATTATCCTGCCCATGGACCCACCCAATAATTCAATAACACAACTCAGATTTAAAAAGAAGAACGAAACAGTCGATAAGTCATAAATGAGTGGGTACACAACAATTAATTTATTGAATGTGTTGAATACTCGAAACAATTGCAAGGGACAAAGCAGTTTATTTAGATTTCGCCAAAAGGCTAAAAATCTGTTTGTCCGTGGTAGTGAACTACGTTATCCGAAGTGAACAATGAACGCTGCTACTACCCCTCCTTCAAGACCGTCCGGTCGCGCTGGTTCAGTATCAAGGTATAACGCTCCTGAGCACCAGGGTGCTCTTGAGATCGTTCAGGGTAAGTACGTAGAACTATTATTCTACGTGATACTCGATTGTATCACCACTTCCTGCTCGTATGGAATGGATATCGAAAAGCAAGCTGGAAAATTTTCCGAAGCTTCTTTCGGAAATAATGATGATCCGGCTCTACTAATAGGAACTGATATCTGACCCTTTGCCCCAGTAACCTAGACCCTAATGAATTAGTATAGATTTTGAAGCAAATACCATTTTCCACCCCGATATCAAAACTCTTCCCAACAAAATTAAAAATTTCCAAAACCATTTTGAAAATCCAAATGTTTGTGTTAAAATGGACACAATTCACATACATTTTTGTGTTTTCACCTCATGTACAAATAGAAAATACAATCACACTCATTTTGGGACGACTTCAAGCCTGTACAATGTTGAAGTTTTAGATTTTTTTTTTTTTTTTTTTTTCACTTCATTCCATGATGATTCCATTTAACATTCTCTTATAAAGGACATTTTTGATTCGTAACATTTCTTGACATTGTTTTTGAGAACAGTCAACTTCACACAGAAATGCATCATCTACACAATGATCTACATGATAGTTCCATTCCAAATCTAGTGTGCAATCGGAGGAATTGTGCTAGACCGCACCGAAACGAACGGGGACAAGTTTACAGACAAAAGTGTGAGTGTGATAGTGGTCCCGTCGGTCTGAGGGACTTGGCCTCTTGCAACGAGAGGAAAAGTACTCCAGAGGGTGGAAATATATGGCCTGGGACTCCGAGTGCTCGGATCCATTTTATCAACGTCCCGCTGAGACAGCTTTCATGCAGACCATTCGTTGTAAGCGAGCTGTGCGCACATCCTGCTGGACTTGCCCCTCACAATAGCGAACTCACTGAATGGAACTTTGAATTGACCGCATTAACTTGGTTTTGAATCAAATATGAGCCTTTGCGTGATTGCGTAAACCTTTGCCCTTGAGTGCTTCTATAGAAAAACTCTCAAAAAATAAACTCAAAGTCGGTTGATAAAACAACTTCCAATGTTCAGAAAACTAGCATTGAGCTCTACAATAAATCAAATTGTAGGTTCTACAGATTGATTTAACTAATAAACTGGTTCCATTTCTTCTCCCGTCAAGAGTCCAAGAAGATTGACACTTCATAGAACGAAAATTATGTCTAACTTTATGTTCGGCTAGTAGACAATGCGTCTGAAATGAACGTTCAACACTAATCAATCGCGTTATATGACAAATTGCGCCGAATCCCTCAGTGAATTCCGTTTAATTTGACACGTCCACGAGGATATTTCGCCAATTTGAAAAGAAAAAGCCATGATCCAGGAATGGTATCCCGGAAATGTATTTTGCAATGGTTCTTTATCCTAGAAAGATATTGCTCGTACAGGAAAGGATGTCTTTGAGGTCTCCTGAGTTGGTGGTTGGAAAAGAAATTGATAGAAAGTGAATATACAACTTTTTTTTAATGTATACATTTTCCTAATATCTATCTTAACTCATGAGTACCCTCCTTCGGTTTGAGGCCAACTGTACGGAACCAAACCCAATAGATTCAGCGTTCAAAGTGTGTTTAAAAAAAGACACTCCACACTCTTGGTCCTCAAATACGCTAATAATCCGCATTCCGATTGAAAACATTTTGCAATTGCTAAGGATACTTCCAACATTTTAGTATAAATACATCCGTATTACAATGACTGAAATTAATTTATTACATAAAAATATGTATAGCTACTTTGTATATGCTTGCATACCTTAAATAGGTTTTCAGAATTAAATTTAGGGAGACTGCTAAATTACTGATTAGTCGTAATGAACATTTATTGATTTGAATCGAACATCTTAGCACCACCGGTTACACGACACGAAGTGGAGTGATGCACGCTCCGGCAAATGATGGTAGGGTACGTAGCTCTCAGTTATGGATCCATCGAGCTCCAGTTCGTTCAATATCAGTTCGGATCATTTCCCGGGAGATGAATTAGGTTCTTTCTTAATGAATCTTTCAGCAGTTCGTCCTTTGTCCACGTATCCCATCGTTAGCGATTCTCATCACGTCACTCGCTTTGGCAAACACATTCGAATGTATCCCCAAACGGGTCGAAGTGAGTTAAATAAATTAATATCCTTTGTAGACGAGGTCTTCATCAGAGATTCAACTCGCATTTGGACTTCACAACTTTTTTCGAGAGACAAGAAACTTACTTTCGAGTGAAACCGATTGCTATAAGTTAAAACTCGAACTTCAATTAAATATCAAAATCATTTAACCGAAGGCACACATTTTTTGTGACCATCCCCCGAAACGAGACGTGCTGGAGGCCTAGGCTATACCGTTCGTTACGCGGACATTCATGACCTCAATTTCAAACTGTCTCAGATTCTTTCTCAGTCCCCAGCGCGACCATACCCTGCAAATGAAAAGAACCAGTTCACGTCAATCTGCTTTGAACATCACAACAAAAGCGACCAACTCCGCAAAAACTTCCAATTGGACGTGACCTCGTCATTAAATTACGGCGAACGAGAGCTCTAACAATGCTCGTGAAGGGGAATCATCGTGTCCTACAAGGGAGAAGGAAGGGGTGAATTGGTCGCTCATAAATCAGCCATACGTATGACCTTTCGTATCAATTCTAGCTTTTATTTTCAATTAGTTCATTAGGAGGGCAATGGCGGTAATTTTTACGTCGTTTCCACGAATTGGATGAAATAAATAACTTGCTCGAATCGTCAGGATCATCATCGTGATGATTCCACTTTTGAGGATCAATCGAGCCAATTCATAATGAAAGGGCCTTCTGGTCCCTGCAAGATGAATTTTGTAAGGACTATCTGGTTGTTTATTGAAAATTCAATACAAAATCCATGAACGTGCACCCTCCGGCCTTCATATCATGGAGATGATCCGTTTCATCGCTAATGACTATAGAAGGGCTTTGAAGGGCTAGCTCGTTAATGAGATTGGGGACGATATACTAGCACGTACGACATAGGTACCTATACCAACCAACCCATTATAAGCCCCGCCAGTGTACCTGCCTTGAGTGGATAATAAGGACTCATAGTGGAGAGCTGTTTCAATCAAGATATCGTTCCTTGATGAAGTTACTTGAATGAATACTCCATTAAGATGACGAGAGGGTACTCGTGAGACAACTGATTTTATAATTCGCGACATCATCACGAAGTATCTATTTAACGCCTCAAAAAGATTTTTGTTTTGCAATCGGTGCGATCTGTTTACACCCTTACTCCAACGAAAAATACAATATAAAAAATAAAATTCCTCCGACCCATGATGCCTCGACCTGACCTGTCTAACTCAGCTGGATTTTGGGTAAGGAATTCTTGACATGATGTTCGCAACATGCGACAGGCGTCCGATCATAACGTGTCCGTGCAGACAGTTGTAGGAGCAGAGGCGACATAACCACGGTTTCTAGCCAATCGCATTCCGCAACCCGAAATGTCCGCTCGGACGAAATATCTACGGCCGCTGTCAAGGGCCCATCGATGCAAGACGATTCGATTCAAGGAAAGTCAGATTTATCGATAACGCCGTCAAAGGAGCAATTTCGCTGAGGTGAGCATTGAGTCCACTCAAGTGGCACCACAACCCTCTGCATGGGGATTAGGAGGAAGACCGAAAAGGATTGGAAGATTGACACCTCGAGCGTTCGAATGTGTACAGTTTCCGAGAACGCTGCCTCCAAAACAATACACCACGCTAAATTTCAGGACCAAAATTATTCTTTTAGAATATGCCGACAAACCAGGCGAAGAAGTGCGAAATACAGCCACATCATTGAGGGAACATGAATAAAAAAGACACACATGTGGCAATTTTTACTCAAAAACCAAAAATCGTCCACGCCGAGAATAGCCTTCTTAAGGCATCGACAACTACTTTGAAATTTTGCACGAACACTCGTTTGCGGTCCTCACATTGAACCTAATTCATTTCATCCCTATCACAGCAAACGGAGGTAGAGTACGGGTGAAGGTGGGTCCTTTAGATTCATCGGACCTAGGCTAGTCGCCGGACCAACTGCCTCACACCTGAGTGTGGATGGGTAAAAATTTAGTATTTGAAAACTGGGAACGTTTAGTAAAGTTTTTTTCAGTTTATTTCTCAATTTTTTCGTAAATTTTTGTTCATCCCGATCTATTTGGGATTGAATCAACTTTTTTTCTTTTTAACAGAATGAAATTGTTTTTAGATGGATCATGAACAAGGAAAAATTAACATAAAACAATTTTTAATAATAACTTTAATAAAAAAATAATAATATGTGAAATAATAACAATCAGGGTTTCTAATAAAATTGTAACAATTATTTTGAGATCATAAAATGACTGGATGTGACTGGATCTGATATTAATTTTAGTTAGGAATAGAATCAGACAGAATTTTGAATCACCTGATGGCTCAATCGTCATTAGCTTTGCGCTTTTTTAAAGCTTTTGAAATTTCTAGACCAAGCGCTTTCCCCATCGGGGGAGGCACGGCGTTCCCGATTTGACGATGCTTATCGATGATGCTCCCATAAAATCGGTAGGAATCGTGAAAACCTTGTGAACGAGCGCACTCGCGGACGCTCACCACTCGGTCTTGAGTGGGGTGGAGAACGCGGCCCTGGAAAAATAAAGTACAATTATTTCGAGCCTTCTCGGACCATCATATAAAAATTCACTGGTAAACATTCAGCTATAATGAAATGTTGGACGATGTCGACTTGAGACAAGAAGATTTATGTGCGTTTTGGGGGCTACAAACGTTAATTAAAAACCTGTCGAGTCCGAATGGAGTCGGGCCGAAGATAGATTATAAAGTGGTAAAATCATTTGAGGTGAGTTTCATTCGGTTTACAGGTTGCAAATGGTAGAGAGAGTAGAGTCCAAAAGTTATGCGACTATTTGAGAACACACCTGTTTTCCCATCGGTTCAGGATTTGTGATCGTCGTACGAAAATATTCGGACCACTGGAGTCTGCCGTAGAGCCCTGCCCAGTTGTTGTGCCTGTTACTCGTGTGCGGCAGGCACCACGGTATAAGCGTTCCAAACTGGCGGTCCATCGGGTCGCACTTACCCCCGCCAGCGCACGAGCACACCCCGCGCAAAGATCCAGTGCTTGATTTCCCATTTTTCTGGTCATGGTGAGTGTACATGCTGTGGAAAGCAGAATGTTGAAATCAAAATTAAGGTATTCCAGGAAAACCTAGGTATCGCACCATTTCAATAAATGACATTTATTGGAACTTCACCAAGAAAAAGATATTTATCTCTTTGTGTAAACTATCTCCAGGGCCAGGCTAAAATTATTTTGGCAAGCTCTGGTACTACAACCCACACGATCAACAACAGTCATCTACAGATCTACTGTAATGTCCGCTTATGATGTTCATCTAATTTTAATGTGATTAGATACTATAGTATAATTATATATAAATTCTCGCATATTACAGGTAGTCTGCAGATGAATGCTGTAGTAGACCGAACTGCAGTGTGCAGTGTGCAGGTGATTCTGTGTAATGAAGATCACTTAAGACAGAATTGGGCCCCGATGAAAGGTGGTGAGGTTTTTAGTGGGTAAAGTCTCCAAATACATAAAACGGTGCGGTCCCTCCAAAATGTGATAACATTTTTTCTTATGTTCGAAAAAAATTGTGTCCCCTATGAGTGCGGCCTTGAGGGTTGAGGCCTCAATTCGACTTTACAATTTTATAATGCGGAACAAGAGAAAAGCCGAACAACCTAAAACCTTTACAGCACGACTACTAGGTCCCAACATCCTGCAGCTTCGCACCTAATTTGATTTTCGTATAAAAAGAAATAAGAAGGTTTAATACCATAAAAGACCACTCACAGCTTTTTGCAAATTGTTCCATCCTTCAGCGTCACTGGAATATTTGGGAGGTTCCTCCAATCTGCGTTCTTTGTCTTGGGAATGTGGGCCATGCGAGCAGCCACCAGCTCATTCATTTCTTTGCAAATGTGGTCGTAAAGCATGGAGCCGGTCGATTTTTCTCTCATCTATTAACAGAATACAAAAATGCAGTGAACATAAGAACGTAGACTAATCCAGTTAATTGAAACATTTCAAAATATTTCGGCGACTCACCAGTTTTTGGAAGTGCGTGATGGGTTCAGAGTTGTAAGATATTTGCAGTCTGTCGTGGCCGTTTTTTATTTCTGGCAAATCTGACATAGCGTCACTGACCGTTATAGATCGCAGAGGAGCCGAAATTCCGTAAAGACATCCATTTACAATCTGTGCAAAATTAAGAAGCAGTCGAAAATGAAGGAGATCTAAAGACAAAGAAGGGGCTCCTGATTCTAATCCACCTTGACCCAATTTACCTTTTTGTCGTCAACAGCAATCCCTAATCCGCCAGTTCTTGTGTTGAAAACGTGCCTTGGTTCGGGGAACGATGGTAAGACTTCTCCTGGAGCTGCTGCGAGAATGATCACTCTGAGGACAAAGACATGAGGTTACAGGTTGAGGCAGAGGACTGTGCAGTCGCATCTCCACAAGAGGCTCATAAGAGGAAAATAAATACAAGCTTCTTTTGAGGGGGTTTTTCTGGTCAAGCAATTGAGTCCTTCTTGCTGTAGCTAGGTATCCCCTTTTTAACTTTGACCTATACCCACCCATGTGTGTAACAGTCGGTCCAAGATCCATCTGGATCAATTTTAACATCCCAAATTCATGGAACAATGATTCTTACGACTAAGTTCCTTAAAAACTCCCAAAGCTAATTTCAAAATACCCATACCCGGCCTTGACTAGGAGCGATCGAGCTGAAAATGAGGTATGCACAACTATGGCACAAATAGAGTGTAATATTATATGCAAATCTTCAAATTTATCGGAGCCTTTTGAAGGCCTTGTTCGACCCTAAAGGTCGTCTGAAAGAATACAGCCTTTTTCAAAACCAACTACCTACCTCCTTCTCGTTTGGGGGACCCCATAGTGGCCAGCTTGTAAAACGCCTACGGCAACTTGATATCCCATTTGAAGAAGACACCTCATCGCCAACTTCAAAACCATGCCTTTTTTGAACGAACAAAAATTGCGCACATTCTCCAAAATGAAATATTTTGGTCGATAGAAGTCACAGTACGACAAATATGAGACGACGAGAGAATTCTGAAAAGTAAAATGTAAATCGTGAGAAAACAAAACATTGGGAGAGAGCATTCGTCACGAATTACCGATAATTCGGTAAAAATAAACTTACTTTGAATGCCGAATATTCTCTTTGGTTGAAGCGATTCATTCCGCTGAAACCTTGACAAGGAGGACCACCTACCAAGAGTTCTACATCTCCTTTTTGAGGATAGACTTGCCCTTTGTTGTTTTTAATCGCTCCCTACGATTAATAACAAAACATAAGAAATCAAGTACTCAAGCAGGCAAGCAGCTACTGTACGTGAGCATCTACAACTGTTACACGAGTTTACTGCTGAAAGTTGCTTACGGAAATAACGCTTTTCAACACATCGTTGCAGTCGTCTGTTAGGACTGTAGCGGATGGGTTGTTCAGTTGAAAAGCAGCGGCAGCCGACTCGTCTTTCTCGATGGCCCACTTCGAGGTGGCAACGCCACTCTGGTGAAGGCCGTCGGACAAACCTGCCGACGGACAGAAATAAAAACGCTGCAAATTAATTCACAAGGGTGCAGTTTCCGCTTCCAGAGTATGTTCCTACCTGTTTCCTTCCATATCGTCGTGGTTTTTTTTTTTTTTTTTTTTTTTTTTTTCAAGTATCAAACTATTTTTAAATATCCATCTAAAAATCACATCATCGTCTCATGTCTAATGTCTTGCTTTTCTTCCCATTTTTGGAGAGTAAGATAAGCTAGCAGCTGGTAATACCCAAATATAGCTCCTGGGGTTCGGGGGGTGGGCCACCACGAATAAAGTGAGGTTGAAGTTACACGAAGACAAGGGCGTTAAGGATAACTGACCAAAACGAACCAACAAGAAACAAAAGAACAGTGTTTCTTCAACTTGAACATCCTATTTTAGGAAAATACCATATATCTTATTCAAAAAAATGAAATTTAAACATTTCTTTAATAGTTTTGTGCTTACCGCCACAACCAGCAAATACGTCCAAGCATTTCAATGGACGAGTGAGTTTAGGGAACGTGGGAATATCAACGATGCTCCGGGCAGATTTCCCTTTCCCTTTTCCACCACCCTGAAATCAGACGCCAGATAGATGAAGCTGAAGAAATCAAATAGCAAATAAGATAAATTTCCACACAATAATAAGACGAACAACTTATGATGATATTATTAACCTTTCCCAAGTTGCCTAAGGATGTAAAGGCTCTCAAGGGTTCTTTGATTTCTTCTTTTTTGCTATCGTAAGCTTCAACAAAATAAAATCTATCGGGACCCTCCATCGACCAAGTGCATGGGTCGCCGTCCACAATATTGTCCGCGAATGCGACGAAGCATCTGCCTTTAACGCGGGAAAAGTCGACTTCCACCTCTGTGGAAAAAAAACACGTGGATACAATTTGAAAGAAGAAATTTACCCTAACAATAACTCAACACGTGACAAAAATGTTCACCTTCTTCTGATGCGTACAACTTCGTCAAGTCGTGTTGAGTTATATCTGTGATGATCCCGACGGTGTTCTCAGGGCGGTAAAATTTCAAAACTCTAAGTTTTACATCCTCTAATTCGTTCTTCCCTTCTTTACTGGCGAATATTGTAGAAATCAAGCCGATGCAGAATGGAGGTGCCATTGGGTTTTCCTCAGTCGCTCGACGGTCTTCCACTCTCCGGTATAATTCCGGATATTTTTCATCGTCCACCTGAAGAAAAACGAATCTTCTCGTATTACAAGAAATCTTCATTTAATATAATTGGAGTACGGGAGTATTTACAGGACTAATTATAGTACGCAAGATAGGGATCCGGTAATGTAAACGACTAGGATTACTGAAACGGTCCTGTCCATCGTGCATTTCACACCATTTAGAGCGACCTTGGCATCCAACATTCCAATAATTGTTACATCAATTGCTTTTATATCAAATTGTTCACATTATACTGTTAGTATCAAGTACCCATCCGCCGTCGGGGCAAAAAGAAGCATTAAAATCCAGGACGTTCTCCGGTTCTCGAAGTCGTACATACAAACATTTTGAAAAGACATTCAGCTAAACACACTCCCGTAATTCCATGCTGCATCAACTTAAACACTATAAAACAAAAAGATAAACAGCTGATCAACTTGATGAACAGTGTCATACCGGGCCGGCTGCATCCACTTTGGAATTTTTTTTCGGATCTATGGGTTTCTTAAATTTGAATGTGTCAGGCTCCAGATAAACACACGATCCCTTCATGTACTTCTCACCTCGCCACCTTACAACCCCGAATTCAGTCTGTAAATGGAGAAGAGAACCATATTTGCAAAGAAATGTATTCGACCTCAAAAAGGGCACAATTTTTTAAAGAAGAATCGGTACCTTATTTTTGACAACGGATTCACCCGACGGATCTGAAGCGCACGGGTGGTCAAATTCATTTTTCAGTTTTCTTGACACGCAGGCAGGGCAGGAACTGAAAAATCGAAAATACCTCTAGAGATAGAATTATCTATTGATTTGTGGTATTGGGGATAGAATTACGAAGATTTCATTCAGTCTTAATTGAAGAAACTTTTTGTTCAAAATTGCTCACTCTTGGTCGCATGAATTCTCTTCTTTTGGAGGCAAATCTTCGAATCGCCCTCGTTCTGCGTCATACCTGGAGAGGCAAAGTTTCACGACAGTTTTGTAAAGATTCAGGGAAAAGCGGTGCGAAAAAAGAAACATCGCGCACATTTGACAATAAAGGACCTCACTTTTTGCTGTAAAAGAATGAGTTCGGCTCGTACGGATTCAGCTCAACTTCTGAACCACCTTCGTTGAACCAGCTGGATGACGATTCCTTTCTATGCACTATCACCTTTTCAATGACGCTGGTCAGAGCCGTTTTCTCGCACTCGTCGACCACGAACAATTCTTGCGGGTCGGCAGTTGCTCCCAAGATCGTATCGGAGCCTCGTCTACATAATCGAGCAGGGAATTGTTTCAAACGGACAGCCTGAATACCAGCAGCGAGAGAAACTAGAGTAATGAAAAACTCACGCGAACCAGTAGAGATGCATAATTTTCCTCTTATTCAACTGGTACATGCGTTGAATTCTCCCAATGACCACAGGCTCAGTCACATCAGCGGCTTCGCAACTCACAAAATCACCTACAGAAACCTCTTCTCCAGCAATCTTGGCAGTTCTGAAATATGATATAATCTCACGTTATTTCGATTTCTACAATATAATTCGTTAGAACGAAGCTGTAATTCATAATAAACGAGCCTAAGGGCCAAATACCTATGACTAATAAACTAATAAAATATAATCAATCATTATAAGTGTACTCAGCAGCTAGAAATGTGGCGGAGTGTCACAATCTATCATAAGACTCCACAAGATTCCTTTGAAATACTCAAAACTCACTAACTTGTAATAGGTTTTCTCATGATGGGTGAATACAGGTTCTCCAATCCACGTCACCTCTTTCCTTGATTCAAATACGCCACGACTTCTCGGTCCTTTTGCAACCATAACAGCACCTTTGCTTGAACCAGCACCTTTGCTTGCTGGATCTTCCTTGTCACTTTCACTGTCGGAATTCGCTGCATCTTTTACAGCCATGTTGGGGCATCTTGAAGTAAAATGTATTGAGTAGTAAGACATTTTTCAGGTGGAAACAAAATTCTCAATAGCGTTTTGAAGTCCATGTGCACCGCGTTAATAGATTTAAATTGTTTGTACTTACTTTCGTTTTATACATCCTTGCTTATTTCTGCCAGAGCCGCCAAATTTCACCATATCTCGACAGTTCGAGCAGGTACCACAATCTGGCAACTGACAGGCCGAACATACGCCACAACGCAGCTTCTTAGGTCCCTGAAATGGACAGAAGGAACGTTAATGAAAGTTTTGACAGCCGAGCGATTTTTGTTTAATGCGCGGGATTTAGGCGCGAGGGTTATTATTATCTAGTACAAATCAGATTGATGAATTGATTGGGATGGACCCATTGCCACTAGTATCTCTATTTTTTTTTGTTTTTCAATTTTATTTCATGATTTTTATTTCCACTACTGTCACTACTTTACTGAAACACGGGTTGGTTATTCCTCGAACCAAGCGCATGGAGACTAATTTGAACCTCGGACCAGGCGCATGGAGATTCATTTCTTCAACATGGGAAAAATTGGGAAAACAGTGGGTGTGGCGGGTCCCGAACCCATTCCAATCAATTCAGGGTCCAAAATTCAGTGGAAAATGATACCCCACACGCCTTGGTACCAGAGATCTCGAAAACTGACATTCGAAATGGGTAGATAGGTACCCATTTTGACTCGTAACCTCATCCAGAGGGCGCCAATCGTTTCGGGATTCATTTAATTGGATTCAGCGTCCAAAATTTAGTGGAAAATGATACCCCACACGCCTAGGTACCAGAAATCTAGAAAACACATTTAAAATCGGTAAATAAGCACCCATTTTGACCCATAGCCTCATCCAGAGGGCACCAATCGTTCCGGGACCCGTCTCATTGAATTCAGCGCACACCTAGAATGCAAAAAATCTCAAAAATCCATTTCTTGAAATTCACATTTTGACCCCTACCCCACCCAAATTTGGTCCGATCGGGTTGAAAAGTTTCGAGGACCAACCAGAGCCATAAACGGACCCCTGACCGAAATGTCAGATTTTTAGAATGATTTCTACTACCAATGTCGGCGAGGACGGCGGAAGGACATTTGCTTATTTTGATCTAGACACCTTGAAACGTCCAGAAAAAAATTTTGGGCCGAATCGGAGAGATTGACTTTTTACATGAAAACATAGGTTGATTATTCAAGGAATAACCAACCAAAAAGTAATTATTCTCCTTAGAATGGGTTTGCGCAGCTCCTGGAAAAAACCCAAAGTGATCGCAAACTTACCTCATATCTGAGCATAAGCGGTATGATACTTACCTTTATTTTTTCGTCGTTGATTCTGGCGATTTGGTCGCCAAAGAGGGCATCAAATATTTTGTTGACCAGTGGCGTTGTTGTGGCTTTGGTCCACTTGTCCTTGACACATTTTCCCTTCTTTATCCCTACATGACGCTGCCCATCCCTGTAAGTGAAAATATAGATCTGCTATGAGAATAACGAAGGTCTTTTATCAATAATACCTTGCAAGAATATCGCGGTGTGAGCAGTTTGTAGTTCGTAAATCCATCAAGCGTTCATTCGATTTGAAGAAAAGTGAATCTGGGAGGAACCTAACAACACAAAACAGTCAACATACCCTCCTCTGCGCGTCGAAGCTCCACCCAAGCTCATAAGCTTGCGAATGCAGGGTGCTGCGGTCATTGCGTCGTCCTCATCTTCATCACCAGCCTCTTCATAACTGGCGACTTGGTCACAGACGAATTGTGCGTGTCTAATCAGGGAATCTTCAGTGATTTTTGGGACTCCAGGGGGCGTGACGGTCGTCTGCGCATTTGAAAATGAATGTCACTTTTTTTTCTATTTTTGGTAGAACAGAGGAAGTAGCAGTAATAATAGAGTAAAATTCATAACTGTGGAACAAATAGATAGCAATTATAACATTTTCTGCCTTAAAGGCAGACGTGCGCATTAAAGAGGGTAGATGTTCGAATTTCCGTCGCGTTGTGTTGGTATATTTCATTACGTTTCGCGGCTACGCTGAGGAGCTGACTCGTCTTTTTAAGATGAGCACCGCTCTATTGGGGAATTAGACACGCAATTTAGCGCAATGTTCCGCATAGGAGTTGAATGTTTATTCAATTTTGAGGAAAAAACCGAATTTAGAATTTCCTTTCAACAAAATGAATTTTAAAAAAAATGAAATTTTCTTTCATGTCTTACGAGTTATTGGGAGGCAGGAGCTACGCTTACAGCGTCTAAACAGGTGACACAAAGGCAGCAGAAAGGGCTCTGTTACTGGCAGTTTGTTCATAGCGTGACCAACCGTGTCCTCGCCGTTTGAGATTCACAGGTAACTTGCCTAAAACCTAACTTCATAGAAGTATTGCCGGTTCAACGGGGGGATAACACCCCCTAGGCACTAGGCAATCAAGAGCTCTACATCGCTAAGCCAAGAGGAGATGACAAGTCAGCACTACACTCTGTCGATCAGAAACTCAGCAGAGGTCTCCACATATGTTTTTACAACTGATACATTGTTACGTTACTGTTGGGCACAACTGTAACCAACCAAACAGTCTCCCACGCCTTCAGGTGGATGACCCAAAAGGTAAAGCGAAACAGTAGGACACATACGACCATATACTTCCACCATTTCATAGTTAGCATTTTTGAACTGCGAATTAGACCTTTTCTCACACCTGCGCCAAACTGAACCTACAGCCTCCAATAAGCATGGTGGATTAAACTTTTCGAATACATTAATGAAATCTTTTGACTTGGATTCTGAACGTTGGGGTATTATGATGATAGTCCACAGAAACCCTCTTTCCCCCGTATAATGCTTCATACTAACCTGAATCTCGTTAAGAAGATCTTCAAACTCAGACTGATTGTCGTTCATCACGAACTGGACAACCAATTTAGCAGTATGTACCTTTTGAGATAACATCTGAAAAAAGGGTACATATTGCGGGGCCGGCTCCATGAGCAAATATTGGGCAAACTCGGTGGAAATCCCGATAATTGCACGCTCGCCACCGTCATAGCCTGCAATCCACCATCCAGAGATTGGACCCAAATCTTTTACTGGAACTCCATCTGAGGAAACAACCAAAATGAGGGGAGGCTTAAGAAACATTGTCATACATTCTGAAGGGAATAACAACTATACGCTGGTTTCTGTACCTTCAGCGCTGGCATCATCCTCGTAAATAGGCTTGATGAAACCTGTCGCGTAAATTAACACATCTCGCTCGATGATACCATCGTCTAAAAAGCACAGATGACCCTGTTTATCATAGAAGCTGCAACACACAACCACGATCGACATCATATTATAGCTCAATTCTTCATTCAGTTAAATTTTAATTATTTATATTCAGCATATTCTTTTCTATTCTATTCTTCTATTTACGTCTAATTTTAAATTTAATATATTATTATTATTTTAATATGAATAATTTTCTTCTTAAAATGCAATTTTGATTTTTTTTTTTTTTTTTCAACGTAGATCATTTTTGTTGAATTTATAGAAAAAAGATTGATGATCTATTCATCTTTCAAAAAAAAATAACACAAAATTGATCACCTGTTTGCGTTAACCTTCGGGCGAAACTTTGTACGCCTGAGAATAATATAGTATTTTTAGCGTAAGTCTACGTGTACATCACTGATCACTGACTTTCGCATTAGGGAAACAAATATGGTACACAATCATGAATCTTAAGTAACAGAAATTCATTTTATTGAATGAAGTTAGGTAGTTTGGAAATGGTGGTAAGGCGCCGGTCGGCAAGTAGGCCGCTTTTCGATCCGAAGTCGATGTTGTCTACATTCTCACTGATTTACGAGCGAAGTTTGTGAAGCTGACGTAGCTTCCACCAGCCATTTGATGTCTTATGTTGTGATTAGAGAATACCTGTGCGCTGTAAATTGCATCTATGGGTGATCGTTCTTAGTGAAAAGCCCGATGGTAAACAGAAACACCAAAAAAGGTTCCCTGTTTCTAAGTACGTCTACTAATTTTCTGTGTATTTTCTGTGTCTAATTTTATTCCGTCAAACTTTTCGTAAAACATGAAAATTATTTTGAAACTCACCATCAGGTACAAGTGATTTTAGAATTTTTTTGTTCAATATTATTTTTGTTGTATTTATGTTTATTCATATACATGATTTTTACGTTATAACTACTTATGTGCAGAAAAAAACCTCCGCTTGGCAAAAACTTGAACAACAGGTGGAGGAAGCTAATATTTCAAAGAAAATACGCCTTCTCACCTGAACTGTGTCAACTTGTTTTCCGGAACCTCACCATACGTCTCGGTAAGCCTGTCGTTAGTGAGAGCGATGTACTCCTCCTCCGCATGGTTTGGATGGCCGTCGAGTACTAGGAGCGAAGGATCATCCAAGAATTGCCTGCAGTCCGGACACCGGCCAGGAAACATTTCTTCTTTAGGTTTGCTTTGGCGGCATTTGCGTTTCGGGGGGGCACTTTTGTCGAGCTCTTTCTTGGCCCGATGTTTCTTGGCATTCCCAACGCGTCCTCTTTTCTGGGGAGGGGAATCTGGGTCGGACTTGATGGAGCTCGATCGTGTTTTCCTTTTAGTCCTGGAAACAGAAAAGGTCGGGTCAAGAGTGTCAAACAGTCGCAATCAACAAAAACAATGAGATAGGAAATTGAGACACTTGCTCTTAATGCCTTTACCTAACGAACTTGTGGAGGCTTCATCTGCTACGACATCAAGGGCCGAATGGCCGTTTGACGACACATTTGGAATTATTGAGGAAGATGCTGAGGATGACGAAGGTCCATTGACTTCGAAATCGCCAGCTGAGTTTCCATTCGATGCCGCCTGTGGAATTTTCGATTTTTTTCCCATAGCTGTTTTTTCCATATCAGCCTAAAACGTGAGTAGAGAACATCCTGATCAGAACAAAAGAAACACCTTGTACCTCGTTTTTAATCATGTTCTAAACATATCCACTTTCATCACTTTCCCAACGTGGACAATGCGTCAATTCGAAATTGCAAAATCCATTGGTAATATTGGGATAACAATGGCGAAACATAAGTGGCACTAAGAATTTAGAAGCCGCTCAGCCAGTAGAGCCATCTTCCATGTCCCATCATCACTAGTTTCAAGGGAGTTCAGTTCAATAGATGTTTTAAAAAAAAGAATGAGCTATTTCTCAACTATGTCTTTGCCATTTCTAGGCTGGTGTACACTCAAGCCAGCCTAACAAACACCTCAAATTCTTACTAGACAGTCTTTAAATGTTAATGCCTGAGCCTCAACTGATTATCAAGTTCCCTCTTTCCACCGAAGTAGAGCATCTAAAATCACCATGAGATGTTTTTTACCATTGGATAAGAGCGCAGTGTAATCTGCAAACATCAAGACAAAAACAGCAGTCGATGGTTCAGCATGCATCTTTACGTCTGATCCAGAAGACTGATCTGATTGGTAAAATTCTAGCGGTTCAGCATATTGCACTGTAAGTAATTTTTAAGCATATCAAGGCAGAAAGTAAAAAAAGCCGCTACTTGAAATGCTGAGTACAAGAAAACGGACCGAACGAACGACAGCGATTCCATTTTAGATTAATTGACCTCAAATGAACTAGTTCGAGATTCGATTGAAGATGAAATAACTTGGATAGAGCCTCACAGAGCTTTATAGAGTTCAGTGTACTTGAAAATACGAGGATCTAAGCGAAGAGGCAAATCTAGGTGGTACGAACACACACGTGGCCATTACACACTAAGTCTGAAAACTGGTGGCATCGAGAAAAAAATTGCAAAAGTGAAACGATGTAGGGAAATTTTCAAACGTCTCCTTAACTCGGTAGTTATATATTGAAATTTAAAAGAAAAATTGGGGGTATCTCACCTCTGTGTAGTGTAGTCGTCTAGCAAGGTTTTCTTTCGCTAAAACACAATCGAGTTGGGCGTGAAAAACAAACGCGGTAAGACGAATGAATAAAGTTAAGATAAAAAGAAGGTTGAAGAGGATGTTGATGATTGGTAAAATTCTAGCAGTTCAGCATATTGCACTGGAAGTAACATTTAAGCATAACACGGCAGAAATTAAAAAGCCGCTACTTGAAACGCTGAGTACAAGAAAACGCCGAACGAACGACAGCGATTCCATTATAGATTAATTGACCTTAAATGAGCTAGTTCGAGACTCGATTGAAGATGAAATAACTTGGATAAAGCCTCAGAGAGTTTTATGGAGAGTTCAGTGTACTTGTAAATTCGAGGATTTAAGCGAAAAGGCAAATCTAGGTTTCTCTGTGGTACGAACAAACAGTGGCCATTACACAGTCTGAAAACTGGTGGCATCGAGAAAAAATTGCAAAAGTGAAACGATGTTGAGAGATTTTCAAACGTCTCCTTAACTCGGTAGTTTATATTGAAATTTATAAGAAAAATGGGGGTATCTCACCTCTGTGTAGTGTAGTCGTCTAGCAAGGTTTTCTTTCGCTAAAACACAATCGAGTTAGGCGTGAAAAACAAGCGGTAAGACGAATGAATAAGATTAAGATAAAAAGAAGGTTGAAGAGGATGTTGATGATTAAACTTCTAGCAGTTCAGCATATTGCGCTGTAAGTAACTTTTAAGCATATCACGGCAGAAATTAAAAAGCCGCTACTTGAAACGCTGAGTACAAGAAAACGAAACTACAGCGATTCCATTTTAGATTAATTGAAATGAGCTAGCTCGAGATTCGATTGAAGATGAAATAACTTGGATAGAGCCCAAGTTCAGTGTATGTACTAGGAAATACGAGGATAAGCAAAGGGGCAATCTAGGTTTCTTTGTGGTTAGTTTACATTGGAATTTGAAAGAAAAATGAGGTATCTCACCTCTGTGTAGTGTAGTCGTCTAGCAAGGTTTCTTCGCTAAACACAATCGAGTTTGGCGTGAAAAACCAACGCGGAAAGACGAATGAATAAGTTACGATAAAAAAAGGTTGAAGAGGATGTTGATGATTGGTAAACTTCTAGCAGTTCAGCATATTGCACTGGTAAGTCACATTTACGCATATCACGGCAGAAAGTAAAAAAAGCCGCTACTTGAAACGCTGAGTACAAGAAAACGAATACACAGCGATTCCATTTTAGATTAATTGAAATGAGCTAGCTCGAGATTCGATTGATGATGAAATAACTTGGATAGAGCCAATTCAGTGTATGTACTAGGAACGAATAGCAAATCTAGTTTGTGGTACAACAAACACGTGGCCATACAAACGAAATGTGCATAAAAAAATTGCAAAGTGAAACGATGTTGGGAGATTTCAAGGTTAACTCGGTAGTTTACATTGAAATTTAAAGAAAAATGGGGTATTCACCTCTGTGTAGGATATAGTCGTCTAGCAAAGGTTTTTCTTTCGCTAAAACACAATCGGAGTTGGGCGTGAAAAACAACGCGGTAAGACGAATGAATAAAGTAAGATAAAAAGAAGGTTGAAGAGGATGTTGATTATTGGTAAAATTCTAGCAGTTTCAGCATATTGCACTGGAAGTAACATTTAGGATACACGGCAGAAATTAAAAAGCCGCTACTTGAAAAGCTGAGTACAAGAAAACGCGAAAACTACAGCGATTCCATTTTAGATTAATTGACTAATGAGCTAGCTCGAGATTCGATTGATGATGAAATAACTGGATAGAGCCCAAGTTAGTGTATGTACTAGGAAATACGAGGATTAAGCGAAAAGGGGCAATCTAGGTTTCTTGTGGTCGAACAAACACGTGGCCATTACACATGAAGTCTGAAAACTGGTGGCATCGGGGAAAAAATTGCAAAAGTGAAACGATGTTGGGAAGATTTTCAAACGTCTCCTTAACTCGGTAGTTTATATGAAATTATAAGAAAATGGGGGTATCTCACCGCTGTGTAGTGAGTCGTCTAGCAAGGTTTCTTTCGCTTAAAACACAATCGAGTGGGCGTGAAAAACAACGCGGTAAGACGAAGAATAAGGTTAAGATAAAAGAAGGTTGAAGAGGATGTGATGATTGGTAAACTTCTAGCAGTTCAGCATATTGCGCTGTAAGTAATTTTAAGCATTATACGGCAGAAATTAAAAAGCCGCTACTTGAAACTCTGAGTACAAGAAAACGAAACTACAGTGATTCCATTTTAGATTAATTGAAATGAGCTAGCTCGAGATTCGATTGAAGATGAAATAACTTGGATACAGCCTCAGAGAGTTCAGTGTACTTGGAAATACGAGGATTTAAGCGAAAAGGCAAATCTAGGTTTCTTTGTGGTACGAACAAACACGTGAAGTCTAAAAACTGGTGGCATCGGGTAAAAAATTGCAAAATTGAAACGATGTAGGGAAATTTTCAAACGTCTCCTTAACTCGGTAGTTTTATAATGAAAATGAAAAAAAGGGTTTATCTCACCTCTGTGTAGTCGTCTAGCAAGGTTTTCTTTCGCTAAAACAAAATTGAGTTGGGCGTGAAAAACAAACGCGGTAAGACGAAAGAATAAGGTTAAGATTAAAAGAAGGTTGAAGAAGATGTTGATGATTGGTAAAATTCTAGCTGTTCAGCATATTGCGCTGTAAGTAATTTTTAAGCATTACACGGCAGAAATTAAAAAGCCGCTACTTGAAAAGCTGAGTCCAAGAAAACGAAACTACAGCGATTCCATTTTAGAATAATTGAAATGAGCTAGCTCGAGATTCGATTGATGATGAAATAACTAGGATAGAGCCCAAGTTCAGTGTATGTACTAGGAAATACGAGGATAAACCAAGGGGCCAATCTAGGTTTCTTTGTGGTACGAACAAACACGTGGCCATTACACATGAAGTCTGAAAACTGGTGGCATCAAGAAAAAATTGCAAAAGTGAAACGATGTTGGGAGATTTTCAAATGTCTCCTTAACTCGGTAGTTTACATTGAAATTTAAAAGAAAAATGGGGGTATCTCACCTCTGTTTAGTGAAGTCGTCTAGCAAGGTTTTCTTTTGCTAAAACACAATCGAGTTGGGCGTGAAAAACAAACGCGGTAAGACGAAAGAATATGGTTAAGATAAAAAGAAGGTTGATGATTGGTAAAATTCTAGCTGTTCAGCATATTGCGTTGTAAGTAATTTTTAAGCATATCACGGCAGAAATTAAAAAGCCGCTACTTGAAACGCTGAGTACAAGAAAACGGCCGAACGAACGACAGCAATTCCATTTAGATTAATTGACCTTAAATGAGCTAGCTCGAGATTCGATTGAAGATGAAATAACTTGGATACAGCCTCAGAGAGTTCAGTGTACTTGGAAATACGAGGATCTAAGCTAAGAGGCAAATCTAGGTTTCTTTGTGGTACGAACAAACACGTGGCCATTACACATGAAGTCTAAAAACTGGTGGCATCGGGAAAAAAATTGCAAAATTGAAACGATGTAGGGAAATTTTCAAACGTCTCTTCAACTCGGTAGTTTTATAATGAAAATGAAAAAAGGGGTTCATCTCACCTCTGCGTCTAGCAAGGTTTTCTTTCGCTAAAACACAATCGAGTTGGGCGTGAAAAACCAACGCGGTAAGACGAAAGAATAAGGTTAAGATTAAAAGAAGGTTGAAGAAGATGTTGATGATTGGTAAAATTCTAGCTGTTCAGCATATTGCGCTGTAAGTAATTTTTAAGCATATCACAGCAGAAATTAAAAAGCCGCTACTTGAAACGCTGAGTACAAGAAAACGGTCGAACGAACTACAGCGATTTCATTTTACATTAATTGACCGTAAATGAGCTAGTCGAGATTCGATTGAAGATGAAATAACTTGGATAGAGCCCAAGTTCAGTGTATGTACTAGGAAATACGAGGATAAGCAAAGGGGCAAATCTAGGTTTCTTTGTGGTACGAACAAACACGTGGCCATTACACATGAAGTCTGAAAACTGGTGGCATCAAGAAAAAATTGCAAAAGTGAAACGATGTTGGGAGATTTTCAAATGTCTCCTTAACTCGGTAGTTTACATTGAAATTTAAAAGAAAAATGGGGGTATCTCACCTCTGTTAGTGAAGTCGTCTAGCAAGGTTTTCTTTTGCTAAAACACAATCGAGTTGGGCGTGAAAAACAAACGCGGTAAGACGAAAGAATATCGTTAAGATAAAAAGAAGGTTGATGATTGGTAAAATTCTAGCAGTTCAGCATATTGCGTTCTAAGTAATTTTAAGCATATCACGGCAGAAATTAAAAAGCCGCTACTTGAAACGCTGAGTACATGAAAACGGCCGAACGAACGACAGCGATTTCATTTTACATTAATTGACCGTAAATGAGCTAGTTCGAGATTCGATTGAAGATGAAATAACTTGGATACAGCCTCAGAAAGTTCAGTGTACTAGGAAATACGAGGATAAGCGAAGAGGCAAATCTAGGTTTCTTTGTGGTACGAACGAACACGTGGCCATTACACATGAAGTCTGAAAAATGGTGGCATCGAGAAAAAATTTGCTAACGTAAAACGATGTAGGGAAATTTTCAAAGGTCTCTTTAACTCGGTAGTTTCATATTGAAAATGAAAAAAAAGGTTTATCTCACCTCTGTGTAGTCGTCTAGCAAGGTTTTCTTTCGCTAAAACACAATCGAGTTGGGCGTGAAAAACAAACGCGGTAAGACAATAAGAAGGTTGAAGAGAATGTTGATGCAAGACGTGAAAGTACAATTATCTAACGAATCTTATCCACAAAGTATAAGAACTTACACAGAAGTTCGCGCCCAATCGAGATCAGAATCAGAAGTGCGCGAAACACACAAACGCCTCTTTCTTTATAGCTTTTGATGTTGCGTTGTTGATGTTACAAACCAACGTCTCGGCTCAGGATAGAACGGGTGACACAGCAATCCGTGTTGGGATGAGCTCAATTCAGTTGATCTGTGATCCAATACGACCTTGGATTTTTGTTTAGAAATAAATTTATATTAGATATTGGAATTAAATTTGGATCTTATGATCCGGAAACTTCCTCCAGATCAGGCAATGGTTTTTCTATGGGGCCGACTGTTCTGGTTCCTGTTTTATCTGTCCAGAGGTAACAAAGAAGGCAACACAGGACCTTAGCAGAAGACAGTACAGGGCATCCCTGGCGCCCTAAATCGTTTATATTATTAGCTGTATAAAATGATCAAAGTCTCCTGTATCCCGATTTATTTTATATTATTAGTTATTCGCACCAAGAATAACTTATTGTAATTATTAATCGAATAAATTCATTCGATGTTTCACAAAACGATTTAATCGATGCAAACAGATATTTGTGTTTGTGCCTGATAGCTGATAAGAAACGGGCATGGAATAAAGAGAACTTTTTTGGAAACGGGCCATGGAATAAGTATTCCACGGAATAAGAATTCCATGGAAACGGGCTTGGGAGAAAACGTAGTAAATCCTAGTTTATATTACATAGGAATAGTATTCCTATTTTAATATCATTCATAATATAATCTTGTACACTATGGTATTCTGTTTAGTATAGAAATTACCGCTTTCGTGCGTTTATATGAGAGAGCGAGAAGTAGATATAGATACCAACGCATAAATAGGTATTGTGAGAATGAATTTTTAAAGAGAGCAAGAAATGGTCTTTGAGTTCAATCCGAACAAAAACGTACTCCTGCTGGGTGAAGGTAACTTCTCGTTTTGCAAAGATTTGCTGGCATGGATGAAAGCTGTCAAGAATGTAAGAAGCGGTTCGTTTTGCAATGTTTACGCCTCTTGTTTTGAGGAGACGTCGCGCTCAAATTTACCCGAAGATGTTAGAAAGCATCTAGAGAATGAAGGTAGGTAAGCGATTTCGATCCTCTTACTAGTACAGACACCACCCCTCTGTTGTTAGTTCAAACGATGTCGCCTCTGTTCGCAGGAGTCAATGTGCTGTGCGGTGTCGATGCTACGAATTTGCGGAACCAGACTGCTCTAGTTAGTAAAAAGTTCCACAAGATAATTTTCAACTTCCCTCACATCGGTGGTAAAATGCGGATGGATTTGAATAGAGCATTGCTGCGCAATTTTTTCGTCAGTGCCGCTCCATTTCTTTTGGATGACGGGAGAGTTTTGGTGTCTCTGTGTGAAGGGCAAGGTGGAACGCCTGCTGACAAACCAAGGAGGTTGGTTGAGAACAGGAAATACTTAGATAGCTTGAGTAAGAATATGAAAACAATGATTGTGATTTTCACTTCCACTTCCGTAAAGGTACGACGATACTTGGAAGGTGGTTGAGTGTGCGGCTGCTGGTAATTTCATCTTGGTGCAAACCATGCCCTGGCCCATGGATCTGCTTAAGGATTACAGTTCTAGTGGTTTTCGCGGTCTCCAAAAATCTTTCCGCACCAAAGGAGCCATTGTTCACGTTTTCAAACGAGTTGAGCCTCTTGACGTGAGAGCGATGCCTGAGGATTTGATGGGTTTCCACCCGGTGTCTTCGGATAGTGAGTTAATAACTTATATTTATATCTGGAATGGAATTGGTAGCTCTAGACATTTACGAGGATTCATGGATAGTTACATGCTAATGGCAAGCATAATTTAGTGTCTTGACAATAATGTTCATAGGCACCTTGACGTAGTAATTTGACCCTTTTTTAAATCTTTAACAGGTTCTGTAAGAGTTCCTTTGGCATTTGTGAGACTTTTGAGCAAAGTGAACAACTTGGGCCCGTCAGACCACATCGGCGTTCATTCCTACGTTCTTGCTCGAATCCTAGATATTCTGCCAGACGATTTCAAGTACCTTGGGCCCCTTCCGTTAACAACAGAGCAAAAATTGGCCGACAATCAAGTCTGTTGCTTGCACAACAATTGCTCTGCCTTTCTTCGAAGCAGTCTCCATCAAGTGACTGACCTTGTTGTTGAGCCATCATGGGCTTGTGGAATCGTGTGCTACGAGAATCACGAGGATTTTTCGTCGTACCCAGGTTCTTATCAAGTAAGTATTCAAGTTTGATTAACTTTTGACGATTTCTTTTGAAAAAGAAAAAACAAAGGATTGGGCTGAGGGGGGGGGGGGCGAAAGGGGTGAAGCAAATCCCCGAGGGACTCACCTGAAGGTTTATCAGGCTCAGACGGGCGTATCTTGATGAATAAATATGAAGATTCATCAAATCCATGAATCTGAAAGGGCTGCACAGATAAAGCAAAAATCACATTTTTTGTACAAAATGTATTATAACTCACATTTATTTCCAATTTGTTTAAAAATACATACTCTGTGTGAATTAAAAAAATATATATTCAATGTATATTTTGTAAAAGAGTGAAATGGTTTAGGAACCATTTTTTGTGAGTGAAGTAGTTATCAAAATGATCATTTCTTAATCGGAGGATTTTTCGCCGCTACCTCCACCCCTTGTTTTAATCCCGTTTATAAATTTGAGGTTTTTGGAAGAAGTCATATCAATTTCCTTTCCTCAGAAACAATCAAAACTGCCAAAATACAGCAAAACTTTCCATGTTGGGAATGTTTGTTTAGGTATATTTAACAATCTGTTTCTTGGAGCTTGTTAACAATTTATTATTTTACTCTACATAGTTGAATAACATGCTTGTGGTCATCCTCATAAATATGGTTCAATCACGGTCGAAAATAGCGAAAATAAAAATCAATTTCACTGTATTTTGATTATTTAATCATGTTCCTGATTTTGATGGATATTCACTGAACACTTTGTGCGTAAGAAATAATACTAAAACCCCGGGACAGGATGATCAGCAATATGATTGTGAATCTGTGCAATCCAAGTACATTGATAAGGAGTGAGATAACAAAAAATCTTTGTCTTGCTCAAATAAAACCATGTTCATTGTTGCTATTTGAAATTAGATAGGGAATGTGTAAATTTCAGATGCTGCTTGACGGGTGCTATGAGATCGAGAAGATCATTGCTGAACTCTCGCGGAAGCTCGGCGTGTTGGAAGACAACAGCTGGTGTCAGCGCGTTCCTGGTGGTAGCTTCCAGTTGAATCTCGACGTTCTCTGTGTTCTGCTGTTCAAATCGTCCCTCCCAAGCGCGAAATGCCTGTGGGCGAAGACTATCCCGGTCGTCTCAGAAGCTGACGAAGGTCCAAGACTGACTGAACTCAGCCTCTACCCACCATCGTACACTTTCGATTTGTCATTCGCCTCGGACGGACCCCTCTCTGACGAGCCGTTTTTTACGCTGATGCACAACCTCGCCGACAACTTGGTGGAGTCCATCGTCCTCCAGTCTCGGTACAGCCCTGAGGGTTCCGCGGCTGTGTACCATTGCTTCCGTATCACGTATAGATCTTACGAAGTTCCGCTCACCCGCTCCACTGTGGTGGCCTACCAACAGAATACCGTCCGGTTCTCCTGCGAGAAATATCTTGGAGTCGTCGTCCGCTGATAGCATAAATCTGCTGAACACAGCACTTCTGAAGAAGCCTGATGGACGTCCGATTCGGACGAGGCAGCAGAGCAGCCGTATTTGACTTTTTCTTGCCACCTCCTCCTTAGGTGAGAAGCAGCTAACTTCAACAAAATATCCGTAAAATCAGTTTTTTTTATTCGAATCTAGGGCATGAGACTGTTGAAGTTTCGTTCACGATATCTACTCTGGTGCAGTAGGCACTAGTGTGGTCATAGGTAGCGTGTAAGAAATAACCAAATGGGTGCATCATTCGTTGAAGCCACTTTTCGAACTCCAATGTTCAAAAAATATATTTGCTCAATTGTTAAGCCCTTATTCCCTGGTTGCAGTTAGCTCCAAGGGAATTTTGAAATTTTAGAGAGTTCAATATTTCACATTCCTGTTTTATTTCCTTGACAACTTCCAAAGTCCTAATGATACCATATTTTTCCGACTTGAGTGTTTATTATGTGAATCCTTTCCCAATCTCAACAGACATTTGTACTTATTGATTGGTGATGATAGGCAAATTACATTAAACTAACTACGTGTTCAACTGTACTATCTGTTCAATTCAAGAAAATGATATTTATTTTGTCTTGATTACCTCAAGAACTAGGCTTCTCTCTCAAAATGTACAAAAAAAATTATTAAAAGAGGATATGGGAGGAAATCAACGCTATTTCTACCGAACTATTGAAACAAGTGATTGACAACAGAATGGAGGAGTAGGTGGCCAGAATTTGAGGATATTTGATAAATGTGTGAATGTCATACCATGAAACATGAGTTCCTAGTGAGCATTTTCGCAAATTCATGCTGTAACAGGGTTTGAACAGGCGTTTTTATTGATCCTTTTAAATTATTCGACAAGCCTGTACAGCTATTTTTTTCTTTTTGTTTTTAATCCATGTTTACGTAATAAATAAATATGGTTTGAAAAGAGCCTGAGAATCCTTAGTTCAAGCTCACGGAAAATGTCTCTGCAACTGAGTTGGAGTTTGATTGAACATTCATTCCGGTTGTTGAATCATTCGAAACATGCTCCACAGTTATTGCAGCGCGTAAACCTCGCCGCTAACAACGGACAGCAGAAGACGTAGCAGCAGACTGACCAGCAAGAATACTCGGTTTCCAATTTTCCTATCTGAAACACGAGGGCATTAATTACTGCAAACCAATCGTTTATATTTATTTGAGAAGGTTATTTTGCGGTGGGGAGTTGGTAATTACCCTGCATGCGGGGCAGACGTTCGGAGGACAAGTATACATAGTGTCTGAAGGTATTGAGCCATATCGTGGAAGTACAAGGGGCTCACAAGGCACGTAACCCGGAGGCCCATCTGGATATGAAGGCCGTCTGTACTGGCCAGCTGCAAAAACGATCGTTATTTGTAATGCCGACGAATTTATAAAATGCTAGAGAACAGTTCGAGATAGGATAGGGGTGTCTCGAAATTTTCACCTTTTTAGTAATCTAGGCAAATTTGACGACCCTACTGCTCACCTGGTATCCTAATGTAGGGAGGAGGTGAATCGAAGTGGTTTTTAGACATGAAGATGGCCCCTCCTTTAATTTACCAAATAACAAAAAAATGTGGTATTTCGTTATTATCCCCAAACAATACACTGTCACGGTTCGACATTCAACTCTCGCCCAGACGAACCTAATCTTCACTGCTGACACAGAGCGAGTCTCACCACTGATTTTGTTTACCTACTGCCGGAACCCTATGTGTCGATAGGTTTCATAATATTTATCTAGGAGGTCCATAATCCGGACGCTGAGACGCATTTCGCCTCATCAACAATGTTTACCTGCACGTGCTTGAGTCTTCTGCTCTAAAACAGGTGAGCCCATGATTTAGCAGGTACTAACGATGAAACACAGGTTGATTATTTCAGAGACAACCAACCAAAAAGAGTTAAATGTGCCCAAGGATATCAAGAACCCATATTTATCCGTACCCTGCCTTTTTTTGGAATGATTGAGCTGAAATGAGTTGGGTACTGGCCAAAATGAAGGTGTGACCATAAGCGTGAAGAATTATTGGGTTTTTACTCTGAGACTAGCCAAACAACACGAACTGAAGGCTGGATTGACCAACATTAATGATTATTAGGCTCTTCTGGAGAAAGGGTATGGGGTGAAAATGTGTTATTTAAATTCGAAACTCGATTTTTGGGAACTGAGCGCCTGGGGTATCATTTTCCACTGGTCGTTGGACGCTGAATCGAATCGCATGGAAGAAGGAGTTTATTATTTCATGGTATGGGTCTGAATGTGAGAATTTTCGGGACCATGACGTATCCGGCGATTGGCATTTCCCGCTAAATTCGGGACGCTGATTTGGTCGGAATCGGAATGTTAAACCATTTACCATCGTGGAAGAATTTGCAGTTTATTTTTGGTTGGTTATTCCTTGAATAATCAACCTATGTTTTCATGCAAATGGTCAACCTCTCCGATTCGGCTCAAAATTTGTTTCTGGACGTTTCATCGTGTCTAGATCAAAAATGGTCGATGTCCGTCCGCCGTCCATTGTCCGCGCCGTTTTCTGTAGTAGGTAGACAATTTTCTAAAAATCTGAAATTTGGGTCAGGGGTCTGTTCCCGGTCTAGGACGGTCCTCCAAACTTTTTAGCCCGATCAGACCAAATTTGGGCGGGGTAGGGGTCATAATGTGTTTTTTGGTTGTTTATTACACATTTTGAATATGTGTTTTCGGGATTTCTGCTACCTAGGCGTGTGGGGTATAATTTCCACTAAATCTTGGATGCTGAATTCAATGAAGTGGGTTCCAGAACGATTGGCTCCCACCGGAAGAAGTTATGGGTCAAAATGGGTATGTATCCACCAATTTTGTGTACGTGTCAAGATTTCTGGTACCTAGGCGTGTGGGGTATCATTTTCCACTAAATTTTGGACCCTGAATCGATTGGAATGGGTCCGGGACCCGCCACACCCACTGTTTCCCCCATTCGAGGAATAACCAACCCGTGTTTTAGTTGTCCATCTTGGCCATCAGTACAGCATAGTAGTGGAGCTATCCTGGAAGTCATTTGGTGCCTGCAGAGGAAAATGACCTAATTTTTAATAATTTTTTTTATAGTCTCAGAGCCTAGTGCCTGCCTAGGAGGTAGCCAACAGCTGTTGACAACTTCGGTAGATAATTATGATGATTTGAATCAAAGAAGCAGAAGCCTCATCTTATGGTCGCTATTCTGTACTGTAGTACTGCTCAGCAACACTGATGTGTGATGATTCAGAAGGCTTTTGATATCGTCGCTACGCCATTTTGATTCCACCAGTTTCATCCATAGTTTGCCGATCGTTGACGTCCGTGTGCAAGTTCCGGGTCGTAATTATTTCGGACGTGGACTACTCGTTTTAGTGTCCATTTTTATCGATAATAGCGTCTATTAGTTACTTTTAACAAGTTTGATCGTACAGGAAATGGTAGAAGAGATGGCCGAGCAAGAAACTCAACCACCGAGCCAGGAAACACAGCAAGCTGGTGGCGAACAACCTCAAACCGGCGAAGTCAGTCAGAAAGCTGCCGAGTACATAAAAGAACTGACGAAGGAAAAATTATCTTTAGACCCAGCGACTCATGGCGTTGCTATGAAACTTTTAGATGACGGTAAGTCAAGTTCTGAACCTACGAGAATTTATGCTAAATGCAATTGTCTGGGCTGCCTCGTTTTATGGCGTCGTTTGCTTTACGTAGCCGCCATTTTATTGGTTCCGCTCTGGATTTTATTGGCGGTGTTAAGCGTAAGCGAAAAAATGCGTTTGTTTGCGAATCTTATCGATACCGAGCTTCACAGATTCTTAAATCGCCTAAAATCTGAATTTGCTTGAAATGATCGAGTTGTGAGAGTAGGCTTCCTCGTGGCAATTGTTCCCGGCCTAACGGCTCAAGGCCTCACCTTAACTGCCTCTTAAAGAGGAAATCGTCTCGCAAGTTCTCATATAATCAGTTCTATTTGTCGGAAAGGTAATGGAAAATGGTCCGGGCGAAGTCACCATAGCCAAGTTATCGATTATTCTCTATGAACATGCGCTGTGGATCCGTCTTCGTGGAACCGGTTTCACGAGCTCAGGGGGCATCATCCGGACGATGAACTTTCAAATCATATCTACTGAGTTATGTTCAAACTGAATTTTATTCCTGTCTGTTGGTTTAATCAATTTCCCAGAACTATTCGCTCCCAACCTCTTGTCTCAAAAATGGTCTGCTCGTAGTGCTATAAAAATTCACAGATTACATCACCTCACCCACTGGGTCTGGAAATTGACTACAAAGATCCTTTTTTAATGGGAAAAAAAGGGGGGGGGGGAATATCTCACCCGAAGTTCATTTTTTTATTGTTTGTAACTCTATAGAGGTCTCATTCTGGAAAGATGTGAGAGAGAGGTTGACGCTGGACTTTTCAATTTCCAGAGATTGCCAAGGCACAGAAAGGAAAGCTCAAGGATCCGAAAAATATTTATGATCTCTACCGTGATCGTCCGATCAGGGCTTCAGTCAAAGTATCTGTCCCAATTAAGGAGCACCCGAAGGTAAATCCCTTGTTATTGAATTGCTCTTTACGCACATAGCACACCAAAACTCTGGCTAACCTTGAGGTTGTTGCAGTTCAACTTCGTTGGGAAGCTGTTAGGACCGAAAGGTAACACATTGAAGAGGCTGCAAGAAGAGACTATGACAAAAATGGCTATCCTCGGTCGGGGAAGCATGAGAGATAAGTCTAAGGTATGACATATGTCGACGTTCGTCGTTCTGTTGATCTTCGGTATCAAATATTTCACTAAGCAACTCACTATTTTTGGCCACAGGAGGACGAATGCAGATCGTCCTTGGACCCTAAATACGCCCATCTCAATGACGACCTGCACGTGGAAATTTTCGCGACTGCTCCTCCTGCTGAAGCGTACGCTCGTCTCGCCTTTGCAATGGTAGAAATTCGAAAGTATTTGACTCCCGACGCAACTGAAGACATTCATCCAGAAGCCGGCGGCCCCATCCGTGGTCGTGGCCCTGGAGGGCGAGGCGGTTTCCGTAAGTATGATCTGACGTCGATGGGTTAGTTGATGCTAGAATTTATTGCGTTGATCGGGGACCAAATCGGTTTGAGGAAATCTCTTGGAGGCGAAAGGGACTGCAACCTCATCAGCAGTTATACCCAATACGGGTCATGCCTCAGTCTCTACTTAATCAAATCAATCTCATCTGATTTCCATTCTATGACTCATGTATCATGGCATTGATTTTAGGTGGAGGCATGATGGGTCCTCCCCCTGTCCCTCATCCCCGAGTTGCCGCTGGCGCCAACAAGGTCATTAATCTGTATTACTCTTGATGCTGTTACGTATAAGTCTTGCTCTATTTTCCAAACAATCATTTTATTGTCGTCTCACAGGTGATGTCAATTTTGGACCGTGCCCGCATGTCAATGGAAGGTGGTTTTAATCAGTTCGAAGAAGGCCCGGGATACGGGTAAGCGTTGTAATTCATTCTTTTAGAGGACAGAGATTCTGGATCAACTATATTTTTAATGTTACGTGATTTTCTACCTTAGGTATGACGTGTACTGACAACGGTGCTGGTGGATACGGTGATTTTGACTACGGTGGTGGTGCTGGTGAGTACTAATTTAATTTTTGTTTTTGTAAACTTTAGTTGGAAAATTAATGCTCTGTACTTGTTGGGCTGGTTGCACCGACTTGAGTTAATCTTTTCTTTGTATCTATCCCCGTTAATCATTTTCAGGGCAAGGTCTCATCAAATACCCTCTCCCTCCTAATCCCCATCCCTCACATCCTTCCCACGGTATCATTCCTGAAGAAGGTAACGTCTTCATTTTTTTAGTAGCCTCGCTTGCCTACATTTCTACATTGTTGTAACGACATCTCCCCCTCTCAACCAATTAAGTCGCCAGTATATTATTTCCCTATGTATGTTTATAGTTGAAACGTTTGGAGCAATGAGTTATTATCTATCAATTAATACGGTCACAAGTGACGAAACTGCTGCTTTAGCGAGTGCAAATCCAAGACATTGTAGAGTTCTAGACATATGATTTCACCGTGATAGGAGTACCTTATGCGATAAGAAGGACCATAACGACGTTAGGACCGTTGTATCAATTGAGTTATTCTGAAACTGATGAGGGGCTTATTTGAGTCCTGTAGTATGAATCTTTGTTAGAAGGTTATGTAGTAAGGTCTGAGGACAGCTGGATGAACACCATACGCAGTGCAGCCTATCTAATGTTATATCCTTGTTTTAATGTTCCAGGAGGACCCGGAGGAAGATGGAAGGGATACGGCCCCAAACCCGCCGCTGGAGGAGCCTCCCGCTTCCCGCCTCGCCCTGTGCCTTACAACAGACCCCCAAAGTAAACAAGGCAACTATCTGACTATAATCCTCAAATCCCTTCCTTCTATTTTAGAGAGAACAAAAAGTAAACCCTACCCTCAAAAAACAAATGCAAAACAATACTACGACGACAGGAAAAATTTCACCCCCGCCAACAACATAAACCCTTCTCCATCAATAAGAAGCAGTTAAGGTGAAATCACACCATGGATAAAAGAAAATTTTCGTCCGGGAAAACTCCTTATTACTCCTGTATCGTTCAGGCAAAAAAGAAAAGAAAAAAAGAAAATGCTGTAGTGGTCCAATTTTCTAAAGATCAACGTTATTGTAACATGTCTTTTTTCAACCTATATTATTATTAATAAATAAGTTTTATATATTGACTCTACTGGCTTAGAGATTTTTTCTTCGGTAAGATTTCAAATTTCAATCGATATTCTAGGTAAACCTCCAAAACTTGTCGCGTCCAATGGAAAAATACGGTCTTAGCTTAAAATTAGGTTATAAAAACCATTTTCAATATAAAAATATTGTTTCTGAAAGAAGATAACTTTGAATTTTTACTAATAAATTGAAAATTATTTTGCATGTACTCTTTTAAGTCTTAATCCTGAATATGATAAAATGGATTTCTTCAAATATTCAATGTATAGATGTTGAATGTCATGGAATAAAGTTTAATCCTGATGTGGAAAAAATTCAAAACTTTTTTGTTTTTATTTTCCGTTGCAATACTTAATTCTCCTATTGGTTATATGAATTGTCTGCTTTTCGCTAAAAGACCGACTGCTGTGTCATAAAAGATGAATAAATGAAAAAGTTATTCAAAGAAAGACGCAAAATGGTAAATAGACGAAGACACACTAAAAGCTCAAACTGTGTTCGCAAAACTCAAGAAAAGCAGACGCTGAAAGTAAGAATCCCTGTTCGGAATTTTAATCCACCCTAAATCAAATGTCTTTTTTCCTTTTTGTAAATTTGGAGAAGTTTTTTCAGCGCAAAACCTTAGCCTTCAACTCAAAACATGGAGAAACCTTGAAAACGGCGGCAAAATAACACATGGATGAAACAATGCAGCCTGAAAAACCACATTCGAAAAATGACTGAACATGGTTTGGCTCGATGATTTTCAATTATTGATTTGGCACATTCTAAATCCGTTCCAGAGGGTAGGATTAGTGGATTGCAGAGTCTTCCAGTTAATTTCTCGAAAAGGGTTTCTGACAACACATAATTGTGATGAGTGTAGTATTGTTCCAGCCGTCCCACATAATACAGAGTT
Source organism: Cyrtorhinus lividipennis (assembly GCA_019603395.1). Classification (NCBI taxonomy): domain Eukaryota; kingdom Metazoa; phylum Arthropoda; class Insecta; order Hemiptera; family Miridae; genus Cyrtorhinus; species Cyrtorhinus lividipennis. Next base: position 21,508,928 of record CM034000.1, on the reverse strand, counting down.
CGGAAGAAAACACTGGATATGAGTACTACAGTTAGTAAATTGGGTGGGCATAGATGCGAAAAATGAGGGGGCATGGAGCATCTCTAAAATCTCTTCGTTGTGCGGGAAACAAATCTTGAAATTGCCGTGTTTTCCTCCTTTTTTACTAGATCAAGTAAATCTAGTCTGTCCAAAAAAAGAATCGAGTGTTTAATATTACGAAAATTAGATTGCTTTTTCATGCTGTTACTCCTTAAATGAACGACTCAGAATAATAGATGCAACATGCATCGTCATGGATACATTGATGTTTCTTGTGCTGTGGGAGGGGGGTGGGATCCTACGATTTTATGAAAAAAATAGTGAAGAAATACTCACTGGAAGTAAGTCTACCATTATTCAAGAATGTGCCAAATCTCAAAACTACTCCGCTCTTTCAATTTCCTCTCAAAATGATCTATACTATTCAAAGTCCATCGGGAAACTCGATAAGAATAAGATTGTACCAGCCTCAATTCTACACCATGGGCCCACTACTCAAAAGCGACGACAGCGCCACCTGGGTTTAAAAATTCACGCCCGAATAAAACCAGACACCTCGGAATGGAAAACTGAAATAAACCCCATGTGGATGAACCCTAAAGTAATTTCCGTTAACAGAAAAACTCGAATTTTATTGAAAACTAAAGCCCTCGTAAAAGGTAACTCAAAATTTTTTATACCTACTTACTTAATTTTATCTTATACAAACCTTAGTTTTGTTTATACCCGTATTTTTATGTTCTGAACAGTGTAACTGATAATGTTTTTGAAGTTCTACCTACCGCATTTATCATTTGATGTATGACAAAATTCAAAAAGCTTGTCTTAAGAGTTGGTAGGTCTATCATTCACATCAATGCTCGATAAAACAAAAGGAGAATGAAAATATTCATGAACAATGTGAATATTTACAGCACCTTGTAGAAAAGTTAAGTTTGTAACAATCTAAAAATTTCTAAAACAAGTCCCGTCTCTACTCTTGACTTTTTTCAGCCACTCAGTACTCACAATACCTACTCAGTAAAGCTATGCTAACTAGCTCCTCACTCCAAAATTCTGCTCGGTACCTACTAATTATATTTCCGTCATGTGATGGGAACTAGATGCTGAACTTGAATGTCAGTTTCACTTCAGCAATCACTGTTGTGAGAGCAAGAACACCAGATGATGGCCAACCATCAGTTAATTGGCGTCAAATTACAATAATGCACACATGAAGATGAAAAAAAAGGAGATTAAAATTGCCCGTCAAAGATTTCTGTGAATCGCGAGCCTTTAATTAGATTTCTCTTTATGCACCCAATATTTTATTTGAGACTACTTGGAGACAAGCTTTTTGAATGTCATTTCATACCCACCCCAGAGTGGTTTCCCATCACATTATGTGCATGCTATTTTAAAAGCGGTGTTTGGACATTTTGGCTCATCTCGTCACTTTTTAAAAGGTGAATGAATCCATCTTGGCGACTTAATCATGGATTGAATTTCACTACCTCAGACTGTGGCTGTTTTGCGGGGCAATATTTATTGATAATGACAGTCAACATTGATCCTCGTCAGAGACCTTTCGCGGATATAAAAAATGTTGAAAAAATACTTAGGGTCACCTCACAATGCCTCTGAAGAAATGAAGAAAGCATTGTTGGAGTGTGATGTGATTTGGGCAATCAAATTATTCAACTAGTGAGAGTTGATATGGCAGCTGATGTAAGCTCAAAATGTTGTTTTTCACGTAAGCCGAAACTAGCCTGTGAATGCAATAATTCTGTGGTATGTTTATAAAGCTGTTCAAATGAGCCAGACTATCAGACGAAGCTGCTCATCAGCTACCTACAAGTGACAAATAAAGCTACAACCCTGGTTTTTCATTCATAATGGTTGGTCTCCTTGTGGTACGGGAAATACCTTAAAGGCGATAGGACTACGTTATCCAAATATGATGGATTCACTGGAGTCCAGAGAGCCCTCTCACAAGTTGACTCCGACTGCGGAAGGGGTACAGAAAGAGGAGAACAGCGTTTAAACGGTTCAGGAAACTGTTGGCTATTTTCAAGTCACCCCGTGTGGATCTGGAAATCGTTCACTGGCCTTCCTATTTAGAACCATGAACAACTCCAATGATTCACACTTTCTTGATCTGCACCAGTACTATCCATACACTTCAAGAGTCACCCTCCAGGAAGAGCCCGCTTTCCGGACCGCCAATTAGAAGGCCAGATCGCTTCCTTCCCGACCCATGTAAACCTACCTTTATTGTGAAAGGGGTTCAACTAGTGCAAAGAGCAGCGCTTGGATAACAAACATCACAGAACATGTCGTTGCTATTGATCACAAATAAGCGGCTTTAGCCCCATTTGATTAGTATCCATTAGTTAGGCCTGGACTCTTGGCCTCAAAGCCTGGGACTCATTTTGTTTGATAGCAACTACGTTGTTGCGGATAAGACCCACCTCATCTTGATAAGGTGAGTCCAATGGGTTGGACCATTTCATCTGATAGCCCCTGTTTTGGCAAATGACCGTGCGTTTGGATAATAGTCATCATCAAAAACAAATGAAAATGATTCAGGGCATGGTATTTCTAGTTTTAATGTCAATCTCAGGACTAGATGGATTTGTCAAGAGTTCAGCAGATGAGCAGCTTCGGCGCCATCCTATTAGCAGCCAGTCTTATATGGCTCTGTCCTATCATAAATGAACGTTTTTCTCTGGAACTCTGCATTAATTGACCAATTCAGCGACACCTGACCAGGTAGTAGGACGAATATCCAAGGTGAAAGTCCTTGACCGATTCTAGAAGATTCAGTAACCTGATGTTACAACCTCTCCTCATCCGCCCCTCATCAGACACAGAGCCAAAATGTCCTATACAGCAAGATTATTTAATGAATCTACGCTTGATCGAGACTTGAACCAATGAAACATTGAATCTTGTTCAAGTTAGCAGGCTATTTTCAGTAACTTCATATTGCATTACCAAAATTTAAATTTCCACTTTCAATCAAGTGTTTTACTCGATCCAGCTGAACAAGTTGGCTTTCCATAATGTCGTACTTTTTTTCAAACATTTTATGAAATTTTTTCTACAGTGTTTTCATCACAAATCTATGAGCTTAATAACGGGAGTGTTTCCCCGATTCTCTTTTTCACAGGAACGCTCGCAATGGGTTCAACACATCAATGTAGATGGTTAATGTTCTCTCCTGCCTCGGTACGCTACAAAACTAACTTACCCCACTTTATGTAGAGTTAAACGACCGCCCTACTTGCCTCCACTGATTGAATACAGGGTGGTTTGAGGTAGGCGGCCGACATTTGGCAGTTATGAGTCAAAGACGGGAAACATAGCTGAGCTTTAACGTCTCATGACTCACGCGGCATGCGTTTCATGCAATACAAATAATCCAAAAGACTGAAATATTAAAACAAAGAACGAATTTTCTTCGAAACCCCCTAACTACGCCATTCATGATGGTAACTCAGCAAATATAAACCGTGTCTTTCTAAAATAGGGGAAAACTCACGAATTTGAGCATACAATGAAACATGCTTAAGATACGTCTTATATCACTGTAGCACAAATGCGGAAATCCCTATCAACTGGGGTGGTTTATTATTCTTTGATTGTGGAAATCCATTGGTGTGCCTCAATTTTTCGCGGTATCATTTCAACCGATTCAGCATCCAAAATTATACGAATACAAAATGAACACCAATTCACTTACGTTTAAAATATTTACATCGAAAATTCCTATTGTTGGATTGTTGTTTCACCCAAAGGATAAGTATGAAGTAATGATTGAAAGATGGAACGGACGGACGCAAAACCATTGAGACTAGAGTATACTGCTGCCGTCCTAATTTCGTGGACTGGACCGATTATTGACACTTTCTCAAGACTGATCTCGCTGAACTGTGATAGCTATTTTCTAGACACTTTTTTCTACACTCGTTACCAATATATTCGTTTGGACCTTTTGAAAATCATTATATCCTCCCACTAGTTCCATTAGACTTCACCGAAGCCTCAAAGACAGCCAACAGAAAACTGGATTTCGTCAAAAATGCCGCCATTTCGAAATTCTTCCCAAGGTTTATTATGTAGTCGGCGATTAATGATTGAGAATGGAGCCAACAACAAAAGTATAACTCAACCGAGCCATTGATGTACTTATTTCCTACATCGGTACGTGCACTTTTTGCTTCTTGATTGCAATAAATCTTGAAACACAAAATTTGATTCAACCTTTTAAACTTTGGAAATCCGATTTGTGCACTTGTTATTACTGGCGTTTTTATTTTATTTTATATTTTTCATTCCGCATTTGACATTTCTCCTGTAACTTCTCAACTGGGCAAATTTCGATCATAATTACATGCACTGATGAAAAATACAGAAAGCTCAGAGAAGTGAATATGGTTTTGAAGTTGGTTAAATCCCCGATAATTTTACGTCGACGGTTATTTTATTCGGTGTACATAATTTCCGTATGTTGTAGCTGAAAATTTAACCGATTCCATCAATAAAGATAATCATCAAACCTAGACACTAAGACTTTATTCGCCTTTTACCATCCACCGAAATGAACTCCGACAAAAATTCTGACGGTAGAGTAGTTAACGTGGCTTACTTGTGAATTAGGTACTCTTAGATCAAATGAGATACCTTCAAAAATTAGCCGTGCTTTATCAGTCGTTCATCGGTGACACCAAGGCACAAACGGTCAGTAGGTTGTTACCTATCTTTATCCATTACAACTATAAAAGGAATTTGCCATCTAGTCATGCCTCAAGTCTCCCGAATGGTGCAATGGATTCGACACTATTACAATATCGTGTGTATATGAAATGCATCACATCATATATATGTATGTACATTGGGGCCATTTTAGATCTTACCAACTTTCTGAGCCGGTGGATGGGACTTCCATATCACGATACCAGCTCTCATTTATACTAAAATTAGAAGCTGTAAGAGTCTTGTATCTCGGTTACAGAAGGAAACAAAACAGAAAAGGTATACAACGGGAGAAGTCAAATTCGTTCGTTCAGTTCAAAAATCGGCATCGATAAAATTCTGCCACATATCATCAAACAGTTGCTTAATTTTCTCCCACACTGAGGAAGACAGACAGTATAGAAGATTCCGTCCTCCGCAGAGAGGTCTAGCTTTTTTTTTTTTTTTGCAATTAATAGTAATTTTTTAGGTGAGCCAGGGCAATAAGTTTTGGATAATGACTTGTGTTCTTTTAAGTAAAAAACCAGCATGCTTTAACCTACGTATTGTATGTCAAGGCTGGTGGTAGTTTCCTCATCCCCAGAATATTGGCTCTTGATAGTACAAATGAGTAAGGATTGAAAAGCGGCCCACTTTTAATTTTTACCGACGGTAACGATGAACGAATTATAAGTAAGAATAGGGGGCAGATCGTCATAACAGGGGTTCATGTCAGTTTGCAGACATTTGTCCAATTCCTCCAGTGGGGGCAAGGGACTACAGATTATTAGGCACATACCTACATTATTACCTACAAGTCAAAATACAGAGATTAAGTTGAAATGATCAGCCAGATCGTCTGAACCTAAATAAGATCCCAGCTTAGGCGTGTGCATTTTTTCTCGTGTAGCGCCTTGAATGGTGATTTAACGCTGAAAATTTTCGTCTTTACGACACCTCATTTAGGAGAAAATCGCGAAAAATGATGAAATAATAAAAGTCAACCGATATTAAAATTGTTATATCGTTGAATAGTGCTTAGAATGGTGTTTCGTCGCTGTAGATAATTCGTCTCTACTATGCTTTGTTTAGACGGAAGTGGGAAATCGTTTAGTTCAGTCGCTGTCAGGCCTCCACCATGAACTCACTGAATGTTCATACTCTCTTTTTCGTCACCGTCACTCTTTTCGTCATAGCTGAGCCTTGTCAAAATGGCAATCAGCTACTGAGTAAGTGGAAATTCTAGTTTTAAAAAAAATCTTGTCTTCAGTATTAACACCTAAAACGCAGTTGTCGCGAGTTATCTATCTACCCAACTCCATGTTGAACACTGAATAAAATGTCTGGGGTTTGACTGTATAATTTCATTCATTATTGTTCAGTACACCTGGGTAAATCATAATATTGATTAAATTTGCCGGGGAACGATATCCATGTTATTTTTAAAAAACTCAGTAAATAATTAAATGCCTTTTTTTTTTAAAGAACCCTGAGTAGGCAGGTTCTTTAGTACTTTAATTATTTTATCATCATTATTTGCAACGTTTTTCAATGCGTTAATGCCTCCTTAAAACACCAATTTTTTCATCAGTACTGTTACCTGAGCAGGAATCAATAAGGAATTCAAGTCGTTACCTTGTATCTGAAATCAGAACCTCGAAGTAGCCATACGTAGAAAACTATGTGCATGTAAGGTCCCGGTATCCAACTATCACATGAACCGTTAACTTATCGACTGACTTTTTAATTGTTCAGTTTGGACTTGTGTTACTATATGGAGTGTTTTAATTTCCTTTGTCTTTAGCCAGCCTCAACTTAGTCGTACACTTAGTCATTAAGCTTTACATGACCAGACTTCTCGATGATTGCATAATGTCTGCCATTGTGAAAAGGGATACTCACCAATAAGTTTTGAAAGAAATGTAAACTGAATGAAGTTAAATTTTCACTCAACACAACATAGCATTTTTTTTAACGTCATTGTGATTTCTTGGAATTACGAAATTTATTTGGTATTGTAAATGCTTTGACTTTCTGCGTTGTGGCCATTAATATTATGCAACAGTCCCACTTCCCCTCGTGATGTCAGTTGAAGTGCAGATAAAACGTTGATCACCGGAATGGTTGAACTTGAAATCGAAACGCAGAGATATCGGCAAAATGACAGAGAACCCACAGGGATAGAACCGTATACCTATAGTAGATTGAGAAGATAATTATTCAAATATCTACTGCAAATCGAGCTTGTCTGTCGTGGAAGAGCACAATACTTGGGAGATTAATTTTTCGTTTTGACACCTTGGACAGGGGAAGTGCGTGCGGCACGCAACCCTGATAGGGTAAAACTAGAGGGCTATCTAAATATTATTGAGATAGGCGAGGAGTTTCCGAAAGCAGGAAACAAATAGATAATTGATATAATCAATTCTATAGTCCGTTTTAATTTCAGTTTAAGCCACTATTTACGCATCAATTTCATTTCTCAGGGAAAGACCTAGATCGTTCGCAACAGGAAAAAATTGTGGCTCTTCACAATTCCCTCAGGAACAAAGTGGCGTCGGGGAGTGTGAAATCTCAAGACAAGGCCCAAAATATGAGGGTTCTGGTGAGTAGAAGGGTACTCCATGTATGAATAATTGAACACGGAACGACAAACATAGATTGATCTCACCGATTCTGTATCATTTGATTATAAATTATCAAATGGCTCTCATAGTACACATCAGTACCAGTCACATATGGTGACAAATGTAGGGCATACCTTGTGAACATTCTAGACTTGGTTGGCAATTACTCAGAGGTGCCACACCTGAAAATGCGAACAAAAGTCATCCTTGGATTAGCTTCACCAACAGCCAAAAATGAGGCAATTTTTTTTCTCGGAATTTTAGCAGTTTTTGAGCTATAACTTTTAAACAGTAGCAACAAGACTAACTCATTGTAAGTTGAAGTACTTAGACTACTTTTAGACAAAATGATAAAGGTAGACTAGGGCTAAGGTTTTATCAAACCAATGAGTCGAAATAGCCTGGTGGACTTGTGGTCTGAATGTGGAGGAAATGTGGGAATGAAGTCATCATCAGGCGTATTTTCTCGACCAATCTGAAAATGCACATTTCGGTGAAACAAGAGGGCGAGTCTACACAGCAGCACAAGTCCATATCCTCCCTGCTTCAGTGTCTGCTTTTTGTTGAGGGTGATTATATTATGAGATATTCACCTTTCTTTTATCCCCCTGTCTGAGCCTTATCCTTGCTGATACATCAATTTTCAAAACCACTGATGATAAATCCCTCCTATTAACATTGCTCGCCAGGGAGACTTGAGCTGTAGTCTTAGGCAGCCCCTAAACGACCTGATGCGTCTTAACACGAATTAGCTCCCCTCAGACAACCCATCCTGAAACCAGCTCAATGTAACGCGATTTATGTTCACTAAAAATGAGATTCATTCTAGTTGGTGGTGGTTATCGCAGTTTCGTGGGGGAATAGAATTCAAGAAAAATATAGAAATACGAGTTATATCCCCAAGAAGATGCTAAGCACTGCAAGAACCCGCGTTTTCTTGCAATTTTTGGGTCATTTTGCTTGTCCATGAGCCTACGTATTTCGGCCATCGCCTGGTGATGAATCAACCCAATTAGCTCATATTCTACCTTGATTCATACGTGAGTGGTCTAAAACCTAATCTGAAAATCTGCTTTCGATTTGCAGCTGAAAAACTGCAAAACGACCAAATAGAACGCAGTTTTTGGCACGAAGGTTAGGTTGTTCGCATTAGGCTAAAGCATTTCCTGGTAGAGGTAAAGCCAAGCCAAAACCCAAGTCCGAAATTTTCGCAGCAAAAACGACCGCAGGACTGTACTACTAACCTGTACGTTCGAAAATGTAATACATAAAGTATAGATAAATTGAAGTACATGAAGAAAGATGAATTTGTATAGCAGGTATTTAGAACAAAATTGAATTTGCACACCATATTTCTAATTATTGCACGTTTTTCCTTACATGAATGACTCGATTACAGGAATTTTGTATTAGTACTGTATAAATTGAGGCTATATTGGCATTTGATGCTAATTTTAACCATTGTATTTTATAGAATTGCATGTTTTACAGAGCTGGGATACTGAGTTGGCGGCTCAAGCTCAAAAATGGGCTGAAAATTGCAAGTTTGAACACGACCCCAATCTTCGGAACAAGAGTAAGCAAAATAATAATTATTTACATTCCTATCGACCCGAACTGAACACCGTATCCAAATATGTACACTTCTATAGTCATTTGTCAATTGTGCCCTCCTTGCATAAGTAAAGTATTTGACCAATCTTGGCCTACTTACGATTATTATATACCTTTTTTGATACGATTGCTCATCAAAACTGCTGATTGTTTAACCAGATTTTCCTTTTTTGTTTTACCCAACTCTATTCGTTTACAGGAGGCGAGTACGTCGGGCAAAACTTGGCAGTACTGAAATCAACGAGCCCGAACGCCGTGGGATCGCCAGATTTGGATAAAATGCAGAAGCTATGGTTTGACGAAGTTTACGAACATGGTTACAAAAATGATGGGACTTTCCAGTACTCAAGTGGCCACTACTCGCAGGTGCTGAGTCATTTTTATTTTGGGCTATTCCAAGCTTACGCGAAATTCGCTTGATCGCTGTTCTAATTTAATTTTCGTATTTTTTCTACTTCTTCCGTTCACTAGATGATATGGGCTGATACAACCAGAGTAGGTTGCGGATATTCGGCGTATAAGGAAGGGAAATGGTATTCAACGCTGCTTGTCTGCAACTATTACCAAGCGTAAGTTTGATGACGTGTTTGAACACCGCGAGGTTCATGGGGAAAAATCAAACGGTGGTTGCATGAGGAAGTTTTGGTCAGTGAGCGAGCACTTTTAACGTGAAGGCCAGGCCGTATAATCCATATAATCAGGTGGTCGGATCAAGGAAGAGGGAATAGGGATGGGCCTACAAAACGCTGATGTGTACTGCGATATTCTTGTAAACTAAGGCACGTTTCAAATAATAGTAGAGATTGCAAATGCAAAATGGCGTCTGCTGTTCGGATCATAAAATAGGCACCTTTAGTATGGGGAAAACAAATACGAAAGCCTTTTCATTTTTTCAATTTTATAAATATATTGAGCTTTAAGCTTCAAGTCCTCAAGAGACGAAGTGTACCTACCTGCAATATGCCGTAGTGTTTCAGTGTTGTCGGCAAAATTTCGGGTTTATGCTTCCTGGCTTTGAGGCTGAATTGCATCCTTTTGAAACATTAAATATGCTGGTATAATATCTGAAGGCATTGAGACCGGTGTTACATTTTCCAGAGGTAACTTTGTTGGACAGAAGGCTTATCAACCGGGCGCAAGGAATTGCAAGAAATTCAACCTGCCGAACTCGAGAAAGTACAACAGTCTTTGTGGTATGTACCAAATTGTGTGACTACAAATGGAAAATGCAGGCAACTCTAAAAATCATCAAGAGTCCATGGCATCCCTCTAGCGGAAGACCCAAGCCTACACTTACCTCTATCAAGACGTCCCCTAAATACGTATCCTATTCCCGGTATGGCGAATTTTGTTGGGCACCACTTGCGATCCTTCGGCTTTAGCAACTTGCAGCATGAAATCCTTCTTCCATGCCAGCAGTAGGTAACGAAATCATATTTAACGCAGCAGTGCCATCCTTTTCCTTCTTCTTGCAGGTTGAACCATGAAAATAGACACAAACCAACCAACCCTACGGTGACCCCGAATGTATCTACCAACGTACACTACCGACTATCGCTCAGCAATGCAATGTAACCTTATGGATCGAAGCTTTAAGTCATAATCATAATGCAATAAAAACTTTAAACGCAGACTCCGAGCGGAGTTATTTTTATTTGGAAGAACTCAATAATGTAGGATATTGTCCTCTAGACCATGTTTCTTGTGTACTAACTACCAGCTTCACGAGAAAGAAATGATAGTATTGACCATGATAATATTGTAATACTGTAATGTGACTTGCGCCGAAAAATAATTTTGGTAACTTTGCATAGCCCTAGGATCCCGAAAGGTTTACACAGTATACCGCTGCAGATACCAACAAAAAATTATCATCAGACGCTTTAGGTTCTCACAGTTTCTAGAGCCGGCGTGCTTAGGTATGTAGACGTGTGTACATTTGCATTTTATTCATTTAGAACGGAGAAGACATGCACGGCAAAATAACTATTGGTTACTGGAAAATATCTACATGAAGATTAAAACAAACTCGCGAATCTAATAGTCAACACGCAAATGAGCTCGTCTGTAATAGGAATGAGAATACCCGTTAAACCAAGAACCCGCTTATCTAGAGATCAGCCGACAGTTGCCATTGTTGGATCATGACACCGATTGCCGCCAGTTTCACGTTTAGCTCAACTCGCGTGAGTCTCACGATATATTCTTGAGACAGAGCACAATAAAACCAAAGATCTTGGAAGATCTGACAAAACAAAAGCTTAGCGAGGAGGCGCAAAAATAAATTAAAGTACGACGCTGGAGCTGCCAGCAAATCGTCTGACGAATCAGTACGGAACTTCCTCGTCGGACCGTCCTTGAAGGAGCCGCGTTACCATATTTTCTTATAAGCTCATCTAATCCCCTGCACCGCCTCCATTCATCAACCGAATCGTGATGCCGGGAAGATGGAAATTACCGTGGAGAAGATTTTTATAACAGAGTGAACGCGATGGGAGCGAGAATTTTTTTTTTTTTTTTTTTCGAAACATACGGTGGCACGACACGTGACAATGTAGAAAACATGGAAAAAAGCTGATTTGCCAGAGGGTTTTCAATGTGGGCTCACACATTGCGCTGACTTCTTTCAACACTTCGGGTTAATACCCCAAGTACCCACATTTGAAGGTGTTTTTAAAGCAAAACCGGTCTAACTAGCCGCCAACATGAGCGCGCACTATTATGATCGTGGGAAAGCGGAATTCACTTCACTGGAATATATTTTTGTTACCCTAGCTGGACCACACTGGACTGGTGCTAGAACCCAACCTAAGGCTAGGAATTTGATTTATTTTTCCGCATCTTCATCCATCTCTTATCCGAAATACGGCAAATTATTCCTCAACGGTTTTAATCTAGATTGATCTCGCTAATGTTGGAAAGCGAACATCTAGGTGTACGTTAAGCCAACTGAGTCCCACGATGTTAGATGGTTTTGCACCAAACAATTGGACAGAATGAAAAATTCTAGATGCTACCTGGCAATTTGGGGCTCAATTAACAGTCAACTTGAGTGCATCTTCCAAATGTGAGTCCATTATGACTGATGAACGCCGATAATTGCAGATCTCTAGAGGAAAGGATACGTGTACGCTAATTGCTCACTCTAACGATCCATTGGTTATAAGTGAGGCATTAATAATATTTAATGTTCTTTTAGAATTAATACCGAAACTGACAGGTCCGTACTTATGGAAGGAGAGACGAGAAATCCAAATCTATTTCTACTCTAGTTTTTATTGGTCGATTCGATTGGAAGTTTGGTGGGTCCTTCCTCAACGACGAAAACAATGAAAAATGCTTCCAAAAATGGGAAGGCGCTTTGCCAATTGTACCTTGTACGGTTCACCGATAAAATCGGGCTGTTCGTTGCTGATATCGGCATGAGAAGTGATGAGGAAAAACAAGGGTAGGTGTCAACTAGCTGACTGGAAAGTAGGACGACGGAATCCGATGATTCGCATTCATAGATCTAGTTTCATGAAAATCGCCTGAACTTGTTTTGTTCCTGCAACACCGTAAAGCGCGGAAAATTCGGAAGATGCAATCGACACTGTCCTTGACACTGCCCTGGGGAAGAAGTAGCCTTCTGTGCCTGGCCCCACAACGGTATAATAATGTACCCGTGCAAAAGGTAATCACCAGTAAACCAATGTCCCTCATCCAGAAGGCTGTAGGGGTCGGGATTGACTTAGGAAGTACCTCAGAGACGAAAAGGGATACACTTGATAACGACGCATAGGTGCTACAGGAAGGACGATTTTACAGTTCCTGGTGTCACAACTCAAGAGTACCTGTCAGGCAATGGATAGTATCACCTTGTGGCCTTGCAACAAAAATCTTCCTCTTGTTAGTGACGAGCTCCCTAGAGTAAGATGAGCGATTTTCCTAATGATCACGTTTTTTCGAGCTACCTACTTAATGCCTGCACGATGAAAAAACATAATTTGCTTAATGTGAACTAGTCTAATGCGACTCGAAATAGCTCTTGTTTGAATGTTTCGTAATAAAGCGTGGACGGGTAAATTGTATTTCTCCATATTAAAGACATTCACATCAACTGAATTAGTTGTCTGAGGTTTTAAACTGTAATGGCGTTCGAAAACGGCGTACATCGAACAACATTAACAAAAGATACAACCCCGATTGAAGTGTAAAAGCAACATTCGCTTAAATTCGGAAACTTTTAGGCGACTTGAGGGGTGCTTATGTGAAAGTGGACATTCAAGATAAAGAGATTAATTCGAATTAGCTTCTTCAAAGTATATTAGAATAGATTCGTCAAAATACACTTGGGCGACCGATTCGGAATTAAATACCTGAATGCCCATAGACCAATAAATTAGTATTGCCTGAATGAACTGCAACAGATTTTGTTATCAAGGACTCCTTCTCAAACTATTGATTTAAATCTGTCAATAATTCTTCCATTTTTGATTAGTCAAATGGAGGATTTTTTTATTTATTATGCGCATTGGAATAAAGTGGCCCAGTATTTGTACCTATCGACCAGAAAAAAAACACATTTCTAGCTTCATAGCAGCGAACGAAAGCTGGGTGTGAGTGAAAAAAGGTATTTATTTCATATTTCCGATATTTCAGAGAAGGTAGGCAAGTAGGGTATTATTTTTCTTTACTTGATTGGGGTGGGGTTTTGGACCGATTGCCGAACCGAGGAGGATAAATGCCAAAATGAGTATTTTGAATACAGCTTCTTAAGATAGTTGAGGGTGGGTGGTTATCCAAACAAAAAATGTATTTGTATTCAACACTAGTTTGATTCCTGTGCGATCCGCATGGAATAATAAACCATTATGAACGAGATTCCTTTCATTCGAAGTTCGAAAGTGATCCACGGACTCACACTAGAAAATCATAACCGCAACTGGCTTCAGATCAATCCAGCTATCCAATCTGCTCCAGGCCACAAGGTACCGTCAAAAAGCGGTTTTCTGGGGTGAATCACTCCCTAGCAAGACCCTGAAGATAGGGAACTCCAGGAGAAACCACCAGTGGACGGCCTGACGAGCTCATTCATATACAGAGGGGCTTGAGGTGCCGGTTCATTCGTCTGGACAGATTAGTAGGTGTAAGGTCCACCTTTGCGTCTCTACCCTACTATTGGTTCGGTGTTCGCGTCTTCAAAATGGCTCAAATTTTAACCGCAGTCTTTTTTTCTCTAGTCGCGTTTGTCTCGTCGTGCAACGAAGGCCAACTGCTCAGTAAGTTGGTTATTTATGTTTTCTTGAATAATTCACCTGTTTGTTTGTTTATTCTTCCTTGTACCAAGCATTTATTGTTAGTCATGGCGCTTGTCGGAGTTACAATCTATTTTCATTAGTTAGTTCTAAAAAACAAGCGAAGCAGCAGCACCCCATAATATTTGAAAACCTACCATATTTTTTCATCTTCTGAAACTAGGTACCTTGTACTTTTTATTTATGTTGAACAAGTCACATCTTGTATCTTCTTTATATTATTATTCAATTGCATTATGCCCATTAATCGCGATTACAGTACGCCTGAAACGATATAAGATCTTTTAATAGCCTAGCTTTGACAATATTCCTTGTATAATTTACGTCCATTTTCCATTTAATGACTGGAAATTACAGAATGTGTAGAACTCACCCAGTAAACGGCCCCAAAATATGAAGGCCGATGGATGGTATGCTAAAATTCCTTCAATGCCGTTGTAGGGAAGGACACGAACGAAAAATATTTACGGATTTCGAATTTGCATGAAATCCTTCAATTCTAATAGGCACGTTAAAAAAGGTTATAAACAACCTAAAATGATTTAAAGAAGAAAACTGAAGAAAGTTAATGTGGCGCAGGAAACCTTGATTCCTTCTTTGATCTTGATTCCTTTCTTTGTGATTGGAATTGACGTGGAAACTACAGGCAGCGAAACTTATACGAATCTTCAATCTAGCAATTTCCGCCGGTCATCACATGGGCAATAATGGGGAAAGTCCCGTATTCAAATGATTTCAGTTTTGAAAACGGTTTGAGGAATCTGAGCTCGTAGAAAATAGTCTATGGTAATCACTCTCTCTCAAATTTGTAACGCATCTCTCTGCATTAGATGCCTTACCAAGTTCATAGTTTAAGTAATTTTGGTTCTGCTAATGAATGAATTGAGTGGTTATCATGTTATGAATAAATTTTGAGTTAGTTATTGGTCGGTAATGGAAGTCTCAACCATACCCTTACGATAGTTCAGAGAATTCTATCCCATTATGCGTGTGTGTGCGCGCGCGCGCGAGGAGGGGGGGGGGGTTTAGACAATGTAAGACAAACTATTCTATTAATGTGTTTTGAGACGGCGATACGACTTTGTAAAAAGACATCGTAAAAATATCGCCATAAAATGGGTAATCTTATCGCAATTTTTTGCGACCGCCGGTCCACATCACTCTATTCGACGGTGAATGGGCCAGCATCGGTAGTTTTCTTTATTGTACGATTAATGTTGATGGCCATCAAAATAGGAAAATTTTAACGAGTTACGAACAGTGCAAAAAAATGCAATCGTACAGGTGACACAATCGCTCCTCCAAGGTGTTCACAAACGATTTTTGTTCTTAAATTACAAGAACACCTAAACGTTAACTCGGCTTCTTGACGAAATCACGAAGTAGATCAAAATGAACGGTGTCTAAGATTATCTTATTAAATTGTAGAAAAGCCATCTACAGCGTTCATTCCTGAGTGATTAGATATTTTGTTCTCGGAATAGAGGACAACTAAAAGGGGATTTGAGGCCCCGTGAAGATCGTTGCAAGTGAATTCGAGTGAATTAGGCTGACATTCTGAGTTATATTGAACGTTGGCGTATGAAGTTGTTGTTCTGGTTGGTTATTAATTGAATTTACATAGCCAAGTTTCCAAGTTTTACATAACCTTTTGGTCGTTGATTTTACTTTGATTGTTGGTATATACATTTGCTTGCCTAATTTGCCTCATTCAAAGTGGAAGACAGTTGTAGATACATAGGGTTCGCAAACTCATTTGTTTGCAGACTGTCTACAGATCTAATGCAGTTATTCATTTATCAATACCTCCCATTATTATCTTTCTGTCCATCTCAACTCGAATATCCTGTCATTCAACCGGAACCCGTGAAATGAACCGTATTCATTAAGATTTTGTTTTAAAAACATTCGCATGTTATTCCATGCAGTAGGATGTTTTTCACGTTGAAATGTTTTATTTTTCAGAGCAGGGGGTTCCGAGTGACATGCAAAAGATCATAGTTGATTATCACAATGAGCTCAGAAATTTAATCGCAACGGGGCAAGTGAATACGCAACCACCAGCGCAAAATATGAGAGAATTGGTGAGTAGAGTAAAAATAGAGGAATAACTCGTAAAGAAGGCTTAGGTACTCTTTACGCGTGTTCATCGTGCCGGGCAGTTATTTTGCATTTGAAGTTATTTCCACATCACTCGGCCTTGATTTCATCAGTTTTGCGGACGCCTCCACGCCATGAAGGCAGGAAGAAGAATACATGATGCGGTTAGGTTAATCATGATTTGAGATGAACAGGAATCTTTCGGAGTCAAGGCCCCATGACCCATTCGCTATTAAAATGTCGAGTTCAACCAATGGCCGGTATGCCTTGCAGGACCGGTCTTATAATTATTAGGCTCGCGGGAGTGAATTTTTTGTGATGCTGCGATAGAACACCGCGTTATTTTTGTTTAGTCGCTCTTTAGTGGAAAATCTCCTGATGTAGGAGTAAAAAGATTCACGTGCACTTGAAAAAATGTTGACGTCCGTTTTTTTTTTTTTTTTTTTTTCAATTAGAGAAATGCCTGAAATCATTATGAACCTGTGATCCCCGTTCCACGGAGTGCATGTTTTTAATTCCCTGACAGTTAGTGTTGAAACGCACGAGGGGCTCTCACCCTTTACTTTGGGATAGGCCCATTAGGTAGGCGATTCTGAGGGGAGCCTCTGTTCTGACAAGCAGGAAAACCTCGGAGCAACCATATAGGGAAAATAATGAGTTGATTCAGGACTTATTCCAACCTATTCAGCGTAAAATCTCGCGAAAAATCTTGAAAACCCACATTCAAAATAGTTAGGTAGATACCCATTATAATAACCCATATTTTCCTTCCGATGGGCGCTAATCGGGTCAACCCATCCACAAAGAGTGTCTAGACTTATTCCAATCGATTCAGCGTTCAACATTTAGTTGAATATGATACCCCAATGCCCAAATTTCGAAAATCGAGTTTCGAAAAACACATTTTTGCCAGTACCATCCTCGATTGAGGGCCGATCGGATTGAAACGTTTCGAGGATCAACTAGAGCTGAAAAGAGAGCACTGACGTCAAATTTTTAGAAAATTGTCCACTACTTGTACCAACCAAACACGAACAATATAGGCTAGGCCCGCACGACGGTTACGTATTGAAGTGGAGGTAGATTTGCGCGCACACGCAGTTCGTCTCAGATCACGACCATCCGCCAACAACGAAATCGCCTCTGCCTTGACCTATCAAGGTCCTTTGTAGCTCCTTCTGCTGCAAACCACGAGCCACCACATCAGAAATTGCAACGACATACGAACATTATAAAAGTACATTCCTTTTTAATTGGCTTATTCATAAAAATGTAATTGTCGTTAATTTGAATGGCTTTAATTATCACTGAGGCTTTTCAGTGAGATAAAATCCAGTTGGTATACCTGGTTACGCTCGTTAATTTTAACCAGGGAGATTTAGGGCTGGGTAGCTATCTCTTCCATTTTCCCTGGGAACAAGATTTAACATGAATAAAATTCATCTCATAATCCAGCAAAAAATAAAAATAAATTAATAAATAACAAATTACAGAGGTGATCGGTGTTACATTATAGCCCCTTAATACATGATATACCGCACCGCACAGGCGGATGAGGAAAAATATCATCCCGGGAATTCTCCAGTTCATCTCACTTATGATCATCGGAATTGTAATTAGTCACATGAAAAGTGGGAACAACAGTGAGATCATTTAATAGACGCCAAGTAGAATAAATGAGACGATGATCTCAAAGATGTTCCGAACTTCCTAATAAGACCAAGGATGAGGTTCATTCCTAGACGTAAACATATCTAGATTTCTTCCTTAAAAGAAAAATATGATAAAATCTCATACGATTTTTTATCAACACATAACATTTCAATTATTTTGTATGTAAATAAATTTGTAATAAAATTTGTAGGTGTTTCAATAGTGAGGATGATGTATTCATTTCAGAGGTGGGATGACCATTTGGCGGAACAAGCACAAGAGTGGGCATCAACGTGCGTCTACGAGCACGGGAGCAAGTTGCAATATAGAAGTATGTTTTCCCCTCAGCTCTTTCTTCAATTAAAAAAAAAATCCAATTTTGATTGGATAAATCAACCAGGAGACGATATTAGTTTGGTTCGTTTAGAAATAACAGTTACAGCTCACTAATCGCAATGAATTTTTTTAATGCTAATCCCTTTGCAGACCGATTTTCCGTGGGAGGTCTAGGAATCGCTGTTGGACAAAACCTTCACAAAAGTTGGTCCGCTGCCAGTGACTTTTTGGAAAAGTACGATCCCAAATTCCCTGTCAAGGAGTGGTTTGACGAAGTTTACAAATTTGGCTACAACGGAACCTTTTCCCCACCAAGCGGCCACTACTCTCAAGTAAGAGCGATGGAGACAGATAATAAAAGTTGATTTGATTTGGAGGTCATAATGAGGAAGTTTTTATTTAATGTATACTGCAGTAGGTACGTAATACATGTAATTTTTATATTTATATTTTCTTTAGGTCATTTGGGGAAATACGCACAAAATCGGGTGCGGCTACGCTGGCTACAAGGGAACCAATGGGTTATACTCGAATTACATGGTTTGCAATTACTTCCCAGGGTAAGCAGCAATTTCGCACTAACTACACAGCTCTGGATAATCGCGGGCGGCGTTTTATTTTTCTGAAGAAAAAAAAAACGGAGTTCTGTTTATTTTCAGCGGTAACGTACGGCATTCCCTACCTTATGAATATGGGCGAGTCAACTGTGAGGAAAACGAGCTGTTTCCATCATTCACCTACAGCGATATGTGCAGTAAGCTTCACTCTTTCAATGTCATTGTATGTAGGTAACAAACGAATCAAACTCGGGTTATTGATAAAGCTATTCATGTTATTAGAACCAACGAACGTTATTATAGCCCGATTACTTTCGGTCGAACAAACGCTCATCAGAATCAAATTCGCAATGTCTATGACATCCGTTCGAGTGGAAATACGTACAAAAACCTCAATAAATCAGTAACATTTGTTCTGAATAGGACGAACAACCGAACAAAAAAGGGGTTTATTCATGATTTATCCGGAGTGATATACTGAAGAAACTCTTCGCAAAAATATTGCACGAATCTTAATGCGAACTTTTATGTGGCACTTACTAAATAGAATTTCTAATGTCCATCTCCGTGCGATTATAGATCTTAACCCAGAAGTCATACGCCAATGCTACAACAAAGTTGCCGGAGCGGCCAGTTCTCCAATCATCAACGAAGTCCAACCTATAGGCGAAACCTCTTCTGCTGAACCGGAGGAACCCACCGCAACAATTGATTACACAACTTTACCTACCACCACCATATCGAATGCACGAATGCATTGAATAAAAAAGCATTTATTCGAAGTGTCATGTACTTTCACGAATTCCCAAGAACTTGTAATGAACATTAATGGAAAGATACAATCACGATCATCGTATTACCACCATCTGGCACAGAGTTCGAATATGGGCAGGTAAAACCATCACTAAAGTACATCTAAATTCATCACTACTGTAACAGTGTATCCTTGAAGTGTCGACATCGCATGGCTCAGGTACCTAATTTGATGAAAACCAACATTTGTCTTTAGTCCGATAGCATGACCTCGAGAGTAAGAGCGAACTGCAATGGTATTTTAAAATGTATTTCGCGCTACTTAAATGTAGTATCTATCCATTTCCAAACACAATTTTTGACCCAATATGGGACTTTGGGTGCACGAAAAACGGTCCCGAATCAAAACACATTAAAAAAAACGCTGCAAATTCTTACACAGGGGTTGGTTATTCCTCGGACCAGGCGCATGGAGACTCATTTCTTCAACATGAGAGAAATGGGGAAACAGCGGGTGCGGCGGGTCCCAGACCTATTCCAATCGATTCAGGATCCAGAATTTAGTAGAAAATGATACCCCACACGAACAGGTACCGGAAATCTCGAAAACGCATATTCAAAATGGGTAATATATACCCAATTTGACCCATAACTTCTTCCAGAGGGTGCCAATCGTTCCGGGACCCACTTCATTGAAATTAGCGTCCAAGATTTAGTGGAAAATGATACCCCACTCGCCTAAATCGCCCAAAATCTCGAAAATCCATTTTTCAAAAAACACATTTTGACCCCTACCCCGCCCAAATTTGGTCCGATCGGGCTGAAAAGCTTGGAGGACCATCCTAGGCCGGGAACAGACCCCTGACCCAAATTTCAGATTTTTAGAAAATTTTCTATTACCAAAAACGGCGTGGACGGCGTACGGCGGACGGACATTGACCTTTTTTAATCAGGACATCATGAAACGTCCAGAAAAAATTTTTGAGCCGAATCGGAGAGGTTGACCATTTGCATGAAAACATAGGTTGATTATTCAAGGAATAACCAACCAAAACCTTTGTCGAAACACCCATTTTTACCCATACGTTGCCACAGTTGGCGGAAATCGGTCTTAAAACCATCTATAACGATTCAGCATCCAAAAATGTAATGGAAAATATTACCCACCGAGAAGTAAACAAAGTTTGAATCTGTCTTCCATTCAGAATTCACTGGAGATTTTGCAATTTGGTGATATAAAATGGAGAGAAAAATTAAGCCGAACCAAGGGTGGGGGATATGGGAGGGAGGTGAAAGAAGAGAAAAAGGCAGGCCCATGTATTTACGCCCCTCTTGGGACTAGACATTTGAAGTACTTCAATAGAAAAATACCGTAATTGAGTAAACGTTTTATTCTTCACTATGCTGCACGTATTGGTGCACGGTACAAGGTTCAAATTCTGTACAAACGACGTAGACTCTTTTTGTTTTCGATAATAAATAGATTCTTTCGAGTATTTACAAAGGCAACAAACAGGATGGCAAAAACACTCTCCTCGAAAACGAAAGTCAATTTTTCAACGGTTTCGTAAGAAGAAAAGTAGTGAATAGGAACGGATTTGCAGCTTGGCTACTGTTAGGTACCCACAATTAAGCGTGAGATTTCATGAGTCGTGATTTACAACTGATCAGCAACATCTTTCCTCAACTGAGCGTTTGTATAAGGCTTCAAAATGACTACTTACTCATAAGCTCCTCACGAGTCACGAATAATAAATCAATCACATTAACGCTTTTTCGTGTTCAATAAAAAATCAGTATTCATTATCAACTAGAATATGAAATTTCGATTGTGTTGTAAAGTAGCCGTACCTACCTATTATTTTAAATTGATTTATTAATTTTCGTGAAAATCTATAGAACTGTCAAATGAAAGTGAGAATAACTTGAAAGACATGAAATTTGCGTAAGAATGTGGATTTTTAAAATTCTGATTATACTCGTAATTTTTTCTTTTCAATAACAAAATATAATTTTTGATAAGCTAACACTATACAAAGCTAAAAATATAAATTCAATAGGATTGTTAACAGCCATAACTAAATTTACGTAAAACGTGATAGGTTCTATTTTCAGATGGTACGATAATTTTTGCAAATACCATAATCTTTACGTGCGAGTTTTTCTTTTCTAAACTTGTGAGAATACCGACACAAACAAAAATTAAAGAATTGTTTTTAAAAAATGCAAAGGTTAAGCGTCATTGCTACTTCAAGTGGGAAAAAGGAAATTGGAATAACATTATTTTATATTGTGTCTGAGCTTCCCCCAAGAACAAAGCGATTTTACCCGTTTAATCCGAATGAGGTGTTACGTTACGTTAACTCACGCACTGGATCTTCAATTATTGGAGTCAGATGAACTCCTTTTTTCGCCTGTTGCGTCCTGAATTAAACTTTTACGTCAGGCCTGCAGATATAAATTCAGTGCTCAGCTAGTTTTCCGTAGAGAATCACATACAGTGCCTAATAAGCGAATCAACATTGTCCTAGGGGAGAGAATTCCATTAGAGGATTCAAAATAAAGGAAGAAATGGAATAAGTTTTAAAGGTTAAACGCGGCGTACCACAATCTCAAGGCTGCACGGTCGCTATCCTAAATTTCGGAAGACACAAGCCGAATTTAGTTTCTATTCCTTCTAAAATGGGGATGGCCGCTTGGTAGCCGCCTATGTGGTCGGGGTTGGCCTGTTTGGGATCGATATCAAGCACTCCAGCCGTGGGGACGTTGTGCTCGGAGCCACTGGGCCTCCTGGAATTATAATCGGTAGGTAAGTGATTTTCAAAGTGGGCAAATGAGGCAACATACTCTTTGAACAATGCACTAAAGGAGTATTGAAATCTAACTACTTCAACGATTAGATTTAAATTAATACTGCCATCGATCAATCGATGAGATTTTCGTAAAATATGTAGATATGCTACTTGTACTTTAAATTAGAAAAGATATCGTTAGATTTCCGAACCCCATCTCATCAGCAAAATGTTATTACTAACGGAAAAAATTTAATGTCAAGTGCACACTCACAGCTTCTTCTCCTAAGCCATAATTAAGCAGATAACAAATTACAATCTACAAAATACTTCTGAAACTAACACAAAAAATTGATGGTTATTACTTTTAACGGGAAAGCAAATGGGGAAAAGTTCTACTAAACTATTAAGGTCAATTTGATGCATCGGATGTTGTTGATCAACTATGAAATTAGACTTGGGGACGACCAAATAGAATGAGAAATAAAAAAAAAGAATTGGAGCATGCTTCATTACCATTATCTGCTTCCGAATGCACAATAAATCAACAGAAACGGCAATGTAGCGAAACAAGAGCGGTGGAGAGAGTTTAGCTAATGTGATCAGCGGAGTACAATCTCACTCGACCGGTGCCACTCACTTAGTAGAAATTCACTCGTATTTGATTGGCGAGAAAAGTGCTGTTTGATGGAACTGAGAGCAAGGGAACACAGAATTGGTGACCTGAGCTGGTAGATAAGTTACCTAGGAGCGACATTTCCTAGCTCAAGTGGTTACATCAAGCCCAGCATAACTGTATAAAATCTTGCAACGCCCCTGTTAAGGGCACGATGCTTGTTTTCAAAAATTTAGGACTCCAATCCTGAGAGGTTTCAGACTTTGAACCACTTCAAATTGACGACACACTGTCAAGTTGCCGATGATTTGCATGACTTTCACCTCGCTTCTCAGTTACCGTCCCTCTCTCAAGCTGCATGTGTGTGTTGAGTTGAACTAGTCTCTATTTTCCTCATTCACATTTGAGGTTCGAATGAGCAGTGATGGTCATTGACCACCTCACTTCAAAATTCAAATTCATAGAACTTTGAGAGATTTATAAAAGATGATGTTAGAAGAAAGTTAATAAAAAACGAAGCCGCCATATTCTAGTGCCCTAACATTGGAGGGCTTGACGCAAGCAGGAGGGAGGTGCGTCAGGGATATGTGTTCAAGCGCTTGTTTCTCTTAATTGAAGAAAAAAAACTTGTTTCTCTGACTTTTAAGTTAAAAAATATCAAGAAACCAAAATATCCAATGATAAAAAAGATTCAATAAAAATGCTACTCACTTAAGAGCCCAATAACGCTTGGTTCATTGTTTTGATTGTATTTTTAACTTAAATAGTCATGCTGCCTGTCAGGTGAAGAAAGTAATTGGCCGCGGCTGAATGAGTTTGTGCTTGCGGTAAATAGATACCAAAAAAGAAAAAAAAACTCACGTTCCGCCGAAGTCGACGTAGAGCGCTCTTTGAAGAAGTTCGTACGTCACCAGCGTGACACCGAATTGCGGGGAAGACCTCAACACGCGAGCTGCATAAAATGAAAAAAAAAAAAAAAACAGGAATTCAGTTAAATGGGTTCTGAATAACTCCGCTGAAAGCAGTCTTGAAAAGTCAAGGAATAGTTGAAACGATCAGATCCGCACCAGCAGTTCCCTTCCAGAACGCCCTCGCTCCCTCTTCTCGATAAATTTTCACGGCAGCGTCAGTCAGCCCGGAGTAGGTAGTTTGACCTTGCCTGGCCACTACCTGCGACACACATTTTCATGAGTTTCCGAAATTTGTGTTTTCGCAACGGTGTAACAGATAAATGGTTGATCACAACTCACCTGTAATCGCGTTTTGATGACGTCAGCAGGTGTGACCAGAGAAGCGGCGGGGACACCGGCTATGACACCAGCGGTGAATAGCGTTCCGGGCGAATTATAACCATTTTCGTCGGCCAATTTCGCTTTCATATGAGCATACGCTGGGAAATAAATGGCCGAGAAGGGCATATCCCTTAACAAACAGGCTCTTGCCCCCTGAAAATCACATCACGTTTCAGAATGAACAAACCCACAAGTTGTCGCTTTCCAACAAAAATCGTCAACCTTCGGAGCTAAAAAATATTCTTCTTCAATCTTAATGGCTACTAGTAAGGATTTAAGCGGTTAGCGTCATTGCTGGACCATGCGCGATTGACATAAGATTCCTTATTTCTAGATTTTATTGCAGATTCAAATTTTAAGCTAGATTTTGGGGGAATGGACCCCTCAACTAATATTTTGCGCTTCGTAGTTTAGTCGCATTTAATATCCTCAGAAAAAACTTTTTGAAAAAGATTTGATTTTGGGCTCCGAAATTGAGAGTTGTTGTTATTAATCTACAAAACGGTAGAATTATACAATGCACCTTATAGAGACCGAACAGACCCAAGTCTTTGATGACGGACCATGCCCGAATTTTCTCTTTGCTCGCAATTTCTCCGGCAACTTGCAAACGAATTTTCACGATTTCTAACGGGTTTGTAAAAACAACCTGGGACCCACCAGCCTGTAACAGAGAAACATACTATCGTCAATCGTCCTGCGAACCCTCGAACATTGTCAGCGATAACGCGCAGGCTAAATCACTCACGCAGGCTCCAGCTAATATTTCGTACTGCAGCTTGATATTTCCCGAAGAGTCCATCAATTTGTCTCTGACTAAATCGTTGACGGTCAATTTAATGGCTTTCTCGGGCGCCACGCCCATCAATTGAGGAACGAGGCCTCTGTACAGACCGAGGGGGCCCTCGTGGCGAACGACTTTCTTGAAACAGTCCCAGCTATTACGGTACATCACTTCACCGATGAAGGATCCTGTCCTTTGGTTCTGCATTCTCGTTTTGACGAGATCGATCGGGTAGACGGCTGTGGCACCGACGGCTGGAACACAACGTAAATTGATTGAGCATCACCCTCAAGAGTTGCGGTCGGATGACAGACTTGCCGACTGGCCATGTCCAATTTAAGATCATACTGGTTGATGAAAACTGAACGCTCACCTCCGGCAACTGAGCCCAAAGTGAAACGGTAAGTGCTCTCCAAAACTTGGATCAAAAATCCCCTTTCTTCAGGACTCTGAAATACGACGAAAGATGAACCGGTGACCAGGTCAGATTTCAATGTACTATCATCAAGCTTTTTTACAAAAAAAATACATCATTTTCGTGCGCGACTTGCCCCCAAAACCCAATAAAATCAAAGATACAACACATTTTCTCCTAACCTTTTAAAACCCAAGCACCCTTTAAAGTGAAACCCATCAAAGCGCAATGAAAAATTGCAAGTAACTCAAAATTAAAATCGTATAGTAGGCACAAAATCCACTTACAGACACAGCTTTGATCTCAGCGAGCCTATTGTTCAACTGTTTGTGATATTGTTCCTGGAGCAATCGCTTGGATGTCGGTGTACACAATTCGCCTAAAAACCATAATTAATTGTGACGATGAATCAAATGACTCATTAGCAAACGTACTTCTTTCATTAGGCTATTTTCTGAGTCAAAATATTTGTCTAGGTCTAGGTTTAGGCTTAGGAATTCAAAATTCCTTTCGTACACCTGAAGGCACTTCCTCAACGTAATGTTTGTGTAATGCGTCATCTTACCGAATAGCTTTCGCAATTCGATAATAATCTGGCCCACACTTGCACATTTTTTGAGGCAGTTAGTCTAATGTAGAGACTACTTTTTTTTTTGAAAAAAATGATAACATTAATGAGTGAACAAATTTTTTGTTTTCTTTCCTAGTCAATCCTCCTGAGTTGTTCATTGACACTGCAGGATACACAAATTTCGCCTCGAAGCAGCAAAAGTTTCTATTCCAACACTATCGGACATCTGGCTAAAGAAGTGGCGTTTAATGATAGAATACCGTCCTCTTAGTTGAGTAAGTATGTCGCCAATGTTTAACACCAGAAATAACCATTGAAGTGATTACAACTAATGAGATTGATAGGGCAAATCACTCTTGCTCGTCAGTCATTATTGTAGCATCCCAAACGCCACACGCGACCGGGTACGAAAAAGGCGGTAAGCATCAAAGATGAAATATTGACAACATAATTTAAGTAGTGAAAAATGGGAATTCACGGGATTGGTTAACCAGGAAAAGGTACAACAAAAACGAAAAACAAACAAGCAGCAGTGAAAGCAACGATTGCGTTAATGTTAGGACACAAAAGAAGATTGTTCTTTTTCGGAGAGTTTCAACAGAGAAAAGCGCAGCTGTAGAGTCAATAGTACAAAACATACCCACCCAAGATGCTCCTCTGGCGATACGCTAATCCAATAACCGATAGCAGGAAGACAAAGAGTTATTGATTTCCAGAAGTGATAATGTTACATTGACGTACAATAAATCAATTTGATACAAAATTTTGACTGGAAAGAAGGCAAAATACGTGCACAAACTTACCCTCTTTGGTGAATCAAATGGCAGAGATGGAACAATATGTCAACTTCTAAAGGTGTGATTTGAGACATCATTTGTGCGGAGTACAGGAATTCCTCTGAAAAAAAAAAAGGAGTTTGATGTTTGCAGCGTTTTACCAAGCAAGGATTGGGCCAATCAAATATGGTCTCATTGAATGTGTCAGAAAATAAAGGTCTAATCAGCGATTTCCGACGTTTAGGGTCATAATCATAGGGGATGCTCGGGGAAAGCCAAAACCTCACGGGAGTAGAGCAGGAATGGGCCTGCCCTCACATGTCACCACAGACTACAGACTACAGAGAATCAGGAGAGTAAGTCAGCAACGAGATGAGACGCAAAGGAAAGAGAAATTCTAACAGTGCGGGTGGCCGAACCAAATGGATATTCTCCAACTGCAACTCAGGTGGCGGGAACCATATCTTACAGAATAAGTTGGTCGTCCGTCATGAATTCAGACTACAAAGAAATTCGTATTTGGGTTTTCGCCATTAACGTTGTAAAATGTTTAGAATACTAATCAATACCTTTAGTTATTTCCTGAGAGCGGTGCCCGTTTGTAGCGTTGAGGTAAATTCGTTTGACGAGTTCCATGTTACTCAGCAAGGAGTTGAAGGCCATGAAGTACGGAAAACTCACGCGGTGGCCTCCTTGCCCACCAGCGGCCTGCAAATAAAGCAAGATTTTTATTCCATTTTTTCACGATATTGAACATACCGAATTACAAAAAATAAAATTCAATTAACAAACTTACAGCAACTAAATTGTCTTGAACGGGTTTAGTTAACAGGTGGTTTTTAATGTTGACCATGATATCTTGGAAATCTAAAGCAGTGATGAAACCAGAGCCGTCTTTGTCAAACTTTTGGAAAGCTTGAGTGCCGCACTCTTCGTGAAAGTCCTGAAAGAAGAAATAAACCGTGATGAGACATTCTGGAACTCCTGCAGGTCTGAGAGTAAACCGAAACGGCTGTGATTATGACACTCGTTGACCAATTCTAACTCAGAACCTTGATCAACTAGACTATCCACTTTGACATCCTAACCAGTTGAGAAGACTCTCAACGCGGCTTTTTGAACCAGTGTTTTGACAGGCAATATCGGTGAGCATCGAATACCTATATTGTAAATCTTAGCTATCATGGAAATCTCGCTCACACAACGCAAGCTCAAAATTTTACTTGAATGTTATCGCAATTAAATAATTTGTATGCTTGCGCGTGCGCTAAGGATAATACCCCAAACTCTGCACGTTTGAACTACGTAATTCATTTGCTGCTGGTTAACTCAATGCTTATGGGCAACCAACGGATTGCGCCAATCTTGAGGAGCTCTTCATGGAGGGGGTGAACATGGAGCGCATTAGTGACAAATAAGTAATCTCATTCTACATCTAATAATCCCTAGGAATACAATAAATTTCGGCCCACAGATACCCACTATCCATGCAAAAATGTAAATCTTCGTTTTTACCCCGTTATAATTTTCTCTACAGCGTATTTATGCAACGAGCCATCAAGGCCCAATAAACCGCCAAATATTGAGAAAATGACGCCTCCCATTGAGTTATAGGAACATGTTATAATTTTATTCCTGGCATTTGTGACTAGGAACCAAAAAAACATGATTCAAGAGGTATTTAGCAAACGCAATTTGGAAACATGGTTAAAATAATTATTAGTGTTGAAGTCAATCTCGAAAATCAACCGTTAACGTCAGAGCAGTACTTCACTCCCCTCGCAAACACATTTAAATCGCTGTTGTTCGAAGGTGAGTGGGACTAATAATTAAACTTTTAAATAATGCATCAACTGCTTACCATAATACCACAGTAGAAAGCAACGCCTCAACTAGAACGCTTTGTCCGAGGTCGCACTTTGAACTATTATCAACATTTTTGAATTAAGAAACAACACAGACCCTTGACATTCTCGCATTCCTATGTAAAAAACGAAGGCTGCACCAAATACATAGCGATAAGTGCCTAACATGGATGAAAAGAGCGAAACGGTGATTTGAGGTCAGTGCTGGGAGGAATGAAACTTGAAGCCTAATTTTGGCACGAGGTAGTATCTACAAAGAAAGATGCAGCGATCGAATTCACGACCAGTGACCACCCAGTCAGCGAATCGTGAAGATCCGTGTTCAAATATTAGGGCAATAAGTCACATTGCGAGCTAGCTAACTGTATTCAGCGGCAAAAGGAGGGGGTAGTTTTTCTCGTCGGAGCGTTGTTTCAATTGGGATTTGGGCGTGAGCCAAAAGGCCGACGATAGGTCTGGTGCGTGTCGATATGAAGTAATAGAAGTGGGACAAGGTAATACGATTGGGAAAAGTGCTCTAGGACGATTTTCTCCTGTCCTACCGTTCAATAAAACTGCGATATTGAACAGCGTTTGGGGGTTCCGTTACAGACTCACCGCAAGATCACGTCAGGTTATCAGGTGCTCTTTGATATGAACAACGTGCGTCACTTACATTATTTAAATCACGTCGTTAGGCACGTCGAGTTCATGGAATGAAGTTCAAATCCTGATGAAGTAGAAAAGCATTGGAACCAAGTGTTCAATAATTTTTTGTTGCATTACAGAAATCGTACCAACGATTTTAATTTTGGCCAAAGTAGGAGCCTCCGTCAGAGTAGTACGCTGGAGCAAAATCCTGCTCAACTTCTACAAACTTCGGCGTTATCTCAATAATCTCCGCGACAGCATTCGAACGAAGAAAATCAAAGCAACGTGCCGAGCTAAAATCCAAGACTCCTCCAGGTACCAGGTGGATTTAGAAGAACTCAATGCAGCCTACGGCCAAGTGATGGAGGAAGCTCACGGTCAGTTCGTCGCCACCATTATGGCATCGAGTGGGTTGGAAGAGGCAGTCATCGAAAGTTTTTCTATGGCCGCTCAAAAAATCAACGTGTACCAACTACTCATGACCAACTACGAGGTTGCGTCCGTGGAACGTGAAGCGTTCACTATTTTGGAGAAGACCATCGACGCTTTAAATCGAATGATCAGAGCCCACATGATAATAGCGTTTGCGACAAACACAATATACCTGTTATTCATAATATGGATTTAAAAACCAGACAAATTCTTTTTTCGGAAAAAATAACTGACGCAGTTTTAGAAGTTAAAGGTTTTCTTATCAAAGAAACCACGTTATAGCAAACTATATTTTAACAAATTTGTTTTGTTTCTTCAGAGTGAAGACAGTTGGTCCACAAGCCTAGGTGTGGTAATAAGCCTTAAATTGGAGAAACCTCATACCATAATTTAGAGTTGAAATTTTGCTGGCATCTCCTAGGAGTAAGTTGGCTACAAAACATTACTCCTATACACTTTATCAATTTAACTGATTTTCCCGAAGGCCAAACTTACGTGTAAAAATTGGCTGAACTCCGAATAGTTGATCTGTCTGGTCTTCTCTTTGCCGAAATACAGTTTTAGAAACTGGTTTTCCATGCTGAAGGACAGCCGATCGTTGAGCTCAGTATTCGTTATCACCTCGCAGAATTCCTCTGAACAAAAATGACCGCTCAGTTAAAAATGTCATAAGTGAAAGAACAAGTGAGAAGCAACAGACTAGAGGATTCATACTGGCAAGTGGGAGGTTCTACAGAACCTTCTGCAAGATGTACAGTTGTCAACCACTGTTTTATTTTACTTGCTTAAAGAAGAAAATGTTGGAATTCGAAAATGATTCGATGATTTATATATGACAAGTCACTAGCGTTGAAAGATGGCGTGATGTATGATGTATCACGTAGGCAAAGAAAAGTCGGTCCTCTTTGTATACTTTTAACCAACTAATAAATTCTTACTGAAAGTATAAGATACCGCTAATTCACGACACGACTTCTATACAAATAGAGCGAACGAATGTGTTGTTTTTAGTAGTAATACTTGACAGATTGCAGATTTATAACCGACAAAAGCTTAGTTGCTGGTTGATAGCTCAAATTACGACACGAAGCAATCAGCCGTTTTATTGATGTTGACTTCAATGAACGCTCATGAGTCAATACCGACGATTCCAAGGGCGCGCAGACAGCGTCGGTTGGTGGCAGCAGGTAGCTGTTATCTATCAACTTCTTTCAACAGTTAGCGTGATGTTGACAATTTTGAGCTCGGGCAAAAATTTAATACACTTACTAAATGAGATCATCCCTTTTCCGCTAATGTCAAAGAGCTGAAATGCAGTCCTGTACAATGCGTCCGGAACGCACAGCAGCCCTTCGAATGCCTGGAATTCCGCGAATGAAATAAGCCTGCAAACCGTAACAAAATGTTAGTTATGTATTCATGGGGTTGGAGACAATTGTACATCAAGAGAAAACGACTCACCCATCTTTGCTTGTGTCGACGATGCCGGCGAGAAGGCGGAGTGATTGTTCATTGAAATTTTCTTGAGGTAAAAGGCCCAGGAATCCTCTGACGAAATCATTACTGCTCATAAACGCTTCCCCATTTTTTTGGATACTGGCATGCTGAAACACCGAGGAAGATTATCAGTTACCTTACGATATCACCTCAGGTAAACCCCCCTCTCTCTCCCAACAGTTCTACAGAAAAATTGCACATTTCAGCGAGGTTTTTATGGAACATTAAATGTTTGTGGTGTCTTTAATTACCGTATTCCTCACTCAACCACACCGAGTATCGTACGCAGGTTTTCTTGTGAATGTGTTACCACCCCTAAATTAATCAAAAACTGTATACCTAGAGGGATCTGTCTACTCCTTTACACAAACGATGAATTTTTGAAAAACTATATTTCAGACACTAACAGGGATCATATTTATTCTCAAAATGGTTCTGAGAACACTTCACCGGGTCTTAATAACTTGGTGAAGGGAGTGCCATGTTTTCAAGGCAGATCTGAACCAACATGGTTTTCCCCCTAATTTTTAGCTAGCATTGGATGCATTTTCCAAACTTATATTACAATTTTTTAGTGAAAACAACCCATTCATAGACAAAATAGACGATAACCATGAAAAGTAGGGTATGATTTAACATTCTGTAAATTTTGCATATTTTTGACGCGCAGCATCTCAGCCACAATTGGAGCTTTGGGGTCCCGCCCAAGAAACATGGATTACCTATCATCATCTTACCCTGCACAACAATTACTGTTGCTACTTGACTAGTTTTTCGAGCATTTTTTACTATCAAAACCTAGAGGAAAGCTCATGCGAACCACTAAACTTGAGAATAGTCCATTTTTCCGGATTTTCCTTTGGAGGCGCACTCCAACTTGTACTAATGAGACGACATTCGACGTTGTCAAGAGTGTGTCAACAGCGTCACGAGGATAACGAGTGGGCCCTCAACAAAAGGAGGAAAATGATACACTCTGAGTCCTTACGTAATAGTTTGAGACTAGGTAGAGGCTGATAAATTCAAGCGTCCCCAGTCATGACGTCAGGCGTATAGATTGTGATATATTAAGGAATGTTTTTATTACTCAACAACTACATAACAATTCCATATATGATAAAATAGAAGAGGAATCTAAATTGAGTCTTGTAACATCATGAGCAGGTGGGTAACGTAGGTATAAATTGATGGAAATATTCGCCATCATGGAAATATTCGTTACCTTAAGGAAGATCTCGTGAAGTTTTTCAGTGCTCGCTCGCTTCGGATAGCCACCAGGACCCTGAAAAGAATGAAAGAGATGAAGAAAAAAATAAATAATAAAATACCATGGGGTGGGAAGCTGCAGGAAGCCAAGCAAGTAGGTCAACACGACGTTGATATCATGAGGGACATTTGACAACACCCGGATAAGGTGGCTATGTACAATACTGTTCTAAAATAGGACAGCAGGATGAATTATGAGGGTGCTAACAACATAAACTAGATCCTGCTGTCCCATGATTGGAGGTAACTTTGCCCTGATTGTTGTGGTCACCGAATCAGTAATAAGCTCCTGTACTAAAGAATACATCGAGTAAACAACAGAAAACGACAACGATATGTACAACAATTTACAAAAGCAATGAGAGAAGATAGGTACGAAGTGAACCTCTTTTCTAGTCTGAGAAAAACCTAGATATAAATTAAACAGAACGTTTACGTACAGCTAGGATTGAATGACAAACATCAGGATTCCTACTATTTCATAATGGCATATTTGATTCTGGCAGGAGGGATTTTGAAATAAAACTAAGGCAATAGCCAACCTGACAAAGTTTCAATTAAAACCAGTACCTGCTTGTACCGAAGAATATTTCATGTAAAGTTTCATTTTTGATTACTAATCAAAGAGTGGAAAAATACGTGCTGGAAATACTTTTACTTGAGCCATCCACTTGATGCTCACTACAACCGCCTATGAATATGTTCACTCGGGAAAATCAGATACACTTACAAATAATACTAACCCAATAAGACGAACTCATCATTTTGAAAAGGATTCTGACGACACAGTTTGAACAATCAGCACACGTTCAAGTTAACGAATTGAAATCTTCAAATGGACATCGAAGACAAAACTTAAGCGATTTGAGGTTTCAGCATCTGAATAATTTCCGAGAGCGACTAAATTTCATGAGAGGCCCCAGATAATCGAAATGACCTGACGTATTCGGATTATCTAATCAACATTATTCCCCGGTATAAACGTAACCTCGAATGAAAGGTATAGACGAGTAAACAACTGAAGGATAAGTCAATGGTTCCGGTACCGGCGCCTTATAATGTTCCCTGATGCGATTATTTGAAGTTGATATACAGAATTTTTAGCGACTCTTTCTATCGTTTAAAAATGCAATACTCGAATTCACATACGAAATGTAACCTCCAGAACCCGTTACCAAGCGGGGTTTGATCCTACAGCTTCTAACAAACAACTTGTTCATTGGCTATTTTACTATTGCATCTTATTCTAAACCTTATTGCACTTTACTCCCTTCATAACTAAATATAATACGAATTTCAAAGCCGTTGGTAAGTGTTTAATTCTCCATTCGCTTTTTTTCCCCATAGTACAGGAGAAGAATTGGAGAGAAGAATCAAACTGAAAAGCCCTTACTCAGCAATAGTAACGCATTCTACATCGAAAATTCAGTCCGAAATTCTAAAATAAGTCATCATTTTTATCAATCATTTCATTTTACTAACGTTTATATAATCTACCAATTATTATTAGTGTTATTAGTATCATAATTATTTTTTCTTCATAAGAATATTTCTTTACTAATATCTATCAAACCTGGCGGATTAACGCAGTTGAGAATGTCATTGAATTGAGTTCCATCTTACCTCAAACACTTCGTCCATGGAATTAAAATGAAAAGCCTAGCAAAATCACGCTTTTAAAATTCGCGTCAATTATCAATCGAGTTCATCATTCATGTTCTCTCAAGAGCTCAACGAGAGGGCGTTCAACTAAAAGCGCACTGCTGTTTCCGAATGAAAATGGCGTGGAATCAGGCGAATATTTCAAATGTTGTAGTGTTGTTCCACGAGGGGCAGAATGTTATAAATAGATTGGTCTAAGGCCATTTCTAGGTTGACGCGAGTTCTCATCTCAACACGAACGACGGGGGATAGTGATTTTGTGAATAGGAGCAGGTGTAGTTAAATTTGTAACGTTCTTGATTTACAAATGTGCGCGAGGCGGTTTTAATGCTGTCAGGGTCAAGGGGAATTATGTCATGCGCTTGAGACTGACATACGTAGAAATCTTGACTGAAAACAAATACTGAAATTTTAGCGGTAATGTGTTAGGCGTACAACATATCTGATTTATGGAGTCCGGAGGGACGATGTATTTGACGGCACTCACTGTTGAAATACTAGGCAAGGTTGCGGCGGCATAGAAATGTAACTACAGGAAATGAGCGATTACTTCGGTGTTTATCATTCAAAACGTAATCCTCGAATTCACAAGCCATTCAAAATTACTTCAGACTGGCTTATCTGTCAATTAGGCAATAAAACGGCCAAGATGGCACCGGTAAAGCATCACCCCGGAAAAACTTCCATGCGCATTTCATTCACTATCAAAGCAGCGCGCTCACGTTTATTCCTGTCAATTTATAAACTTTTGACCTTTCGAAAGAAGGTTTTCTGTTTTAGCGAAACCATATCTTGACGACATTGAAGAAGGAGTTGAGTAAGCCAAACATAGACGCAAGATGAAACCATTCTCGACAGTTTCAAACCAAACTCTTATAGCCATAAAAATAGGAAGTAAACTCGTAGCACTGAACTATAAAAATCCTCGAATTTGACTAGATGCATCAAGCAGGAGAGCCATTATGCGTCTACAGTATTGAAGAGGGAATCAAGTACAAACTATACGTACACTTCTTAATAGTGCAATGACAATGCCAATGCCACAAGCGAGACTATTCAGTAAACAATTTTCATTACAGTGAAAATACAGGTAGGTAAATATTCTGTGCCAGGCAATTATATCAGAAGCGAATGAGTATGAAAAGGAATGTATGTAAATCAAATCTAAGGGAATTAGTGGCAAACATGCCGCTAGACTTGAGTTTCCTCCGAACCGTTTATGGTCCTGGGAGTCATCTCAGACAGTCACAAACAACAAAGGATCGTTTCCAGTTGGATTCCGAATGATCCTTCTAATTAAAATCCAATGAGACCAATCCACCGTCATCTCAAGAGACGCCATTAGAAACAAAGCACCAAGCTAATTCTGCTTTCGCAAATAAACCTATGGTGTACTCCGAGTATGGGAAATGGGCTCCGCAAATGAAATTATAACGAGGCTACGAACTACGGAAGCTCAACTGTCCTTGAATAAATTACAAAGGACAAAGTCAGATGAGGACGATGGTCAATATTAACCCAGTAGTATCAACCGAGCATTAATTGCACGGCAGCGGAGAACTTCTCAAATCAATCGTAGGAATATGGAGCACGGAACCTCTGAACTAATTAAGACCTCCAAGTCAAGGACGGTGATAGTTTATTCAGAGCCCACGTTTATTGATGGAATAAAAAAGATGATCTATGATGACCTAAATTGAGATATAATGTGATATTCCAAGCTCCACAGTTTAACAACACCTGAAGAGACCAGAGATGATTCAGCTTGAACCTATTTCTTGGAACCAAAAACTATATACAAGCTCCTAAGTCACTCTAGTTTTTGGCATGCCGTTGTCATCATGTTCTGATAGAGAGACATTTTCGCCATTTTAAATATCGACAGATGGCTTGAACGTCCCTTGCCGCTCATAACAAGTATAAGTGAGATATGTATGAGGGCAACATGGTGAAAGGGAAGGTGGTTGAAAGAGTGAGAAAAACGAAAGTAAAGAATTTGATGCAAACACAAGCAATTATTGCTCCAATCTCCATAAACCATGGGTCAAAGGCAGCGACATGTCTAATTGTGTATGAGTACCACACAACAGATTGTGGTCTCATTAACCCATCATATTACTGGTTATTGAAAAGACAAATTTATTTGAGAGCTAATAAATGTGCATTATTACGATAAGAAAAAATACCTGTAAGTTATATTTATACTTGCCTTCTGCGCCTACATTACAGAAGGATAGGAATGATCCGTGTTTGTGATGCATGAGTGCATGAGTGAAAACTGAGAACATTGGTGATACGAAATCACTGTTATTACAGCGATTAAGCAGCAGATTGGTTTGAGCCGAACTAAACATTGACAAATTGTATCCATCTGTGCTTCATCAGGTGGCCCTATATAGCCTCCTCTGGCCGTTGCCTAAGTTGGGAAAGTTGATGATGAAGTTGAGGTTGGTTCCATCACGTCACTTTTTTTTTTTTTTTTTTTTTTTTTTTTAAATTTAGGGCACATATTTTGAGCAAAAAATTACACTGGGCATATGTGGGTAGGTCCACTTATTATTGAGAACAGACAACAAACAATATTTCATTTCTAATAAAATATCATCAAAGGCCACTTTGCTCATCCTCAGCACTAATTGAAGTTGTATGAAATTAATCAAGAATCATGGTAAAGACCATTTTCGACCAGCCACCCCTAAACTGGGTGACCTTGCTGAGGTATAATCCTTATATGTAATCCTATTTTAAAAAAAAAATCTGCTAATTCTTACACACGGGTTGGTTATTCCTCGAATGGGGGAAACAGTGGGTGTGGCGGGTCCCAGACCCATTCCAATCGATTCAGGGTCCTATGTTTAGTGGAATATGATACCCCACACGCCTAGGCACCAGAAATCCTGACACATACAAAATGGGTGGATATATACCAATTTCGACCCATAACTTCTTCCGGTGGGTGCCAATAGTTCTGGGACACATCATTGAATTCAGCGTCCAAAATTTAGTGGAAAATGATACCTCACACGCCTAGGTAACGGAAATCCCGAAAACACATATTCAAAATGGGTAATATATACCCAATTTGACCCATAACTTCTTCCAGTGGGTGTCAATCGTTCTGGGACCCGTTTCATTGGATTCAGCGTCCAAAATCTAGTGGAAAATGACACCCTACTCGCCTAGATCGCCCAAAATCTCGAAAATCCATTTTTCAAAAAACACATTTTGACCCCTACCTCCCTCCCCCAAAGTTGGTCCGATCGGGCTGAAAAGTTTCGAGGATCCGTCACGGCCGGGAACAGACCCCTGACCTAAATTTCAGATTTTTAGAAAATTTTCTACTACCAAAAACGGCGTGGACAATGGACGGCGGACGGACATTGACCTTTTGGTTGGTTATTCCTTGAATAATCAACCTATGTTTTCATGATAATGGTCAACCCCTCCGATTCGGCTCAAAATTTTTTTCTGGACGTTTCATGATGTCCTGATCAAAAAAGGTCATTGTCCACGCCGTTTTTGGTAGTAGAAAATGTTCTAAAAATCTGAAATTTGGGTCAGGGGTCTGTTCCCAGCAGAGATGGGTCCTCGAAACTTTTCACCCCGATCGGACCAAATTTGGAGGGGGTAGGGGTCAAAATGTGTTTTTGAAAAATGGATTTTCGAGATTTTGGGTGATTTAGGCGAGTGGGGTGTCATTTTCCACTAAATTTTGGACGCTGAATCCAACAAAATGGGTCCCAGAACAATTGGCACCCACTGGAAGAAGTAATGGGTCAAATTGGGTATTTATTACCCATTTTGAATATGTGTTTTCGGGATTTCTGCTACCTAGGTGAGTAGGGTGTCATTTTCCATTAAATCTTGGATGCTGAAACCAATAAAATGGGTCCCAGAACAATTGGCACCCACTGGAGGAAGTTATGGGTCAAATTGGGTATTTATTACCCAATTTGATTATGTGTTTTCGGGATTTCTGCTACCTAGGCGTGTGGGGTATCATTTTCCACTAAATTTTGGACGCTGAATTCAATGATGTGTGTCCCAGAACGATTGGCACCCACCGGAAGAAGTTATGGGCCAAAATGGGTATGTATCCACCCATTTTGTATGTGTCAGGATTTCTGGTGCCTAGGCGTGTGGGGTATCATATTCCACTAAATTTTGGACCCTGAATCGATTGGAATGGGTCTGAGACCCGCCACACCCACTGTTTCCCCCATTCGAGGAATAACCAACCCGTGTGTAAGAATTTGCAGATTTTTTTGATCAGGACATCCTGAAACGTCCAGAAAAAAATTTTGAGCCGAATCGGAAAGGTTGACCTTTATCATGAAAACATAGGTTGATTATTCAAGGAATAACCAACCAAAACTGACTGATCACCACGGTTCATAGCTGTCGTCTATTCACTGTATCGAATGAAATGGTTTCAGGAACGATTGGCGCCCTCTGGATGAGGTTATGGGTCAAAATGGGTGCCAATCTACCCATTTTGGAAGTGTGTTTTTGAGATTTCTGGTACCTAGGCGTGTGAGGTATCATTTTCCACACATTTTCGGACGCTGAATCCAATGAGACGGGTCTTGGAACGAGTTATCCATCATCAAATTGACCGTAAAAAGCGGATGGATAGAAAAATGAATCTACATAGTAAGAAGCATCAAAAGCCCAAATTACAAGCCACATAATTTCCACTAAATTCACCACAAATTCTGAGCACAACTGTCATGAATTCCATCATAATTCTCGATATTCGGGATCTCTGAGGAGTTGCTATTAAGGGTTTCTACCTTGTGATTAAAAACTCCGATGAAAATGTACGGTAAGTAGAGGATTGAATGTTTGTCAAGCAGCGCAGTGTCCTCTCAACCAAGACTAAAATTGACCTAAATTGGTTTTTTTACCAACTCGTAATTAGAGGGCGAGTTGGCAACGCTGGAACTACAAATGTTTTCTCTCTTCCATGATCAAAGGACGTGTGACCTTGTAGCAGTCTCACTCTAGGGCGCGGGCCTTTTTACGTAATCAATAGCCCATTTACCAGACAGATACCAGTATATTTGATCATGGGATGCAGAAAACCACAGAAAATTCTTCAAGTTATCGGGAAGGGGCTTCCGGTTATAAGGTGATGTTGAGAACAGCAGAGAAGCACGTCAACAGGTCCCTTGACGATCAGTTCAGCAGGGGATATGACGTGTTACGTCAATTAGACTTTAAATTATCGTCTACTGACAAATTGATGAGAGTAGAATCATCTAGTTCTTGCTAGGAATCACGGTCATATTTCGCCTTTCGAGAAGGAATTGGTGCAATACTCTTGAGACACAATTTGTGCGATTCAAGCGTAAAAACAGCCATAAAGACGTAGCACTTCCTTACCTCAAGACATGCCGCTTCTCGAAGAAAGAGTTGATAAAATAAGTCGATAACCATTCCTTTAGAACCAGGGACCTTCTGCAACACAAACGTTGTACATGCACACAGGACCGCCGGGATTTCCTAG
This sequence comes from Cyrtorhinus lividipennis, assembly GCA_019603395.1. Classification (NCBI taxonomy): domain Eukaryota; kingdom Metazoa; phylum Arthropoda; class Insecta; order Hemiptera; family Miridae; genus Cyrtorhinus; species Cyrtorhinus lividipennis. The sequence goes on along the minus strand of CM034000.1, from coordinate 21,469,147 downwards.
ATCAATACCTCCAACTTCTAATTACTCTATCGAATATGTGATAAAATAAGTAAGCGAACGGACTTACTGAGAGATTTGTCTTCGGGTAAAAACTTATAATTTTAATAGAAAAAACAAAAACCCCGAGCGCTCCGACACAATCACGATCGCACCCGCACTGGCAAACTGGAATGGTCGACTACGTGTATAACCTCCTCAGTTGTTTCCTTCCAGCGCAATGTCCAGGTTATGTTGCCGTTAATTTTTATTTAGCTCCGCCTCCGAGTCTTTGCAGCTAGGCTTCTGCTTGGTAAGTTTGAAATCACTTTAGTAAAGAATTCTCTTTGAAGAGTATTCGCGGCTCTTTCAGCCCCAAGGATTGTGATGATCGCTTGAATAAGCATTTATACGCACGGCTATGTTTACCAGAAATACCTCTGTTTCTTCCTGCAGTTCGTGTTCCCTATGAAAAATCAAAATTGGAAACGTATCCTTGCCGTGAATATTACTTTACTACTTTAATTACTCCAAATGATCAAAAACGTTAGCTTCAGAATCAGCAACTCAGTGTAGTCTTGCCATTGTTTCGTTATCATTCGTTCATGTCAAACCTACCTCTCATTTCAGCCCGGGAACTGGACTCGGGGTGAGAAGTATGGGATCCGAGCAGAGCAGTCAGGGCGGCCCTGCTCAAAAAGGAAAGACAACCAGAGCTGGGCAACTTCGCAGAGGAAAGTCCGTGCCTGAGCCTAAACGGTCCAGCGAAGGCGAAATCGATGGATCGCGCCCTGGAAGTTGCTCCCCAGGGCTCAGCGTTTGTTCGGATTCAGATCTACCTTACATATCTTACACCGTCAACCGACCGATAGGTGGTAAGTTGACTTTTCGTTCTGAGCTATTTTGAAATGACCCCAAAACTTAGAGCTATTAACCGTCAAACTCTACAATTGCCAATGAGCTGTAGTAAATGCTGCAATTAAGCATGTATTCCGTATAGGGTGCAGGACGCAGCTTCTGCTCAAATCTACAATCGCTTCCGTAGCAACCAATTATGTGCCTAAATTGTTGTACTCTGCGTTGTAATAGATTCTCCGAAACTGCCGCCGAAACAAAGTGGCCATCTCATAAGAGGGAAATCGATGGGAACAAACAATCCTCCATCTCCCAGCCGTAAAGGCCTCCTCCGGAAGGCTAACACCACCAGAGCCGCCAACAGTTTGGTTGTCGTCAAACCCGCTCTGAAAGAAGACGGACCAGAGAAGGACGCAGATATCGTACGGCTGCAGGTAAAGCCCGAAACATTCGTTGCATTCGTCCTAGCTCTCTTTCACTAATTTGTGGAAAGATCTCGTAATAATCGGTTGTATGCCGATTTTCAGAAAATTCCCATGTTTCTACCGATCATGCGCGGCACATTGAATCTCCCGGCGCCCAGGGACCCCGAAATTCTGGAAAGATTGGACCCTAACGCTCTGTACAACCTGTGCCTCAAGTGCGAAAGATATCTCCACGAATGCGCCACGATGGCAGCAGGAGACCAACATCTTCTGGCTTTACAAGTCAAAGAAGTAACTTATAAAACGTACCTATTTATATCAACCTACGATCGAAATTTCATCGACCTCTGTGATCTGATGAAAAAAATTACGCGCAGGTCGATACCGCCGTTGCAAGACTCCACACTGACCTGACGGACCGTCAAAAAGCATTTGCCAAACACGCCGACGCTTTGGCCAAAATCAACGACATTACCAACATGATCACCAAGTGCCATGCCATGCTGGACACTTCTTTGGAGGCCGTTGACCAACTCAACAACCTCCTCCCCGAGTCTGAGCGCCTTGAACCTTTCGTTTGGACAACTGGATAGCACTAGGATGGAATTTTCGTTGATGTCATGAAGTTAATAGAGCGATTTGTAAATAACATTCCTAAATTATCTAGTCAGCATACTTTGTGTTCTTTGTATTCACTTCTACCAGTAAATGTCTGTGAAATTAATTTTGCGTTTCGAAAGATCGAATATTTTTCACGAAGGTGCTAAGTTCTTTCATTTTCAACAGACTGATTCGATCTATCTGAGGACGAGCATTCATCTATAGCGATCCCTAAGGATTTTTACCAAATGAAATATTATTTGATTGTGGATATGTAATTATTCGGTTATTCTTGTTTTGAAGTGTAGATTATCTATCTGGAAATTAAACCTAACCAATACAATATTTTCTATAAAGGGATGTTATTTTAATCACTCAAGGACTCTGGATTGTCCATTATAGGTTAATTTCCATTCAGCAGTGTATGATGTCAGACTTGGGTGGCTCACCTGATCGATGGGAAAACCACCAAGAAACTCATTTCCGAAAGCCAAAAAAACTACTTTTACTATGAGTGTTGATCCTTTTTAAATCAAAGGGACGATACTATCTATAAGCTTGAGTTCAAGTTCAAGGGGGAACCTCCTGGACATGCAATGACGAATAAGTGGAATTAACACGCTATCCTAACGTTCCTGTCGAACCCCGGTCCGGTACAAGATGATATTAAATAGAGAGTCCTTGAGATTCTGCTGGGCGCTAGTGCCACGAGGTGTATTATACGGCCAGATCACCGAATAACTAATATGGTTCGAACGTAGACCGCGGTGTTTACCCACAGAGTAACCTAGTCGCAGTATGGAAGAAGTACTGGTCATAGGTCACTTGTGGGTGGCCCCTCCACAACAGGCAGGAGAAAATCTTCGGGCGTGCAAACCGTTGACCAAGCAGTGAAAGGGTCATGCTAATATTCCTATAATGTACGGGCTCTTATCACCCTCGGCCTGACTCAATCATTATTCGTAATGGAACGCACCATAATAACTTATGCACGTATGTGCGCTTCCTTGGAAGCAACCAAATTTACCACCAAATATTTTGTTGCCCCCAAAGTTCGGAGTTTAAACAAAAACAAGTTTTATACCACAAGGTTAAATGAGTTTTATCGATCGTCCAACTAGGAGAGGACCGTCAATCAGAAAACCAATAACAATCACCAGAGGAACCCAATCGGTAACAGATGTGAAGGAGAACGCCAGCGTTCAAGTCAACATACCTCGAATCGAACAGAAAGTCCCATCAGTCACGGAACGTCCCACGCAAACTTCAGCATTCCTGCCAAACGTTTACACCTTATTTGGACTTACAATCACTCTCGGGCTTCTATTGTTCACTTCGCATGTACTGTACCAAGAAATTTACGTGCATAATAGATTTCGCCCGCCCCCAAAACCGGAGATCAGCATTTTAGTGAGAATGGTTACAGCAGTCTTCCAAGCTGTGAGTTTACGCCCTTAGAGGGTGCAGATAACCAACGGGCAATCAAAATGGCTGGATAGTTTCGTCTTAGCGTGGAGTCCATGGGACTGTTGATCTCGGTTAAAAAATAAATCCCATAAGTGGAAGATTGGTATGTTTCAATAATTATTTATCCGCATGAGTCGTGGATAACCATTTGAGCACATACAGAAATAAACTATTTTAATCTCTATATACAAGATATACAGAAATCACAATGCCGCTAGTAAAAAAGAAATTATTGAAACGATCTAACTCAAAATATTATTTCAATGTCACAGTCTTATTTCCATTAACGAACTAAGGCAATCTACGCAAATATGTATTTTCCCTATTAAGTACACTATCCAGGTATTCTTTGCCCGCACTCTCCTGAAATCAGAGAGCTTGCAAAACCGCAACTATTTCGTAAGAAATGAAGTGATCACGTTGTCCACGTTCATACATGGTGATGATATTTTGGAGCTAAAAAATGATAACTATTGTTCTTTAGCAAAGATCATACAAATTACTGAATTGCTGAGCGCGCAACGTAATATATTCCAATTCCCTTATTTCAACGGCTTCTTTTAATTTATACAGATTCGGATTATACTTAAAATTTCGCGTACCACACTCGGAGGTTAAGAATACTTCATTTTTACGAAACGTTCCAGTGGCTAAATAAATAAAAAGTTTGTAATACCAAAAACCTGATACACAATATTGTTGGGTATTCACCCCTGACTTTTCGCACTTTATTCTTCCTAATTTCAAGGAAAATTCAAGTTTTTTGTAAATAAAATTTTGCATAGAATCTGAATCTGTTAAAAGAACTAGAGGTCATATCTGTACAAGGAAAGTTGTTGTCCATTGCGGACGGTCGCAATTTTAACATTTAAGAGATCTCATATAATGAAGTTTTCAAAATTTCAAATTGGTTGCGGCAAAATTAATGATTTTAAGAAATAAGGAAAGGTACCTGCTATGTATTGGCCGAGACAACATTCGGTTCAGAATCTCGAAAAAACAGGAAATACATTTGAGACGATTTCCATAGTTCAGGCATAGCTCTACATTCATCCCAGATTGGCTAAATAAAGAGAGACTACTGTCTGACACAAATAAAAGTGAATTCTGGTCATTTTCCAAACTTAAAGAAGGTTCATTTTGAGGATGAAGCTCAACGATTGAGACTTCGCATAAGATTCCCCCAAATACAAAAGATGATTCTACGAAAAAATAAAATAAAATAGAATAACTTGAAACAAATTGAGCTATTTTTTACAACATAGCATTTATGATGGTTCGCTCTGAACTGATCAGATAGAACCCATTTCACCATTCTCATTCGGATACTTCGAAAGTCGGCCAACAAGTAGTATCCACTACGCAACAAGTCCGTTTGTGTCGGGGTCGTTGAGACATTTTTCGTAGAACAGCATGTAAGCGTTGGCTTGGAGAGCGTCACAAAGCGATGACTCTTTAACGACGTCGTCAGAAGTAAAGTACCACCTGAAATGTCAGCAGTAATTCAATTGGGGTTAAATAATCCAAGACCCAGGTCTGTCTGAATGAAGAAAAGCGCACGAAAAGAACCCACCAGTTCACAGGGTGTTTTGGTATTGTTATCCACTTTCAAATTAGCTTCACAATTAATTTAATTGAAACGTTTCTTCCGTGAGTTTTACTACAATTTTATCTCCAGCTAATTTAAATGTGGATATAAGCTCGGTTCGTAGAACCTAGGACGACACTCTGAACGTAGTTCAGTAATACAGTTCAACTCACGTCACATCACCTAACGTTCCACAGTAGCCAGTATAATATTTATCAATATTGTTAGAGGATAGTGAGTCGAAGACACGGTTAGTTAAAAGTGGGTGCCGACCATTAGAGAAGGAGTTGCAAAGAAGTTATTAATAATGTTTATATGGTGTTATAAAAAAAATCGTTGAATGAGCAACTAGTTAGGGATTGTGAAGCAAGGCAAGAGGAAGAGGAAGGACGGCACATGCTGGATCTACCTTGACTCGGACAGCTCAACTAATTCACTGGACCTGTGCCTCAATTGCGACAGTAGAGGTCCTCGACGATATGTGACAAAATGGCCACTATCGATCGTCCCCCGGTGTTCGATGACGGCCTTCAACCTGTAGACGGGGCCTGAGATGAAACTGAAAGAAGAGAAGAATGCGTGAGGCGAGCTGGAATGACAATATAGTTTTAAAGAGGAGGAGCAGGCAAATAGGCGACATTTAGAGGAGGTCCTTAATAAATACGAGCTTGGAAGAGATTTAGGATCTTGAAAGGCCTCATGACAAAGGTGCCAGCTCTCAATAGAAACAAAAAGCGGTAGGGTGCTTTTTACATACTGACAGATACTTACTTGGTAGTAGCAGCTAGTAAACGTGAACTGACGGTGATGTTGTTATTATTTTTGACGACGTTAGGCTCCTGTAGAGTCACTGGGGACTGGAATTCATCCGGCGACGACAACCCTGTCCCTTCTGAAGCATTAGGAGACCCCAAAGATTCGTACTTGTCAGAAGAGTCTGATTCAGTTGAAGCCCCAACGACGATTGGCGCTTTATCAGTTGTAAGGACGTTGGTTTCGGAAGACTGGCATTTCTTCTGGTAATTCAGAACAAGTGAGTTAGTGTATTTGAGGAGTAGCCAAGTAGTAAATTGTCAGAATAACTAGTGTACCTTTCTATCATTGAGCATGCTGCTATTGTGAGTGTACTGCGACATCATCAGGTACTCCGGGAAGTCGACGTAATTGTCTCGTTTGTACATGAGACCGTTGTTATTCATGTAAGTTCGAGAAATGTGAAAACACAAACATTTAGGAAGCTGAAACGAATATCACACATTAAACAGTCGTTACCAGTGTGTCACAGAGAACCTACTAGGGAATACGCTCACTTTGCCAATTTTGATTGCTTTGGATGCCTGGGAGAGCACTGGAGGGTCAGCTGGATCTCTCCCTTTGTTGCAGTGGTCGCACGAGAATCCGTCAATCAGCTCGGCTGAGACAAAGTCATTGAGCAGTCTTTGTAGGCGGTAACTTATAATTCCTTTTGATGGGAGAGCCAACGTTAGCGTGTCAAATTTGTCGTACATCACAGCCGACTGAAAACATAGTAGGGATTGTTATGTGAGATTCAGAGGATCAAGGCACCATCAACTCGATGGGAATTTATATTGGTATAGTATTACCTTGCTCCCACAGCTAAGGCACGACAGCTGGCTGGCTAGGTAGCCTCTGAATGGGCTTGGAGTCAGAACAGGTTTTTCAATTTTCGTTGTTCTGAGGACAATAAGATTGAGTATCATTTACTAATTGTACGATGAAACCTGGTACAAAAGTGTTTAGAAGACTCTCCTACATGATTCGTTTGACCATTGGCACGTCTCCATGGCTCGTTACACGCGCTGTCAGCTGTTCTTCTTCAGTTTCAAGAGCATCCAGAAGTGACTCAGCCCTCTGAAATGAGCAAAGATTTGTCATTTTATCAACTGCAATCGAACCACTATAAGAGTGCCTGCATTGGAGCTTTGATTGCCAACCTCAGGAGTTGACTTCTGCTCTTCCTCTTCGATGACAGTCAACATGTACAAGAACAACTCGTGAGGATCTTGTTCTTGTGGGAAGGTGCGCCAAGCTTTGCTTCTCAGTTGATGATTGAGCTCGTCTGGTGAGTAGACGTCATAGTCGTTTTCTAGCTCCCTCTCGTAGCACAGTACTGTAAAAAAATTGATAGTGGACTCAGAGATAGGTTTTCGTCCCTGACCGGATAGCCTAGATATCTTGATTTTTAGGGTCGCGAACGTTGTTCTCAAGAATCCAAGCTTACGATTCCTATACTAGGGAATGAGAAGAAGCTCATCTGAAACAGAATGGTTTTTCAGGGTAGGTAAACATGGTAATGTTACTCACTCTTCAGGACATCGTGGAGCGAGGACGATATGCAGCCGTTGTTTCTCCTCTCTTCCAACCATTCGAAAAATGAAGGGCATGAGGCTAACGCTTGCAAAAGGGAGTTCAAGAAGCAAGTCAATCCCAGATTTTGCAGTGCAATCAACGAACCTGCAACACAATCAATCACAGGAATCAAACTGACCATTCCCTCGACAACATTGTAATAACGTACGAAACAGTGGAGAACCTTACATTGTGACCTTTTACCGAGTTTAGGGCCCCAAATGATGTAAATACTGAGTCCAAGAGCACACGCCGTGAGACCGAACATAAGTAAATTATCTTTGTCCATTGTCAGATCTTCTGGTAAACTTGAAATTAAATCATGGCTCCATTCCAACATTAGAAATCAAAACTCCATTAATAAACTTCAGGATAAAAGGGGTCTTTCCAGATTATGATGGGGGGATCACATCGCGATTTCAACTATGTAGTTAGACCGATTCGCATATTCATCATGATGATTTACGAGATGAAAACACCTACTGTAATAAATGGTGGAAAAGATTCGATCCTTCTTCTATAACCGTTTTATTGTCTAGAGCTGAAACCATGATGGACAAAAGTTTCGAGGGTTATCTCATGGTTGCCAACTAAAATAAAAAACACATCTTTAGTAATTTGGTCATGAACGTCAATTTAGTAGAATTTACTCTCTGAATCCGCAGACACATTTTGAAAAATCATGTAAAAGTAGAAAAAAATTAGCAGAGTTGGCAGCTTTGGGGCCGCTGTTGCTGAAGATTAGCCAGTATGGACTTTGCCCTATGAAGGAACCATCAAACAAAAACAAAAATGCCAGCCGGTTGCATTTGTTTTCCTCTGCATGCTGAATCAGTAGTTATCGCTATTCAGGCAGTGTTACTGTCACCGAGTTCGTTTTATGGTATGTCCTCGTCTTGGAGGAAACGGCAGGTGCTTGTTATTAATTATGATTGTTATTTCACGTTTTCCGTGTTTATCATCAACTCGGAATTTATTGTGGCTGAGAGTGGGCTTTGCGCTATCATCTTCGTGGTGGTTGCTAGATAAAGCGTTGCTCCCTTTACTAATTTCGTCTTCGGCGGTCCTGGTCTAATGATCATCATTTGTTCCTTTACAGGACTGTTGACATATTATTATTTCAGAACGTTGAAAGGAAGAAATGGCTTCGTATCATTGGTTCACTCTATGCAACAAACACCTATTGAGAGTTACAAGATGTACGACATAGGTTTCTTTAGGGGTAATATTACGTGACGAAGTTACTCAGCAATTCTACGAGCCAACTCATACCTACAGTTTTGCTCATGCCTGTAAATTAGGGGAATGATGTCCAGCATGAAATAATAAGTATGAGCTGCAGAAGACAAGACCAATCATCCAAACCTCTAAGGCAACAACATTTTGTATATAGCATCTGGGCATCAATATAAAAGTTCCGTTGTTGAAGGAATCTCACTGAAAAAACTAGACTTGAAAAAGAGAATGGATACATAACTGTGAAAATTGAACTGCAAGAAAAACATACGAATGAAAGTACCTTAGTACCTTAGTTTTGTTTGGTTATTCCATGAATAATCAACCTATGTTTTCATGCAAAAGGTCAATCTCTCCGATTCCGCCCAAAAAATTTTTCTGGGCGTTTCAAAGTGTAAAGATCAAAATTCAAATGTCCGCCATCCACGCCGATTTTGGATGCAGAAAATTTTTAAAAAATCTGATATTCTGGTCAGGGACCTATTTTCGGCTTTACTTAGTCCTTGAAACATTCCAATCCGCTCGGGCCTAATTAGTGGTGGGGGGGGGGGGGGTCAAAACGTGTTCAAAAAAAGGTGATTTTCGATATTCTTGACAACGTATGGGTATCATTTTCGACAAAATTTAGGACGCTGAATCCAATGAGACGGGTCCAGGAACGATTGTAGCTCACCGGAAGAGGTTCGGGTCAAAACGGGTATCCATCTATCTATTTTGAATGTGGTTTTTTGAGATTGGTACCTAAGTATGTGGGGTATCATTTTTCACTAAACTTTGGTGGCTGAATCGATTGGATTGGGTCACCATGCGCCTGGTCCGAGGAATAACCAATCCCTGTGAAAATAAGCCAAAAATGAAGGCGTCTTCTGTAAATCGAATGTGAGGTTTTCTATTCCGCAGGTTAGGTATAGTTTACCTACGTGTATGGATTCAGAAATGTGAATTCAGTGGCCAAGGCTCTAATGTCAAGTGCGTGAATAATTCATACTTCAGCCGAATATTGTTTACATCGCCTTTACCCTCACTTCTCGTTTGTTCGTAGTTCTTTCACCAAGATGTTGCGTACCATCAGAAGTCCTTCCATAAAACGTGTCCTAAGACTCTCTACGACGTCCCAGGGTTCGCTGCTGCCTCACATCCCCTACGTCGCAGGCCTCCCCTTCCTGGGAACTGCACTCGACATCGGCGCTGCTGGAGGAGCTCCCAAACTCCACGCTTACATCGATGCACGTCACAACGCGTTGGGACCTATTTTCCAAGAGAACATGGGTAATGTCAGAGCGGTGTTCATCTCCGACCCAGCTCTCATCCGCCAAGTATTCTCTGTCGAAGGGAAATATCCCAAGCACTTTATTCCTAAAGCATGGGCTCTGTACAACGAGATTCATGGTTGCAAGAGAGGACTGTTTTTCATGTGAGTAATTTTGAATTGGAAGTCTACTAAGTGGAAAAGGCGTACATTCCCCCGGTAGCCAACACAATGTTGCAGAGAATTCTAAGTAATCAGTAGTCTACGACCAACATACTTCAGCCTTTCATTTTATTTATTCTAACGACCTAGATACGCTGTAGATCCTCACGGATTTTTGTCCTTTTTTTACAGGGAGGACGAAGAGTGGTATCAGTACAGAAGATTAATGAACAAGCACTTCCTATCGCCGGCTGCCGTTCAAAACTTGAGGAGTTTGCATGAAAAGATCGTCTCCCGTTTGGTCAGTAATTGGAGACAGTATGACGGTAAATCAGTCGTCGATATGGAATATGAATTCTACAAACATTCTATTTCATGTAAGTCATTAACAGTTTTCCTTTCGTAAAATTGAACCCTCTCTGATTAGATCACAGTCAATGAATCGAGAAAAGTATCCTGTACATTTACTGACATCATTGAAAATCACTGATTTCAGTTGTATTGGGAAGCCTGATAGGAGATTCTTATTGGCAAAAAATCGAAAGTTATTCCGCCTATGTGGACGAGCTTGCTAGAAAATTTCAACTGGTCTTCGACACTTCGTCCAAATTGAACGTGTTACCTAGTGTGAAACTTGTCCAGTTCCTGAGGTTACCAATTTGGAAAAAGTTTGAAACAGCTGTTAGAAGTTCCTTAGAGGCAAGTGAGTTGGTTTTCTAATAACATTTCTAATCTGTGTATGTTTTGAAACCATTCGATAATATTTATATGCGTCTAATCAAAAGATAGTGATTACCCACACCTTGCCGTGGATATAAACGACACTCCAACATGCACTCTGGCGATCGTCCGATCTCGAGAATGAACACGTCAATTATTGCAACAATTTTTCTCTTATCTAAAGAAGTTCAGACAGACCTAAGAAAATCCACAGCTCCCGAAATATATGACAGTATCGGCGTTCAAGCAAAAATCCCACGACTCGAATCAATCGGTCCAGAGTTGTCCCACCGCTCCACACAATTGTCCGAGTCTGTGCCTCGGGTTAGCCATTTTTTGGGACTCATTATCCTCTTGGTGTTGCTTGTGGGAACATCTCTCCTGATCTACCTCGAACTCTACGTTAACCGGAGGCTTGTGCGGAAATATCTTCAATCGCCCGTCGACGAATGCAGTTTGTGTTATTTCGGACGCGTGTTCCTTCACTTTTTCACATCCCTGATCATTGTTAGAAAAAATGATTAAAGGAAATACATATCACAATTTATGATTACAATTATGTTTCTTATTGGAGAAAAATGGGGATTCTGCCCAAGGATTTCGTAAGCAGGTTGATAGGTAAACTTGACTTGCTGAGACCCCCCGAAACCCGATACATATTTTTTATAGGGCGGTTTGACTTGATTCGGTTCTCGAACTTTCAAATGGTGGGAGCCCAAAATGTAAGTCAACGAAGCAAAATGCTTCCAAGGTCCTTTGCTGTAAAATTCAGGTACCTTTTTGAGAGAGAGGCAACGCCCTGTACGCATTTCTTGAATAAAAATTTCAGCGTTAACAGAAAGAGCTCAAGACCCACATTCCTTGTAATTTCATAGTTTATTCATATTGCATCGCTTCAACACCATCTTTTAGGTCGAGAAATGGTTTCAAAGGCACTGGGTGACCTGTGTGAAAATGGCCTACTGTACAAAATGGTCCAATGATCGAATTCCGGATGACATAATTTACGCATTGGTCGCGGATTTGCTTATAGCCGCTGGTGATACGGTAAGTGTACAATTGCTTTATCGATATTCAGTGCATGATATCACTTAATATCCATCTGTGGCGATGTGTGGATTTTGAAGACAGTGGCGCTATATTGTATGCTATATTAGAGAGCCTAGAATTTCGCTCCTGATACTGTGCTCACCTGGTATGGCTGGATCATCATTAAGCGAAGCGAGATTTTCGTTAGCGAACCAGACTCTGAACGGTTGTACAGAGAACCGTAATCTGACCGGTGGGTACGCAGATTTACTGGACGATTACTTACCTTCAATCGAAAACCACTTAATAATCTCGAGATTTTTTTAAAAGCCGATTTTTATCGAACTTGGTAGAATATTCTAAGCACAAGCATAGCAGTAGAAACCAAAACTAAAGAAAAATGTGACAAAAGATGGCGTGAAATTTAGCTAACAGAGACAAGGCTACATAATCAATAGAGATTTAGTCAGAAAGGCGCAATTCAATTTTGGTGGGTTGAAACTTTTGGGAATGATGATTCTTCCAAGATCTTCTGTAGGGACCTTGGGCAGTTACCATGGAGATTTTAGGCACTGTCCAGGGAGATTCCAGCTCCCAACTATCTTTTGAACCTCATAAATTAAATTATCTTCGACTTATCGATTCATCAAGTCAATAACCCACTCTGCTCTCCCAATTGGTAGAGTCAGCTCATACATAGACTTCGTATTTGTGAATGTCTCACAAACACACTTCATCATGGTTGGACATACCCATAATTCAAAATTTCCAGAATATTGTCCCAGGTGGCTAATATCTACTATTCATACATTGTTATGGTGCTTCTGAATAATTAAAATTTTTGGTTGAAGACTGCGTTTACTAGCCAGTGGGCTGTGTACTTACTTGGATTGGATAGTCAAGTGCAACAAGCTGTCAGAGAGGATATGTCTTTGGTCAAAGGCGTTGTTCGGGAAACTCTTCGGTTATACCCTTCTGCTTGTTTTATTGCCAGAGTGTTGCCCAATGCTGGTAAAATTGGACCCTATAACATCGACAGTGGAGTAAGTCCTACGGATTGTTATTATTGCTTGAATCCCCCATTCTGGAAGAAGGCTCATCCTAAAGACGATTTATTGCAAAATTACCTTATTTATATCAACAGTAACTATCCACCTTGATCAGCGCTAACACTATGATTTGTTTTAGGAACTCATTCTTCTCTCCCTCTACACTGCCGGGAGGGACGAGCGTTGGTATCCCGCTGCTGGACGTTTCTCTCCTCAAAGGTGGATAAAAGAGAAAGGAAAGTTTAATGGAGTGAATGACGTTAATAGTTTTCTTCCTTTTGCTTTGGGCGCCTCGTTCCTGTATTGGTGCCCGCCTGGCCAACGCTCAACTGAATATGACGATTAGTGAAGTGAGTATTCCGAACTCGAATTGCAATTATTTCCACGCATACAATGATGTGGACGATAAGATAATGCATACATGCTAACCATAACTACCAGACCATTCATTTGTTTCCAAAATATAATTTGTTTCAGATTTTGCAAAATTTTGAACTTGAAACTCAGGAAAAAGTGGATATGGTTTTACGGCTTGTCCCAGTTCCTTCAAAACCTGTTCAAATTAAGATAAAAAATTTGACAGGCCAACATTGACTGAAACGTCTTGTCAGTCATGGAAGTATCATGTCAGTTTTCAGATCCTCACCCAATCGAAATAACAAAGAATTTCAGTGTCTGCTCATTCATTTTTTTAAATCTTACTTGTGTATTTGAGAACCTAATAAATTCATGTTAGTTTCATACCTCTTCATTTCTTCCTATGATCATTTTTATTTTTATGTTGTGAGCTGAGAGGCAAGTTACTGCCAGTCTGTGTAATCTGAGTAGGGCCGAGCAAAATGTCACCGACTTCATTAAAAATATCTTAGTAGAAAAAGAAGCTGAAAAATCGCTTCGAGGAGCCACCCCCATGATACCACAGCCTAATTGTTGAATGATGAATTGACTTGAATCCTACCGACAACGTTAAGATTCAAGATTACCAGGTATGTTGAAAATCAAGCAAGCTGTGAAAGCAAGAGGTTGTATGTTAAAAGCACTTTATTAATAACCATGTTAATATTCAAAGGATAAAATACATAGGTACTTCGTGGTCTTGAAAATGGAGACCTACCTCCACCAGTATGGTTAAGGGAGCGGGGTGTGAATCTTAGAGGTTCTTTTTTTTCTATCAGAGTCCGTCTTTGTCATCAGGTTCCTGCAACTCCTGGATGACTTCAACAATCCGAGTTTGCGCCTTCTCGAGGGGAAACGTCAGCTTCTCCCACATTTCCACGTCGACGAGATGAACAAGTTCACGCTTAGCGAGTTCGATTTGTACATTTTGGTCTTCCAAAAGCTCGGTGACGACAACTCGTTGCTTCATCTCCTCCCGACGTATTCTTCCTTCAAAACGTTTGGCGAGGTCGATTTGTCGGATGAATTGTCGTTTTTTGAGAAGTTGATTGAGCTCGGCTTCAGGGAGTTCAACGTGTCGCCTGAGGGTTCTAAATATTTGCACAACTCGATCACGCTGCTTCAATTCCTCAACACTTCCTGGTACTAGGAGATTTTGTTTGACGTTTTCAACGCGCAAACGGAGGGAACGAATTATTCTGCTTTGCTTCCCCAATTCTGTGAAACTTGGCAATTTTTGTTCTGTGGACATGCAGGCAACATTTTTGTCTAGTGAGTACTTCAAATGCAATCGTTCCGCATCTTCAGCGCGAGCTATTGCCGCGCATTTCTGGGCTTCCAGTTTTCGCTTCTCTTTCTTCAATAGCGCTACTTCCGTCTTCAAAGCGTCGTATTTAGGTGATTCTACTTCCGGGGAAATTTGATTGCTTATTATCAAATGTTCGGAGCCGAGGAGCTTCCACCAGGAAACAAAAAACTCAACGAGTTTCATCATTGCACTTAACAAACGCGATCCACAACCTTACTTCGAAGCTACTGGCAATTGGGGGTACATACTATTTTTTATAGGTGGACATGACGGACCACGACTTGAATGTTCCTGTCGCACAAACCTCGAGAAAGGCCTCCGATAAACTTGTCTACGGTACAGATCACCTTCCTTGTTTTGGCCTGAAAGCGGGAACCTTTTTTTACTTTCTACTGCCAGAAGCCAGATCCTTCTCCCCTCCCCACGCCGCAAATATAAGATATTTTGAATACTGGAGGTAACTGGTAGTGTCAAAGCTCACCGCTAGATGCCAGGTCGTGGGAAACGCTTGCTGCAAGGATCCCCTCCCCGCCTCGTCAACTACTCGTCACAAAACAGAATCAAAAGGTGACGGACGAGTGGAGTTGACATTCCTCTCACCGCGTCTTTCTTTATCACAAAGTTCACTCGCAACCTCTTCAAATATGTAAACTGTTTGGTGTCCAGTCTACAGTATTGGAACACGTCTGTTCCTTTGAGAAATTCGTCGCAAATAATACTGGTTCGTTGTGTGATCTAGGAAACAGGTGGTTTGGTGTGGTGCGCTATGGCGATCAAGTTGTTTGGATCCGGAACTGGTTTTCTATGAATAGATTCGTGAGTATGAATTTATCACTTTTCTCCTCAATAAATTAATTTCTCCTTAGAGCGTTCAACCTTTCTCTTGGTAGGTGCGTGTGATCCAAAATGTTTTGTTCAGAAATTCTCGGCGTTTAATAAGTCTGTAGTCAGCGTTCCTAAGCTTATTTGATTAACTCGTTGGATAAGAGTAAACTTATATCCTCAAAAGGACGTAAACCGTTATAAAATAACGTAAACCGCTGCCAAAGCTACATCGAATCTTACAATATGTCCCCTGCCTAGAGAGAAAGTGGATCTGAGCGAATTAATTTAATTTTAATTCTCGTAGCAGCGTGGGATTCGCATTTCCAGAAGATTTTTGACTCGACGAACGGAGCGTTGTCAAGAATACTCAAAACGCGATTCATTCGCTGCCCTTACCTGATGAATGATTGATCGAATTTGTGCATAACCTTGTTAGGAGAAGTCTTGCTACAGTAAATTGATTGATTTGTTTGGTTTTTAGAATGGCTGGCCACGGACACGCCGTTGTTGTATGGGAATGGGAAAACCGCCAAGGACGGTGGCGTCCCTACAGCCCGGAGGTCTCTCAACTTCTGGAAAGAGCTCATTGCAAGAAACTTACTCGAGTCATGTTGAGCGACGCCGATCCGGTTTTGGACAAATATTACATCAACCTCCGAACGAAGCAGCAGTGCAGCGAAGAGACTGGAACCAGTGTGCCTCATAACGTTCGCCGAATGTGCTACACCCAGGAGTCCCCAGCGGGGAAAGGTGCCAAATGGGAGTGGTCGGGAGACAGTCCCTCGGAATGGCACACTTACGACATGGAAGTCCAGTGCCTCATTGAAGCAGCCTGGGCTAAAGTAATTTGTCTATCATAACCGATTGGCGATTGGGTGGTCGATTTTTACTTATGTAGGCCGGGTGGCCAAAAACATTGTTTAAACACCCAAAAATGCATACAATACGGTAGGAAGGGGACCCTATGCTTGCGGGGTGGCTCGTTGCTGTGGGTTTGTCACAAAAGGGTTTCTTCAAACGCCGGGAGTGCCGCAGGGTTCTTTCCAACTTGTTCATCGACGGCATCAACGATGACATGGCCTGCTTTTCGATGGTCTCAACAGTTTTTGAGACCGTTTTGTGTTAGGGTGACAACCTTGGTTTAGTCCATCTTTGAAGGCCTCTCTCGATAGTATCTTCATATCTACATGGCCCTCAACGACAACAAATACTCAAATCAAAATCAATCAGGTATCATTAATCTACTAATTCAATCCTGCTTCTTTTTATAGGGAGATCAAACTATTGATGTCAGTAAAACCTATCTCGGCCTTCCTTACATCATCAACTTCTGTAATTTGACTCAAGTCAGGAACAATACAGGATTTGTGCGTAATATCCGCCGTGTTCAACAAGCTCCTTATCCTTTGGTCAAACTGAGCCCTGACGAAACAACATTTGTTCCGGGTAAGCCTGGTTATCGCATATTTTCCAAGTATTCTAGATTGACCTGAAACGATTTGTTGGTAATCTAACGTAAAATTTCAGGCAAGAGGCAGCAACCGTCGTGTGAAAGTGGGAAGTCGTGTAGTGGCACAAAGAAAGGCAATGGTTATCAAGCAAACAAAAAATCTCTCAAAAAATCCAAACACTCCGGAGATGGTCCTGGCAATATCGCTAGAACTATTCTTAACAACTTGAATATTTTCGGTAGGTAGTATAGAACTCGTACTCAATGGTCAATGGTAATCAGAATAACTTAGACCTTGTTATCAGGTTAAACCTTTTCCAATCAAAGCCAGAGCTTTCTATCTTTAGTGATATTTGTCTTCATCTCAGGTCACAATAGCAGAAGTGGCAACAATCACAGCTCTCCACCAGTTGGGCCTCCTGCCGGAGTCAACAGCGTTTCTAACTCTTCCGCTCAACGGCGCAGCAACAGTTCATTGTTGGACGTTGATTCCAGCAGCACTAAAAGTGGTCGTCGGCCAAGCGTTGATACTGTCAGCACATACCTCAGCCACGATAGTGAACACAAAACTTCCAAAGTAAGATCGCGTTGTGTGGTCTCGATGGACTGTTGTTACTTGTTGCTCGTACTAACCTTCGGGCTCTATTCACAGGTGGATCTGCTCGATTGCAGCACGGGAAGCGATGACGTTTTCGTTTTTGATTCCCGAAAATCATCTCCATCCCATGGAGCTATAGTCGGTAAGTTCTCTCATGGATATTTCCTCTAGCTTGACTCCCTTAACAATTCCGTTGTTATACTATGCTCCTTCCGTAGGTGTCGATCCCGCAAGCGCCGGGATATCGAAGTACGTCGTGGCTTTGGGACGGGCCATCGACGACGACTGTCCTATATGCTTGTGTCCATTCACGACCGGTATGTCCGTAGCCTTGTCCCGATGCTCTCACGCTCTTCATCTTGACTGTTTGAACTCGATGTTGACGAGTCAACCGAATTTTCCCAACGTGAGTAATAAATATCCGTCCCTTCCAATGCCACGATCATAAAAAATGTAAACGGAGATCACAGTATAATATATACAGACTTGAAGCAATACAATTTCTTGTTGTAAAAACATTTAATATTGCAATCGTGTTGCTGTCGTCTTGCCTTATGCCTTGGTTTGTTTCCGTTACACTAACCAACTCATCCAGTTCGCTAGGTTCTGTCGTATGTTCCTTCGGGTTTATCGAGTATAACACTTCGTAATGCTATCTGATTACAGTGGTTGTACATTGAGTGCCCGCTCTGCCATGAAATTTACGGTGAGAAGCGAGGCAATCAGCCAAGAGGCACCATGGATTGGACAATCGTCGACCCGAACATACCAGGTCATCCTAACGTGTCTCTCATCCAAATCACATATCAGTGAGTAATGAATGAGCATATTTATTTATTAATCATAGGTATTGGGATGGATGAAAATGCTATTTTCCCGTCACCTTATTTAATTGCTAAATTCTATCCGAGTTACAACAATTCCTTTAGAGCCTGAAATTTCACTCACACTGCTCCATTAATGATTTGTTTTATTTTGCATGGTATAATATCTTCCTCTTAATTTATTGTCATCTGAACCAATTTTCGTCTTGCAGCATCCCATCTGGCATTCAAGGGCGTGAACACCCCAACCCTGGTCGACCATACTACGCTGTCGGATTCCCACGCGTGTGCTACCTTCCGGATACCAAACAAGGGCGTCACGTCCTCAAACTGCTTCAGGTCGCTTGGAAACGACGACTCGTATTTACCGTCGGACGTTCCCTGACCACCGGGCGAGAAGACGTAATCACTTGGAACGGAATCCATCAAAAGACCGAACCTGCAGCTGCCCTGTCGCCAAATTTCTTGGACAACTGCATCAAGGAGCTCTCCGTTTTGGGAGTCAGATGAGCAAATCACTGTCGTCAAGAAGAGCCTCCTAAAGCCCTGTTGCATTTGTATTTTTATATCTCCTCAAATCCCCTCAAATTAACATGGCTCGCACAGCCGGTAATATTTTTAGTGAAGGCGTTGACCCTATTAAATCGTGCACAATTCACTGATACTGTTTTGCAATACAATCTAACATCTCGTCAACAAATGTTCTTGCCGACCGTCCACGTTCAGCATTTTAAAAGTAGGTTTCTTGCCATATACATAATCTGGAGTTCCTAGCTGAGATGCATTTAAATCTCGAAGTCTGAGCTTCATCATTCCACTTTCCTCAATTTGACTGAACTCATAATCGTTCCTTTTTAGTGCATAAACGTTGTACATAATTAGACTATTTCCTATTCTTTCCAGAGACACTGCTTTTGTTGTTCTTCGTTGAAGCTAGAAAAAGGTGACATGCATTTTTTATCTTTTCTCATTTATATTTGAATGAGTCGGGATAGTGTTGTTGAAGGTAATTCTGATTTCTCTATTTGCTATGTGTTGACTGCTAATATTTAAAAGACGACAGTCGTCTGTGTCCCACATCCTCACTGTCGTACCCTTCGTTCACTGAGGTCTACTAAGTTCGCTTCAAACTGGATAAATATTTAGGAATACTAATCTGAAACAGTTCTTTGATCCCAGGTATTGTTGAACAGAAAACCTGAGAACTATTTCACATAGTCTACTCTCCGGTATTATAATTATTTCATAGTGTTGTTGTTTTATTTTTAAAAAGTTTACTTTCGAGAACTTTAAGTAGAAAAAATTATCAAGTGTTACTGACTCCAAATTTTTTATTCACAAATTGCAATGTTTATTTTACGATAATAGTCATAATATTGCTTGTTAGATATAATTTTACTTAGTGTCAAATTCGCTTTCATTCGTAGCCTCAAAGGCGACTGAATTTTCAGAGACGTATTTTTTACTTGGTTTCTCGAGTGATGAAATAAATTTAACCCGACCGTGATTTGGAAATATAGTCTGGTTAACACTTCGCTATTTCATCGGATAGATTGAGAACGAGCCGGTGTTCGAAAAAAGTATCTCTGAAATCAATTATTGTACTCGTACCTACGTGAAAACTAAAATTGAATCTTGCCCTCGAAAATACCTAGTATTATTTTTTGCCAAACTGATGTGCTCGAGGTTGTATTAACATATATTTTTGTGTATACTAATGTTTTGAAGTGTTATTTTAGAAAAATATATAGATTAATTATGTCTTTGAAGTCTGTTGTTACCAGTCAATTTCCCCTTCTGGAACTTCGCCTTCAACTTACGCTGCGACTAGAGGTGTTTTGCTTCATCCGGATATTTTGCTTAATTTCGTAATTTTATAAAACTATTCGTCTTTCATCCGTGCTTAATCAACACTTTCGAGTCACAAGTTTGACGTAGGGCCATATCTCAATCTTCTAATTAAGGTGGAAAATGCTAGATCTTAACCCTCCGGATAAGTTTTAAAAAAATGCAATAAGCATAACCCCTACGTACGGTCTACTAACGTTTTTAGTAAAATAAAATCATGGTAATACCGCATTTTTAAAACAATTCAGAGGAATCTAGGTGAGTGGGGTATAATTTTTCACTAAATTTTGGACCCTGGATCGATTGAAATTGGTCCGGGACCCGCCACATCCACTGTTCTCCCCATTTTCCCCATGTTTGAATTTGTGTTTTCGATATTTCTGCTACCTAGGCGAGTAGGGTATGATTTTTCACCAACTTTGGGACGCTGATTCCAATGAGACGGGTCCCGGAACGATTGACGCCCTCTGGATGAGGTTATGGGTCAAAATGGGTACCTATTTACCCATTTCGAATGTGTGTTTTCGAGATTTCTGTTACCTAAATGTGTGGTGTATCATTTACCACTAAATTTTGACCCTCAACCTGAAGACTAGTGCAGTTTTTCATGATGGTATTTAAAATATGCGACTTGCGGGTACGTCAGTATGACCCTCACACTGCATGAAGGGATGGAAGTCGGACAGCAGTGGTGCTGTGTAGAATACATACCACTACCACCCTATATACTACATTGTACGGACAACTACCAATTCGGCGTTGTTGTTCAATAAAAAAACCATCGTTGTGGGAACCATTACATTGGATTCAGCGTCCAGAATTTAGTGGAAAATGATACCCCACACACCTACATAGCAAAAAATCTCAAAAATCCATTTTTCGAAATTCACATTTTGACCCCAACCCAACCCAAATTTGGTCCAATCGGGTTAAAAAGTTTCGAGGACCAAAAAATTGATGACGAAAATGTGCCTACATTCTATTTTCTTGGTCCAGCGTAAGCATCCCCATACATTAGTTGCCTTTCTTGATTATTCTGTGTTTTTGTTCTTCACGATTGCCTCCCAAAGTAAGCGCCGTATCGACGACAAAAACCGTAGCAAGAGTAGACAAGCGACAAGTTTCCTTCGCGCTATTATTCTAAATTAACCCATAATAAATTTAGGTATGCCTAAAGAAAACTGACTATAAATAGTATGGGTCTTGACCATGGAAAAAAAAAAATTATTCCATGGTCTTGACTAGAACAAGAAGCACTGGCAGACCTGCGGGTTTCCTCGAGGATCCGTAAAAAGTCCGTGAATCCGTAGACTGCATATTAGTCTTATCAGCAACTAACCCGGCTCTTCGTTAGAACAATGGAAGGGGAGCAATAAATACAAACACAACTCTAAATTAGAGCTTTTCTCGTCTGTTAGTGGTGATAAAGATAAGATAAATACATCTGACTTCTGTTCAAATACAGTTTAACTGTTCCGTTCTCATTATTTTTTCGACGAAATTGTATAATAGTGGAGATCGTACCTGCATGGTTTGTATGATAAGTTTCTTACATCTGCTTATTGAAGGGTGCACGGGGCCCTCCAAAGCCGCAAAACTTATTTATGACCTGCGCAAAATTACCAAAGGCCTTGAAGTAATTTCAAAAGCATTCACCCTTAGACGTATACTTTCTTGTAGATGGAGTCTGCAATCGTCAATGCATTCAGAAGAGTGATGAAAAATGTCACTCCGTCTGAAGGGAAAATCGCCTTTACTCGAAATTCTAATCGCGTCATTGTGTCTTCAACGTGGAATCAGCGGAATGCTGAAAGAAGATCAACGATGCACAATAAATTCGTGCAATTGGTAGAGCTCGATTGTCAGGAGGTGACGAATCTCCACAGCTACAATGATTCGACTGAGTAAACTTTCAAGTCTTCCTGTATCATAAGGATTTGTCTAAATGAACCAACTGAAGTTTCTTGTTGAACGAATATAATTATACTCGTTGGCTGGTTGTTGTTGCACTTAGACTTTGAATTTGACAAGATTTTAAATATTTCATGGGCTGCTCTTTTCGTGCAAGGAGAAATTGTTCTATGTACTCTATGCACACAAGAGCATCATGATAGCCTAATTTCTTCTCAGAAGCTTCTTTTGAATGACGCAGCACAGTAATTATTTAACAAAGCTACCATTGATTAAAAAAAAATTAAAATAAGTTCGATGTTCTTGCAGGCTCATGTCCAGTTACTCGCCCTGTTTTGAATACCGAGGCGTCTTCCGGGATGTGCCTCCTGCTGGGACAAGCCTCGTGCAGAAGACTCACTTGGAACTGTGGCAATACAACAAGCTATTAAAACTCGTGGATCTGACTACACTCGACACACATGGAGACGTCTACACTGATGGTTCGACGTGGAAATTTATAGCGCGCAATTGTCTTTTCGTGAAATTAGTACCAGATGTACAAGAATGATTGGGGGTTTCAGATGAGTTTGGATGCTTCGAATGGTCTCCATGTAAGAGTAAGCTGTTGTACGTTGCTGAGAAGAAAAAGAAGAAAAGCGAGCCATTTTTGCCGATTCCTGCCAAACCTTCTGAAAACTCAACTATCGTAAGTCGCTGATTTTATCGATAAATTTCGTAAGTTTCATGAAACATTACGAAGTTAACACGTTCCACCCAACGTGTTAAAATACATTTATTTAATGTTTTACAAAAACATGATCCAGTCTATTCAAAAAGTTACAGTTAAAGTGCCAGTTTTTATCTTTTTTATTGGAATATTAACTCTCGTATCTGTATCGGGGAAAATGATCCTAGTGTAAGCCTCTCTCGAATTTAAATATATTAGAATTGAATATAATTAAATTCGGGTTTCTTAGGAGAATTTGGAATGGACCAAGCGTGAGGATGCAGGGTGTAAGTCCAAGACTTACCGCTGAGCTTTTAGGGATACCCAAGGATGAGAATGAAATACATTGAAACAAAAGGAATTATTATTAAGAATAAGGACACGCCAAAGCAGCCTAAGCACCAACCTACATGGTCAAAAATGGACAAAAAGGCATAATTTTACATGAAATAAATAAACATCGTGCTAAAATACCCTGACGAAAACGGCGTCAACGTCGAAGAGAGCTGAAGGGGGCACGCTGTGCCGAAGATACACAGCGAGGCTTCATTTAATTTAGTCCATTATCTGAGGACACAAGATATAGCTTTGGTCGACTTCAGCAAGGTGGCAGAGTTCACTTCAGAGGGAGCACAGGATGATACCAGGATGGACTGAGTGAGGTCTCTGTTTTGAGCACATATGCACATTCACAACACAGTTACATGAAGTATGACTTTAATGGAATAAGCTCCTTGGCTGAGGCCTGGGCCATGGAATAAGTA
Organism: Cyrtorhinus lividipennis; assembly: GCA_019603395.1. Taxonomy (NCBI): domain Eukaryota; kingdom Metazoa; phylum Arthropoda; class Insecta; order Hemiptera; family Miridae; genus Cyrtorhinus; species Cyrtorhinus lividipennis. The sequence goes on along the minus strand of CM034000.1, from coordinate 21,445,787 downwards.
TTCCTTGGGCCTGGGCTGAAGAGTGGCGCGCTGGCTCGGTCCGACAGGAGCAATGGGCCAGGACGCGCATGTCCAGGCAGAAGCTGCGCGCATCCTGGCACATGCTCTCTTCCAGTTGTTTGGAGGCAGTAAGCCTGGGGGCTTACATCAGTTCGTCTGCCGTCTTGGGGAAGGCCTTTGTAATGCACCGAAAAATCTGGACACTTTCGCTGACTGCATAAGCATTTACAGCCCGATTGCCGCGTAGTCTCGGCCATTGGTGCAAATTGTTTTCAAGATTTTTGAGAACTAAGAGTAGAGGATATATTTTTGACTGAACTTTGGATCGATTGAGATAGGTTTCAAATCAGTTACTGCCGCTGGAGATAGGGTAGGAGTAGGAGTGAGGGGTGCTCAACTAGATATTGGACGCTGAGTTGATCCGGTGGGTCCTGAAGCGAGTCCCTCGTTGCGGTGAAAAGAAAGGGAAGTCAAAATAATCAGCTGAAACGAATGCTGAGTCTGTGTTCAGACGATGTGTAGAGGGCTCGGTGTTTTGGACACCGATAACAACACATAACTTCGGAATTGTAGCGAGTAATTAATAGTTATAATTGAGCGGATCTATCCAAACCTACAGGGAGATGAATACGTTTGGACAGAGAACTGGGGTGAAACTCTTGTCAAAAAGGTCTCGCCAGTGTTGGCTGTGTGGGATTCGGCAGTCAACGAGGTCTCGATACTGTCGTCTTCTGTGCCGGATGATTTCTGTGTCGGACCCGGGCTGTGGGCTCCAGACGGGACAGTCGTCTGCGTCAGCTGGAAAACTTCTCCGCGACGCCTGGGGAAAGTCTACTGCACCAATCGGGAATCGAGGCTAGTCCATATAGCAGCAGATGGTACTATTGGTAAGTTGGGTCTTTCTTCAGTTTCTTAAAAGCAAATGTCATATCCCAACCTAGGCATCCCTTTTAAAAACTATGACGTACATCTTCTCTTCTTTTGTAGCCAATCTAACTAAAGAAGGCCTGGCTGTGCTGTCCCCGAAATTCGCCCACGATGGGAGCAAGTTGGTTTGGCTCGAGCGGGAGGCTAAAGGGCCACACCACGCCACCATGAGAATCATGAAGATGGATTGGGCCTCAAAGGAGGTATCCTGACGATAAATGAACACCAAATTTTAAAGAGTATCTAACTTCAGAAATGATACCGATAAAAACAATTATTTTTAGATTTCAACTGTAGTTGATATCGTTCAAACATCGACCACAACTAGCAATGGGGAGAAGTTTTTCGGCATTTACGCACAAAATTTGAGGAATTGTTGGCTCGACGACAACAAAACTATCATAGTCTCGTCTACGCAGAGGGCTTCGACTCGGTGTTACGCAATCAACACAGGTCGGTTGTTTTATTCGAGAAGTATTGTACAACTGACAAATTCTATCATCTTGTGTCGACTTGGTGCAATTTTAAGTGGTTGGATCGCTAAAAAACAAGCCTTATCATAAATTGAAACGTAATATCACCAAAATTCGGTACGTTCTGTGACCTCGGTCTAATACACATCGCTCCGTTTCTTGCTTTGTTTTTCTCTCGTTTATATTGTGCGTACACACTTGAGTTTCGGTATACGCGGTGGGTTTGATTTTCTGAATCGCTCTGCTGAGTTTCGCGGTATTGTGCCGGGTATTTTGCGCTCGTCGAGTCGAATCTTTTTTTCTCATTTTTTCGCGTCGGACGGTGGATCCCCACGCCGGCCGGTATCTTATCTCGCACCCCGCTCCGGTCAAAGCTCCCACTTTGCCGCCTGGCGTTCTCCTTCTCGCGTTATTGTTTTCGATCTGTTGTTTACTCGAAGTTGTAGTCTCGTCTCTTCGTTAGCTCAGAAGCGAACTATGGATACTCACGACTGCTCGCAGTGTCAGGAAAAGCTTATTGGAGAGGACGCCCTACGGTGCTCTGTTTGTAACTCAGCGCTGCACTTCGGTTGTGCGGGTTTGACAGAGATCAACTTTCGGAAAATGTCCAAGGTTTCCAGACTGGGTTGGAAATGCTCGAGATGTAGAACTTCGAGATGTGCTTCACCTGCTTCTGTCACTCAATCCCAGGTGGATGCGGGGGAATTGAGGAGCCTTATTTCAGCTACTATTCAGGCCGAGCTGAGAGATTTCAAGGATGAGATATTTGGTAGATTGGACGATGTCCAGAATTCTATTGATATTTGCCTGGCTCGTTATGATGCCATTTCATCTGATCTTGCTTCATTGAGAACAGATGTCGACCTCATTAAGAACCAAAATTTTGACGAACGTATAAAATCTCTCGAGAGTGGGGTATCGTCCCTTATGGGTGGCTCGGGACCCCCGGCCCCCTTTCCCGGTCAGATTGCCATGGAAGAGGCATTTAGCGAGCTAAATGAGCGTCGTCGTCGTTCCCATAATCTACTCGTTCACGGTCTTGAGGAGTCTGCGTCGTCGTCGGTGTCTATCCGTCGGGAGGAGGATCTGGCCGCGCTGAAATTGAGGTTGTCTTGCTGTACTTTGGATATGGATGTCATTTGTCAGAAGGTGTCCAGGATTGGTAAATTTGGTGGCACAAGACCTCGACCGCTGGTAGTCACATTTGATAGCCCCTCGTCTGCGCTGAAGGTGTTGGTAGAGAATCGCTCAATGCCTGGCCCGCTGTCCATTTCTCAGGATCGAACACCGATGGAAAGAAAGTTGCTTCAGGATTTGCGTACTGAACTGAAAGATCGTTTGGAGCGCGGTGAGAGGGATTTGACGATTCGATATGAAAGGGGGGTACCAAGGATCGTAACCCAGTCTGTCGGACCCGCGGCAAGCCGCCCCTCTAGGCAGGGATCCTCCACGCCTCGCCATTCAAAAAACTATTAACTCTCACTGCCTTCTACCAAAACGTACGGGGGTTAAATACTAAATTGGATACCTTCCGTTCTCTCTCTTCTGTTTTATCATCTGATTTGCTCCTGCTTACTGAAACTTGGCTCTCAGCTGATGTCGCTTCGTCGGAACTCGGATTGTCTACGTTATATACTCTGTACAGGACTGACAGGTCACGGTATAACTCAGCTAAATCTTCGGGGGGTGGAGTACTCATCGGTGTGTCTTCTCGTGTTCGTTCAGTGCAATGCCAGCTTCAATCGAATAGTCTTGAGCAGTTATTCGTTCTGCTGCCCGATCACGGGGTCATTGTGGGGTGTGTCTATTTGCCTGATTACTTGTCAGCTGATCACGTTGCGCTGTTTTTTGAGGAGGTGGAGCGCTTATCCTTGACATACCCCGCCAATAAACTGTTCGTGGTCGGTGACTTCAATCTCCCGGGCCTTGTGTGGGATCCTGATACCGGTTTTGTAGCTGATACCTCCAAGTTATCTAGAAAGGCTCGAGTGCTGGTTGATTCCATGCATCTATCTGATCTCAGGCAATACAATTTTTTGAGTAATCCGTCCGGCAATATTCTAGATTTATGCCTATCTAACATACCTGATATTGTTCTCCACGGCACTGATCCAATGGTGCCCCTTGACATTGCCCATCCAACTTTTGAGTGCTGCTTTACCTGTGACATTTCTCCATCCTCTATAAACCCATCACATAAATTTATCTTCAATTTTAACAAGGGCAATTACATGGCCATGGACAGTTATTTGCTCGGAGTCGATTGGAGCTTTTGCGATGCATTACCCTTTGTGGAGTCAGTCGACAAGTTCTATGATGTCTTGACTGGTTCCATATGTGAATTTGTTCCTAAAATGAGAGAAGTTAGTGCATCCTTCCCCAAGTGGTTGGATGGCAGTCTCATAAAATTGATTAGAACCAAGAATTTCGCACACGCCCGATACAAGTCAACTGGTCTTCAGAGTGACTACATGATCTTCGCTGAACTTCGTAAGAAATGCAAATCTGGATCTCGAGCACTCTACCGCGCCTACTTAAATGATGTCCAACAGTCGCTGAAGTCAAATCCGAAGGCCTTCTGGAATCACTTCAATTATTTGCGTGGGGACTCTTCCTCTTTGCCTGAGGTTATGCATCTCGGCGATCGTGTTGCCAATGATCAGTGCGGGATAACCAGTCTTTTTGCGGAGCACTTCTCTTCGGTCTACGATCCGCCTTCGGACAGACTCCTTACCGACGAGAATTCCTACTCATCCTTCTCTATTGGTTCTATCTCAGTCACTATCAGCGTTGTAAGGGCTGCGCTGCTTTCAATCGATGTCTGTAAGGGTATGGGACCCGATGGAGTTCCTCCAATTTTACTGCGTCGATGTGCTGATGGCCTGTGTCGTCCTCTTTCCCTACTCTTCAACAGGTCCCTCTCTCTGGGAATTGTCCCGGATAGATGGAAGGTGTCCTTTGTCACGCCCATACCGAAGAAAGGGGATAAATCTCGGATTGAAAATTACCGGCCCATCTGCTCACTATCTACCATTCCTAAAATCTTGGAGAAGATCGTCGTATCAAAGCTTATGCCGCTAATAGTTCGACATTTATCGGAGCACCAGCATGGTTTCCTACCGGGTAGGTCGACGATTACAAATCTTCTGTCACTGCAGCAGTTCATTTTCGATGCTTTTGGGGCTGGTGAGCAGGTGGATTGTGTATATACGGATTTTTCTAAGTGCTTCGACAAGGTTCCCCATTCCCTGCTCATCAGTAAGTTGAAAGCCTTCGGTTTCTTTGGTTCTGTGCTTGAGTGGTTCAGGAGCTACTTAACTAATCGTCGTCAGATCGTCAGAATCAAAACAGCGCAGTCCAGTCCGTTTCCCAATCCATCGGGGGTTCCTCAGGGCTCTCATGTGGGACCAATGTGCTTCTTGATTTTTGTCGACGATGTGTCGGGGGTTCGGTTGGGCAACGTTCGCTTCTCGCTTTTTGCCGACGATTTAAAACTGTTTCTCCGAGTTCGTACACTTGCCGACGCGCAGGCTCTGCAGGCGGCGCTGGACGCTTTGCATGGTTGGTGCGTCGATAATGAATTGCGCCTGAACATCGGGAAGTGTGCTGTAATGTCTTTTTCAAGATCAAAAACTCCCATGCTCTACAACTACATGCTGAACGGTGAGACGGTCTCCAGAGTGGACTCCTTCAGGGATCTCGGGGTCATCTTTGACTCTCGCATGACCTTTTCTTCCCACATCGACGACATCTGTTCAAGGGCAATGAAGAATTTGGGCTTTATGAGACGTCATGCGAGGGGTTTTACTGATGTCGATGCTCTGGTGGCGCTTTTCGGTGCATTGGTCCGCTCGACGCTGGAGTACGGTTCCATGGTGTGGTCTCCGATTTACACCAATGCCTCCGATCGTATTGAGAGGATTCAGCGCAAATTTCTCCGCTTTGTCGCCTTTGGGCGGGGGGTGAGCTGGGACGAATTCGATCCGTCTGCGACACTGGACCTTTGTCGCCTTACTCCCCTCGTTCTTCGTCGTCGGATGTCGGACTGCCTGCTTCTAATCAAGCTGCTGAAGTCGGACATTGATTGCCCCTCGCTATTGCGGCTGATTGAATTTCACGCCCCACAGTACCGAACGCGCTCTTCTAATTTTTTTTATGCCCCTGCCACCACAACAAATTACCTGCACAATAACCCCCTTCTGCGCTCACAAAGGTTGTTGGACTCAGTATTTTCGGGGACACCCTACGATATTGTAAATGATCCCATGAGGACTTTAAAATCAGTGATTATAAAATTTTTGCGTTAAGTATTTCTCTTTAATTTTCCTCGTATCCGTGTTTAGGGACAATGTTCGGTGTTTTCATGTTTTTACCCAGTTTTGTGTTTCTTTTGTAAGATTGCGTATTATATTTAATTTAGTTCTCTTTTTCTTTCGTTCTCTTGTGTGTATTGTGTTTAACTAAGTCTCTTTTTCTTTCATTCTCTCGTTCTTTTTTTTTTTTGCGATTATTAATACATTATAAATTGGGCAAGAGCCCGTATATGTTCAATAAATAAATAAATAAAAAATAAATAAAAAATTGGGCGCAATTTTAGAGTGTTAGGTATCTAGCTTAAAATCTTAGTCATACTTGAACTAAATGTGTGCTTATGCCTAGTGTGCACGTATTATCACACAGACCTTAGTTAAAATGCAGAGGCAAAAACTTTTCAGGCCAAAAATATCCATGCAATTGGGGGCACTTCTTTCTTGCCTAATATTGCTTGTATATTCTCAAATCGACAGAAGCAGCAAGCGAAGCTGATATTTTACATACAGTTTTTGGATATATTTAACCAAAAATCATAAAATGGCTAGTAGTTCTTAACTCATTCAGAATTTTGGTCGACAGTTTTTCTAACAACCTTTATCAGCCATTTTCCCCATTTTTTTGATTAAGCATCGCCTAAATTTTGAGTTCAGACATTTCTGGTTAAAGTCGTAAATCAAGGTTGACTTGGTCGATTCGGACCCGTTTTGATGTAAATAATGAATTTAATTGTTTACTTATCAGAAAAGAAGGTTGCTTGAAATCATTTAGAACACTGTCAGGAACACTGAGATATTTTATATGATACTCTAAAGGGGATACGATAAAAAGGGTGAATTTTTCAATGATATATCGCCATCACCATGAGGCAATAATAACAGTCTTGTATTTGGGTCTTGGCTTTAGCTCGGTGGTATTATGGATACCCGCTGCTTTGTAGCTGTTATCAGGTCTTCACAATCGTGTTGCTATCTACAAATTGCATATTCTGAGGGCGTCTGATTGAGTGATCAAAGAACTTCTTGGAGATAATTGCAAAGTGATTGCTGAATACTTAGGAGGTAAGGTAGGATACTACAGATGCTTGTTGAGAAGATTGAGGGTCACTCAAGGCTGACATTCTCTCATTGCTGGGGTTACCAATAATGGTTGGTTATTAGCAGCAAGTAATGAATTGCTTAGCTGTGGGTTTTATTAGAACTCTTCAACTAATCCTGCTGCTTTTAATATGATTCAGAATCGAAAGAAATCGTGGACATTACGGGCTGCAGCGCCGACGACGAAACGTTTAGCAGAGGCGTTCTTGACGTGAAACGGGATTTCATCCTCTCCTGGTCTTCCTCCTTGCTCAGCACGCCCGCTCTACAGCTCGGCCGCTATAACAAATCCGGGATCGAATGGATCACTCTCGTTGATTCCAAGCCCACCCTGACTGATTTCATCGTCGACATCATCAGAATGGAATCGAATGTCGTACCTGATCTAGCTAGTAAGTCAAGTAATGTGTAACCTGAAGAAACCTCAGCTATTTGTTCTGGTGATGGCCTATTCGGCTTATAAATGACTTCAAACTCTGTGTTCGAATTTCAAATGATTCTTGATGAGGCTACTGCCACTGAGACTGCGACAAGATTGGCTTTAGGATTGATGAAAACACCGGTGCTCCATTTAATACCTGATTTTTATCTAATCCATAGAAGATTTTTCTGCAATTTACTGCGGACCGAAAGCAGGAAAGGACGTGCCATTGATAGTTTTTCCCCATGGAGGACCCCACTCAGCAAGTGCAAACAGTTACAGTGCGTTAGTCTCCTTTTTTGGATGTTTGGGTAAGTTGATGATTAATTGAGAGGTATCAAACGTTGGGCACATTGTAGTTTATAAAAATATGTTCGTGATACCACCATATTATTTGTTGAATATTGACGTGAATTAATTGATCAGTAATTGTGAATTGATTCGTATTCACAACTTTTCTGTGACGATTGACGATTGTTTCCAAAATGAAAGACGCGTGATTACACGAAGAGAGCAGGCTTAAATCTGCTAATACGTCTATCAAATGAAAACATTCTAAATTTACGGATATATTATAAATTAATTCGCATTCAAAAACGTATTCTATAAGTAAAGATGTGCCTAACTCAGTATCTACCTATTGCTACTTTTACGCTACAAAATAATCATTCCATCCGTAGGGTTCGCAACACTACTGATCAACTACAGAGGGTCCATTGGGGCCGGCGAAGCTTCAGTTAATTCACTACTGGGAAATGTCGGTACTGCGGACGTCAGCGACTGTCATCAAAGTGCGCTGACTGTTTTGAACAAATATTCGGATGTGCTGTCGAAGAAAAATGTTTACTCTTCGGCGGCTCCCACGGCGGATTTTTGGTTCTACACCTCGCTGGTCAATATCCAGTGCGTTCATCTTCGACGCTCTTATTGATCTACTCTTCTACCGGTTTTTCTTATTGGTTGGTTATTCCTTGAATAATCAACCTATGTTTTCATGCAAAAAGTCAGCCTCTCCGATTCGGCTCAAAATTTTTTTCTGGGCGTTTTAAGGTGTCTAGATCAAGAATCAAAATGTCTGTCCGCCGTACGCCGTTTTTGGTAGTAGAAAATTTTCTAAAAATCTGAAATTTCGGTCAGGGGTCAAAACTTTTTAGCTCGATCGGACCAAATTAGGGCGGGGTAGGGGTCTAAATGTGTTTTTTGAAAAATGGATTTTCGAGATTTGGGGCGATCTAGGCGATAGGGGTATCATTTTCCACTAAATTTAGACGCTGAATCCAATGGAATGGTTCCCAGAACGATTGGCACCCACTGGATGAAGTTATGGGTCAAATTCGGTATCTATTACCCGTTTTGAATATGTTTTCGTGATTTCTGGTACCTAGGCGTATGGGGTATCATTTTCCCCTAAATCTTGGACGCTGAATCCAATGAAGTGGGTCCCAGAACGATTGGCACCCACTGGAAGAAGTTATGGGTCAAATTGGGTATGTATCTACCCATTTTGTATGTGTTTTCAAGATTTCTGGTACTTAGGCGTGTGGGGTATCATTATCCACTAAATTTTGGACGCTGAATCGATTGGAATGGGTCCGGGACCCACCACACCCACTGTTCTCCCCATTTCCCCCATGTTGAAGAAATGAGTTTCAATGTGCCTGGTTCAAGGAATAACCAACCCGTGTGAAAGAATTTTCAGCGTTTTTTTCTGTACATTGTCGTGACGTCTAATTGCTTTTTTGGGGGCTGCGTTTGCAGACACAATTCAAAAGTACTGTGGCATTGAATCCAGTGGTCGACTTAACGGGTTTCTCCTCGTCTGACATACCCGATTGGTGAGTTTTCTAAAATCAGATAATTTACTTTGCAGTCGTTTTATAAGAGCGTTGCAACTCGGAATCCAGTCTTCGACATCCCTTCCGTTTTCTTTACTTCCGATATTCCCGACTGGTGAGTTTAGCATGGCTTTAATTCTGCCCCTTTCTATACTTTTTTTTCCTTCATCGTCTTTTTATATCAGGGCATTGGTCGAGTCCGGAATGATATACTCTCCCAAAACTCAAATTGACGAGACTTGGTTCGCTCGCATGAGGAAAATGTCCCCTATCTACCATGTCGAGAAGATAGAGACACCAGTCCTCTTTTTAATCGGCAAAGCCGACCGGAGAGTTCCTCCATCGCAAGGAATAAACTGCCACCTGATCCTCAAGGAAAACGGCATCAAAACCAAGTGAGTCATCGAACCTATGTATGATCACATCCGAAAACCCAATATTACCACGAGTGTCAAAATTGAAAAACTATTCAAGTTTTGCGCACCAAAAAAGGCTAAAAATGGGCAAAAATAAAAATCAGAATTTTCAAGGTTACACGGGTTTGTGGTTATTATTCACGTGGTTTAGATTCAAATTTTGTGGAAACGTGACGGACGAGTATTTATATTTTATTGGCCTTCAAATGCCCAAAAATGCAGTGGTTTGAACGAAGTTAATCGTACAGTATATACCGACATTAGTCCCACGTGATATTTAGTTATGGGTTTTGGTTTTCCTTCTTTTACAGGCTTTTAGCTTACAAGGATAATCACGGTCTGCCAAAAACACCCCACGAAATTGATTTTTCTATAAATACCATCTTGTGGTTCTTGGAAAGCATTCAGCACGATATTCCGCAAAGTGAATAAAACGCCTTCCATGAGGTCATCATCCAAGTATGTACGAGTGTAACAGGGTAATTAAATTTCTTGAGCCCGCTTTTTCCATGTCTTTTATTTTTGGAAATAAATTCTTGATCAATCAGGTAGTTAGCCTACTTTCTTCACCCTTAATAAATTAATCTACTTAGTAAGAGCAACCAAATTTGGTTGCTTATTCCGAGACTCTTCGACTGGGAAAAGAGCAAGAATGCTCCTATGTCGCCTCTAGTGTTTGTGTAGGATGTCCCACAAATAATATTGATGCACTGAGAAAAATCTGACTCTCGTGGGAAATAAGTATACATGCACCCTTCACAGTGTCAAAATTGATTTTTTAAACATTGTGGTTCTGACGTCATTCAAGCTTTGAATTTAAAGTAGGAGGAAGGTGAAATATGTGTTTCATTTCAACGATGCTTGTCGCCCGTGTTCAGAGCAAATTCAATCGAACTACCAGATGCGTACATACACTACTGGAGTAGACGTATATCATCTCACCTCAAGAGACGTTCTCACAGATGGCAATTATAGAATAGGTTTTTCATCTATAAAAATAAATAAATAAATTATAAAGGGAACAGAGGGATTTCTGAATTGCAAAGAAAAACCTGTCAGTCAGTCGAAACAGTTCAGTCTATTGGTACATCGGCCATAATTCTGAATTGAAATGAAAAAGAATACTAAAAAAGCCGCAAAAAAATGTACATACAAATTATAAGATTATTAACACCATTTTGGGAGTGGTTTTCTCAAATAATACCTCGTTCGGTATCAACAAAATAATTACATTTTAAAAGGAAATGTAGAATAGAGTGTTCAAGACTCATCGTCGATCTGAACTCAGTATTTGTGGAGCAGTCTTCAGTATATCTCAGGCGTTGTTGCCCTCGTCGATTTAGATCCCTTTGTCGTTGATAATCCAGAGCATGTCAATCCCATGT
>CM034000.1:20816327-20834822 GCA_019603395.1 Cyrtorhinus lividipennis | reverse complement strand
ATCAATTTTCATTGAAGGTAATCTTACTCGGGAAGACCACCCAGAAAATGTAATTAGCGGCGTTTTACCAAGATCGGCGTCGTAATTTAGCCGGCCGACGCTACGAGGGGGTGGAAAAAATGCATAACAAAATCGACAATTAGGGTTTTTTATGATGATGGTGCTACTAAAATGAGAAGCAGTAAAAGTTTCTGAAGTAATAGTAGTTATGAAAAACGAAATGTGTGATCTTCGCACATTTAAAAAAGCCGATATTAAAATGCTTCTGATAACTACCCCTTTTTAACTTTGAGCCGCTTCTACACCGTTACCTTAGGTTCTCTTCACGTGTTATAATGATTGAAATTGAGTTAAACTTGGCTCACATTGAGGTACAAAGAACTCGAAATGCAGTAAAAACACGATACGAGTATATTATGTTTGGTTCTACGGTGTTTCTACTCCTTTTGTGCCTGCTCTTTCCTTCAACATTCTACGCTTTTGAAGATTTGATCAAGTGTTCCCTCCCAGTGGATCTGTATTTCACATGGGATGGCTTACAAATTGAATTAATAAACATAATTAGAACTTGTCTTAAATACAATCACCAGCCAAACGATTTTCAATGATATCAAACACGAGCCCACCAAGTCAACTATAACAAATTCGATCCGTTCAACAGCTTATTGAGTGCTTAACGGAAGATATCGCGACATTTATGTTGATTTTATCCTCGTTTTATCCGTAGCCATAACGTCTAAAGAGCCTTAGCCCATAAAACTCGGGGGTGAGCAGCCGACTAATGCTCGCAAATCCTTCATAGCCGACATTATGCGTCATAAACGAGCGACGTTGATCCTAACCGATTGCGAACGTAAAATAGTGGCAAGAGCTGCGTCGAATGCGTAAGATTCTTCGATGTACTTCGATTCAGAGAAAATTTGTTGTGATTTAACCATGAAAAAATGTATTTTTGGTTGATAGAACTGAGAATAAATTAATTTTGACCGTGAATAACATTTAAAATAAATGTTTAATACTTGCTTGGAAGATTTTATCCGAGAAAAGGCCCTTATTTCTCTCAGTAAGGGAAATGCATCCCATTGCAGGCCTAAGAATTAAATTTTGGACAGTCGACTGTAGACAGGTTTAACCAACACTTGCCCACGATAGAAGCAACTGTATTCTAGCGAGAAAAGGACGTTTTACCCCCTTCCCCCAACACAGGGATGAAATAGTTACATTTGCGCATTTGGAAGAGTTCACACGACGCAGTTCCCAAGTTGAATTTTTCCTCCTCTCGAAGGATCGCAAGCTATAAGAGGCGGTGTCAAATGTGTTGGTGACGCGTCATTTTTTGGATATTAAGTAATAACCAAGGGGGAGATCGTGACATCTGTGATTTAGGATATTAGGCACCAGGCGAGCGTTTCGAGCGCGGGTACCAATATTAAAAGATCGACACTTTATTGGGCGACACTTGTGCGTGTTGGGGTGTTGAAATGCAGCTTTTAATAAAGGCGACCTTGACGGCAAAGGGGAGGTTTTTCGAGGCGACAGTCTTTCGAGATGTTAAAACTGTGAGTGTTGACGGGGTTGAGTGAGTGTCATTACCATCCGGCGAGGTAATGGAGCAACCCCCGATCATCAACCCCTGTAAATTTGAGTCGTCTCGGGGGTGCACTATACGTATATAGTACAGCTATGACGTCCCTAGGTTTTTACCTGTCCACTAAAAGAAAACGCTTCGAATTATTTTATTCATGGTGAACATCACTCCCTTGAGAAAACGTAAGTTGAGGTTCCCAAAATAGAACTTCCTCCTCAACTGAGTACCTACCAAATTCCAAAATAGTTTCTCTTCAGGTAAAATAATGTCAAAACGTGATCTCAATTGATTGATCGCCCAAAATTTATTGATAAATGAGACCCAACGCGTTAAGATCCACAAAAATCCCAATTTGAACCAAAAAAGTACAGTTTCTAGATGAATGTCTACTCCCAAAAACGCAGTGATTTCTTCCACAATGGTTAGTTATTCCTTGGAGCAGATTAAGGGGAAAACAGTGACTACGGAGTATCCCGGGCTCATTATAATCGATTCAGCATTCAAAATTTAATGGAAAATGATACCCCACACGTCTAGGTACCCAAAAAACCCACTTCCGGTCCATACCAACCTTTAATGGGCACCAATGGGTCCGGGATCAATTTCAATGGATTAAGCGTTCAATATTTCAGCATGGACGAATAAACTCCCTCATAGTTGTAGCATTTATATAACTCGAAACAGATGATATTCTCCATGATTGTACGAGAACTTCATCTCGTTACTCGGAATAATTGTACAACGGCGTACCTGTCGACTTCCGAGAATGTTCCTTCACCGCTAAAACATCGTTTTGAAACAATATACGAAGTAGCAATTACTTTATGGAAGGGAGTCATTTTGAAAGGGCCGTGACACTTTCCCTCGATGAAAACGCCAGAGGTTATTGATGAAGGCCTTATTAAGGGGTGGAAGAGAAGCTTTCTACGAAAACTGGCGGGGAAAACGCTTCAGAACGTCAGGAAAAAGAATGAAAATCAAATTAATCAAACTGCGGGGGATGAAATGAGAGGAAGATCGCGTTACCGAATTTAATTAAAACCGCCCTCGACGCACCTGGACAGATTCTCAGGATGATTCTGATGTGTCTATTACGCTTGGGATGAGATTTGGGAAATTGAAGGTGAGAATGGGAACAAATGTCGTTTTGGTTCGTCTAAATGTATGTTTCAACTAGGCGGAGCCGTGCACGTATGACGTCACCTACGATCCTTCCACACGCAAGATGAGATGTCTCATTCCAAAATTGTGCTTCAACACTCCCCCTTACTCACCAAAACGCACATCTTATTTGATTTAGGACCCTAAAAACCATAAAACCACAAAAGTGAATCAAAATGTTGCTCTATTTTCACTGTTTTTCGACAGAAAATCGTGAATATATTAATCTGGCGATATGACACATATTTTTAATTTACCCAAAATTCCCCACACATCGAACAACAGTCGATTTTTATAGATCCAATTCAGCTTGAAAATAGTCCAGAAGTCAGAACTGACTTTTCAAGTTCGTGGAATTCGGTTAAATACGTGAGAAAACCACGATTTTGGTGAATATTTTACATTTTAGTGACTTAAAACGTCAATTTTCAACCTTAAATTACGTCACAAAAATAAATTTGAAACACTCTTGGAAAGCAGGTATTATGGGAAATTTTTTCCAGGAGCGAAACCGGGAATTTTCCTGAAAAAACTCTTTTATTTTACCCGGCTGAACGTTTGATAATTGCGTTTTTTTTTTTTTTTTTTCACTTTTTAACTTTGGGCTGAATTAGTGGAAACAATTACTCAATTATTGAAGACGTTGAGGGGCTGATCAGAAGGGAAATTTGATGCCCTTTCTAACGTTATACTCAGATTTGTGATTATCTTGTAAATTAGAAGCCATTTCAGTGACGTCAGAGCCCAAAAACGAAGAAAATCTATAATCGTGAATACCTCGAAACGAAACCTCCAAAAAGATAAGTCCTAGAGACATTGTTTATTACAAATGAGTAAAATTAACCCCATCAACAGCTTGTATATATATATGCCTTAATAGATGAAATAGTTAGGAATAGCTAAAACAATTTTTCGCTTTTCGGGAACATTTAGGGTAATTTTTCACGAAGCTGTTCTGATTAGAATTTACGTAACCTGCTGAATTACCATTCAAATTGAAGGTAATTTCGCCTTCTTGAAGAAAGTGTTAGTGCAGCATAGCGTTACAACGACATTTTCATGATTTTTTGACGCAAACAAATTTAGAATGGTGGCAAAATAGTGTTTTTCCTCAAAATTCTTTAGATTTATGCCTAGTTTATGATTATAAATATAATAGTATATCTCAATTAGACGTGTAGAAGTTTCTGTCTTCAGTGTAATTTTGTATGGAGACAATCACTGCAGATGGATCTCCACCATTTCCGTTATTCACCTTTTGGTCTTCTGTGGGTGGTTCAGTCTACAAATAGTGACGTGTTGAAGGTTGTACAGCGGATAAAACGTCCTATTCCAACTTCTTCAACCGTGTCGCGTTTCCTCAACAAATTCGCCCCCACGATTCGTTCCCAGACTCAAACGCTAAGGGAAATCTCGTATGTTGACTTCACCACAATAGGAAGGGAAACGAGGGCCCTTTTTTCTCCCTCCACCGAATAAGCGGTTGACGTTGACGCGAAAATAGAATCAACGCTCGAAAAGTAAACTCCGCGGTTTATAGAGGGCGCGTCGAGCGGCGGGTTGAGCGGGAAAAACGGAGAAAATAGACGACGTAAATCGAGTTTGTCGTAAAAACACTTCACCCCCCTCTTCATTCCGCTACCGACGACCCTGTTCGCGGCTGACGGGGCTTTTTCACCTCGGAAAGGCCTAGGGGAGGGGGAAGGGATGAGAATGGAGAGGAAAAAAGTACGATTTGACAACTACGAGGCCTTCGACACAAGTGGCACCGAATAAATGGGATTTCTGTAAAGCCTCAACATTTGTTTGCCTTTCCGACTATTTTCCTTCATATTAAAAAGTCACGAACGTAAAAGCTATAGTTAACTCATACCATTTTATTTATTTGTGATTCTCTGGTTTTGAGATTAATAAAACATAAAAACAGATTCTATTCTACCCATTTCGAGTGTGTTTTCGAGATTTCTAGTACGATAGGCGTGTGAGGTATTATTTTTACTCAATTTTGGACGCTGAATCCAATGAGACGGGTCCCGGAACGATTGGCGTCCACCGGAAGAGGTTATGGGTCAAAATGGGTATCCATCTGTCTATTTAGAAAGTGGGTTTTCAGAATTTCCGGTACCTACGCGTGTGGGGTGTCATTTTCCACTAAACTTTGGAATGAATCGATTGGAATGAGTCAACATGCGTAGTCCGAGGAATAACCAACCCCAGTGAATGAATTTGCAGCGTTTTTAGTTAGTTTTTTTTGCAATTTTTTTCTTGAAGACGCATTGGATAAGGCAATGGGCCGAGGACAAAAGTCAATAAATGTGAAATAACTAGGTACATTTTAAAGAGTATAGATTCCAAGGTGGGATTTCGTTAGACTTCTCCACACTCTCCAATGATTCGGCAGGAAATAGGCCCTCAATTACCGTAAAGATTCCCCATTTAACTCGTTGATTGAACGAAATCAACCCTTTATCTCCTTCTGAGCGCCTAAGCTCTTTCTTCGCCCCAACTTCAGAGACACTTGACAACCTTCCCGCATCCTTGACAGAATGAAAATGATGGATGAGTTTCCTGCTTTACACGATACGCTGAAGAACAGCCCTCGCCCTTCAGAGCCCTTTTCCACTCGAGTAAAACAAATGAGCGATGCGTGGGATTTTCATTAAATCCCAAAGACGTTGCTCCGTCTCGTCGATGAGGGTAAAGTTGCCTACACTTGTGAGGTCTCTTCCATCTCACTAAATTAGTTTCATTGAGGTTTGAGAGCCACTTCACGGGTTTCATTGAATTCGAGTGAAGTTTACTGTTTCGTACGAAACCTCGTGAGCAAACAGTCGGCTCAGTTTGCTTCATTACGCTTCTACTTGGGGCACCTGCCTGGAAGAATCGAGTTTCCACATATTTCCCTCGTGAAGCGAGGAGGACATATTCCACCAGAGACGTTGGCGAGAGACGTTGCACTGTCGACTCTCCCTAGAGACCCGAGTAAGTTTCCCAGGATGTTGGTGAGTACGAGGATAATTTATGCCCTTATTATGAAAAGCCGCCCAACCGTATCTTCCTTCCCGCCGAGAAGACGTCTCCCTTATTCCTGAGTCTCGGTTACTTCGTTCGCGAGATGAATTCGCCAGCTTCTGCCTCTACCTGCCGCTCAGATGAGAGTTCATTTCAGCCAAAGTGGAGAATGAGAGGCTGAAAGGCCGTCTTCATCAT
Organism: Cyrtorhinus lividipennis; assembly: GCA_019603395.1. Classification (NCBI taxonomy): domain Eukaryota; kingdom Metazoa; phylum Arthropoda; class Insecta; order Hemiptera; family Miridae; genus Cyrtorhinus; species Cyrtorhinus lividipennis. The sequence goes on along the minus strand of CM034000.1, from coordinate 20,828,863 downwards.
ATTCAACCTCATTGCAGACCTTCTTTAGCTAGGTATATCAAGATGCAAAACCGTGTAATCAAATACTCATAACCAGGAAAATATAAAAAATTCTTCTCGATTCTTCGCCCGAGCCAGAAGAAGAAGAATAACAAGGAAAAATACATATCCGAAGCACAATTTCCAAAACACCAATTTTAATCTAGAGGTGTGCGGAAGTCAATCCAAAACCCATCTAAATCGATTTAGCGTCCAAAATTTCGTGTGAAATGATACTCTACACGCCTGGGCCCCAAAAAACCTCAAAAAATAATTTTATTTTATTTTTGAAAAACACATTTTTGACTCCCTCTCCTCCTAAATTTGGTCCGATCGGGCGGAAAAGTTTCGAGGACCAACTAGAGCCAGAAACGGGTCCCTGACCAAAATTTAGATTTTTAGAAAATTTTCTACTACCAAAATCGGCGTGGACGGCGGACAGCGTATGGATTAGAATCAATAAGCGATACATACAAGTGCTATTTTACAGAATCCTTTTCAGACATACGGACCAGAGAATGACCCATTTCGCAAATTGGTTAGAAAACGATCGCTCTATGCCGAAGAAGAAAAGAAAAGAGAGCGAAAAAAGGGTCTATAAGGCGGAAAGAGTGTAAAGAGATGGTCGGGCAGGCTGAAGAAATGCTGAAATCGGTCTGGAGAATTTCTTCATATTGACGCCCCATTCCTCGATTCGAGACCTTAAATCCAATATCCCTATCTTCGGGGCCGACTCGTGCTCCATCTTTTCCCGCTGGTCTAATACAACAGCGAGATATGCATCCTCGGAGGATAATCTCTTTCGAGTCCACCCTCGAAGGAAATTCCCATTCTCCTCGAGCCAAAGTGATTTCCAATCCGCTTACAACCTTTTTCCCCCGGCACCTTTTCCCTATATCGCTCGGATGAAGCCGATGTATTATTCATTTCATACCCCGACGGACCGTCTTTCCTGGCATTGTGCTCCGATTAACTTCGCATTTACCCATTCCCGGCCGCCCCTAAAAATACTATTTACCCTAGGAAGGATGATCCGCGTCGAGGGGGTACGTCCGGTGTGAAATATAGCACGTGCAGCGGACTAAGTACATTTCAGAATAACTAGAAACCCATTTCAACGCGATATAATGAACAAAACTGAATCTACTCTTCTCAACGAAAGCTAGTTAATGGGCTAACTCCCAACCAAAAGACCAAATATTGATGTGGGAAGGGAATCTATATTGGATGATAAGAGCCCAGACACGATAGTGTTGAACGGATTGCTCAAATTGTTGCCCTTACCAACAAAATAAATGAGTGGCGACCCTGAAATCAACTGAGTGAACCCTACCTGGTGAGGTAACCTTCATATATGGAACCATGATCATCCTGTTGTGTTGGCAACACAATTGAGAAGGCAGTGGACAACCAGACAGGAAGGAGGGGCTCTTATCAGTCAGCTGGTGATAGCAGATAGCATTTCGCATTTATTCTATGTCATTTGAAGTAGATGATGCAAACTTGACACAGTTCCATGGATCTTTTTGTTCACTTTTTGTGTTTTGCCTTCCACCATTGCCAAATTCTCTGGAGAAATCGCAAAAATAATTAATTCTTTTTGTTAACATTTAAAGAAAAAAAAAAATATGGGCTATAAATGCGTCTATCTCAATTCAGCCCGCTCTCAATCAGAGGCTTGGTGGGATCAAATGGCTACGAATATTACGAATTTTTGAAAATCAGTGTGATTGATAATTTTGTCGAAAATAAACTGGGCTTGCTAAAAATTGAGGCAGATTATGGATAAAACGGATATTTAAAAATTGAGTTTGGATGTTTTCAGGAACTTAAGAGTGTTGGGCATCATTTTCCACCAAATTTTGGACGCTGAATCGACTCAAATGGTTTTGGCCAAATTTCGCAAATGAAGGCCGAGCGTCGCGGAAAACGGGTGTTTTCAAAAGTTTTTTTGACCGCGAAAGTGACGTTCCTTATACACGTTCAAGGGGCATTAATTCGATTCAACTCTAAATAATCAACAAATTAATGTCCCTTGCCAATGTTATTTCTGCATAAGGTAAAATTTTAATTAATAAATTGTTCATTTTTGTAGTAAAACATTGCTTTTTGTATTCAAATGACACTTCTCACTAATTCTTTATACTAAATTTTTAAATATTTTTTAAACTTGGAAACAGAGCTACTGAGCACATTTTGGGACAAATTTATACAGGAGGAACTTTAATTACAAATTTCATTAAAGTTTATTGAGTAACTAAATAAAAGGTGGTGAATTATGAAGACATGGCCAATTTTCAGGGTGATTTTTCTCATTTGTAAAACCTATTTTCGACATTGGAGATAGAAAAGAAAATGGACTGTCTTTACGATGTAATAAATTTATAATTTTTGTAAATACTTATGTGAATTGGAAGGTCAAAATTACGAAAAATAACTTTCAAGTCGAAAACGAAGCACGACGAGGTTGATGTTAACTATAATTTCAGCACCTTAGGTACGGGGTTGGTTGTTTCCTGGTGTTCACACGTTTAATGAGATTGGTTCTTATCTACCATGTTATTTTTCCTGGAAAAATAAATGTCAACAGGTCGTCCTTCAAGTCATCAGCCCCCAGTTGTCTTCTAATTGGTGTTTTTCATCCGCCGAGAGAGTTCAGGCGCTGACGGAGATTGCGTGACTCCGTCAATTCGCATGTTCCTCGCCCATCTTCTCGTGGCAAAGAACATCAAAGGCAGAAAAACCACCAGTCTTCCTCCCAAATCACTGTCTATTTGCTCTCGTATTAGACTTGACTAGTGAGCAGCCTTGCAATTCGTCCACAAATGAGACACGCAATCGTATCATAGCGATGGACTCCCATTTCATCACCTTGTTTTTCCCGTGTTCATCATACGACGCAAGTTTTCCATTTTCAACTTTCCACCCCCCACCACTCCACCGAACCAACTCCAAAACCCTCCTTCGTCCCTAAAGTTTCGCACCTCGACAATTTGTACAATTAGGACGAAAATAGCTGACACATCATTTATCTAACTCTGAAACTTCCCCCTCGAAACTTCCCCCATTTCCCCTCGAATTCGGTAATTCACAAGTTGGTTTCGAACTCGAGCCAGTGAATCATGTTTCAGAAGGCACACAATTCATCGTCTAACCATTCTATATTTGAGTACATTAATGAGGACGAACGGCAAATACGGAGTTGAGCGGCGTAGGTAAAGTAATCACATTACGAGAATTCCTTGATTCTAGTTTGACGGAGTATTTTAGCGCGCTATGAAAGCTCATCCATCAAAACCTGGTTTTAGCTGACTTGGAAGGAATCATAATCACATTATGTGCCCAGCAATGAGTCCTTAAACTCTGCAAGAGGCTAAAATCGTCTATATTACTTCCAAAAAACAAATTTGATAAATTATTTTATCAATAATGGACTTATGTTTTTGTGCCAGAGGCCAATTTATCCAATAAGACACATTTTGTTTAAATATGTAAATTTTCCAAAAAACCTAAATGTCCGTAGTCGGCCCAGTAGGGCCTAATTTGGAGGGGTAGGGGTCAAAATGTGTATTCGAAAAGTGGATTTTCGAGGATTTTCGGCCATCTAGGCGTGTGCGGTATCATTTTCGTCTAAATTTTGGATGCTGAACTCAATGAGACGGGTCCTGGAACGATTGGCGCCCACCGGAAGAGGTTATGGGTCAAAATGGTTATCTATCAACCAATTTCGAATGTATTTTTTTGTTGAGATTTCTGGTACCTAGGCGCTGGGGCCATTTTCACTAATTTTGACGCTAATCATTGGAATGAGTCTCCATGCTCCTGGTAGAGGAATAATCAACCCCTTTTTGTTCATTACTCTGAGGGTCTTATGAATTATTTGCGCAAAAAGAGCACATATCGGAGTCTGTGAAGTGGGAGGGGGGAGGGTGGAAAAAAACTGAGTGAAATACGGGCTCGAAAAGACGATAAAAATCGAAATTATTCCGAGTAAAAAAGATCCTTTTATATTAACCGACCTGTATAAAAAAAAAATCTTCCCGAGTTTGAAGTTAGGTACTAATTTAGGGGCGGTCTCAGACCACACGGAAATAATGAATGGCGGAAGACTCCCTGAAGGGGGTTTTCGTAGGACCAGAGCCCGCGCTTCAAGGGTTAGCTGCAAGGGTTTTTTATTTTTCTAACAGCAAACATTACGTTTTTTTTTTTTTTTTTTTTTTTTTTTTTTTTTTTTTTTTTTGTCAAGATGGCAATTTTTGATTTGTGGAAAAAAAATCCCGAAGGAAAAGAAAATCTTGTGAAAAGGGATAAACTCCGAAGGCAGTGTCTGATGTTGCATTATGCACGATAAAATCCTCTCACCCCCCAGTGAGCCATTACGGATTCACTTTCGAATCCATCCTCCGTAACGACAACCTCACTTTTCAAATTTTGAGCAATATTTAGGACCCTGTATTCGGCTTACATTACCAACTGAATTACCATACAAAATGCTCGGAAAATGGGATTTTTTCCACCCTCGAGGGCGAGAGTGCACGCAAACTTGCTCAAGGAAAACGCGTTTATCTTCGAATTGACAACCCTCGTTCTTTTTCGTACCTTTTACCGTTGAAGTCTCTCGTTCGAAACATTCGTACCTGATCAAGATTGATAGGTTGGGCCAACTTTTGAAACGCAAAGCCGCTCCATCACGCTCGACATGGAGTTTAAACGAGGATCTTCTTCCTCGCCTATTAATTTTCAACGAGGGAAAAGCGAGCTTTCAGCCCGTGGAACCCGCAGCGTGGAAACCCTGTCAGAAAGTTGGAGTATTGGGATTAAGGGGATGCGAAGTGATTTGTGAGAGCTTATAGTGGGGAATACTGTACCGGGTGGGGAGGTTCTTTCGAGTGTGTTTTCCGTTTTGCATCGGCAATCTCTCTTGTTGGCCACAAAACGCGAGGGAAAAGCTGGAAATAGTGAGAGGAGGTTTGAGTTTGAAATTGAACTTGGGAAATATTTTCGGGTCACTGATCAGCGCTCGAGCTCGTCGATACTAGCGCGCCGTGCGGCCTCTAGCGGAAAATGTAGAGTTAGCTCCTCTTATCAAAGAAATCGGACTGTTTTTGGACGCAAAGCTCAACTGACCCGAATTTGAGGCCATATTTCAGCTACCAAAGTGTACCCAAATCTATACCATACACAGAATGAACTGTAAAAGTAGATACAACGTCTTCATTATAGGAAAAATAGTACATGAATAAAAAAACTTATAAAAACAACGTTTTTCATGTGCACTAAAAAGTAGTAAATAATTTTCCTATGAGCCTGGCAGAATTTTTGAATAAATTGGTCACATTATGGTAACAGACTTTATAACAATTTCCAATTCTTATAAAACGAAAAACGTTGGGCGCATTTTGTATTATTATTATGAATGTTCATTTTAGAATCGTATAAATATGAGATTTTATGAGAATTAACTGAATATTATGTCAACTGAATTAATATAAAGAAATTTCATTTTATAGAAATGTGAGCGTATTAGAAAGATCTTGATGTTTGAGTACATGCGCCCAACGTTTTTCGTTTTATAAGAATTGGAAATTGTTATAAAGTCTGTTACCATAATGTGACCAATTTATTCAGAAATTCTGCCAGGCTCATAGGAAAATTATTTTCTACTTTTTAGTGCACATGAAAAACGTTGTTTTTATAAAAGTTTTTTTATTTATGTACTATTATTTTCTACTTTTTAGTTTTGTTCGTTAGAAATTTGTAATCGTAAAATTTTATTGAAGAACCTCGATGAACAATGCAGTTATTCCCCCCTATCATTAAATAATTTTATTTTATTGAAATTACTCAAGAAGCTCTTTAAATCATCATCAAAGTATTATAATATTGCATTGTCATCTGGTTCTGATCTATATGGTGCTGGTTGACTTGTTGCTCGCTAGATGGCATATGCTCCGCCTGACTCATTGCACTCTTTGTGTCGGGAGAGTGGGATTAATTAATTACTCAAGAAGCTCTTTAAATCATCATCAAAGTATTATAATATTGGATTGTCATCTGGTTCTGATCTATATGTAAAGTTTCAGAACTATAGATTGCCGATAAATGGTCGAAATTTGAGTTGAAAGATTTCGCGGACAAACAGACAAACAAACAAGAAAGCGGGTTAAAAAAACGTTTTAAATTTAAATAAAAAAAGAGAAGAAGAAGAGGATGTTTCTTGTCAAAAAAACGTCTAACTACGTTTGAAATCGCTTTCAAATGTATTTTATATTTTATTATTCAATATCGTTGTTATTCGATTACTTGTAATCATTGGTTTTGTCTCAGGTGGCCTTTTTCCCAGAGGTTGCCTTCTCAATACGCAAATGACGAGGAATTAAGGTGAACAAAAAGCTAATCATGTTCTTCTCCAACGGTTCCGTGAAAGAATTTGCCTCTAATGACACGACACCCATGTTCGTATAGGTTTTCTCGAAGAAGGTTCCAGGGTAACAACGCTTTATGACGTGAAGTGATGAATCGCCCTTGCGCAGCCTGCGATCGACGAGGGTTTTGTAACGAAATTTATTACCTCGCCCATTAATCAACCCGGCTTAAAAAGAAGCTCCCGACTGTAAAGACGAAAATTCGAAGCCCGGCCATTAGTTAATGACCCAAAAGTGCAAAACAGAAAAGAGGAAAATGAAAAGGGCTCGCGGAAACCTCGTATTTTATTGAGACAACAAAATCAACCCTGGAAGTTTCAAGGGGAGTTTGACTTCGGGATGAAAATCGATTCGCGGTACCATACCCCCAACCCCTTTTCGCCAATTTGCCGTAATGGCTTCCTAATTAAGACAGGGTGGCTGTTGTAATCAAGCCCCTCCTAATACCAGGCGTGTGGTGTTGTTGCTTCTTCCAACTAGTATTGAATGAATGCGCGACTTCGGTGAGGATTTCTGCTCCAGCAGAACCCTGTCTGCCTTCTCAACTGAATTTCATTCAGAGATTCGTCTGTTTTGATCGTAAACCAGAACAAACTTTCCACCTGATGTCATTCACGACGAATAAACGGATTTTAATTTGAATTCTCCTGCAGAACAATTTTATTGTGAACGTGAGGATTCTCCAAAGCTCTGTATCCTGAAACAAACGAGAATAATAAGCTGTTTAATGCGTTCTGTAAGCGCCACCTAAGGTCATTACAACTACCATCTTAAGCCCGTTAATGAGGCATCGGGGCTTATAAAGGGTGATACAGATGTCTGCTGGGGGGTCGAATTAGGTCGTTTTCCCTATTACCGCTTTGGGAGCAAAGGCCTGGCTTAAGGCGACCATTAGGAGCATCTCTCGTTTCAACTATAACGCACCGCCTACCTTCGTGGTAATGGCAGTGTTTGTATTCTCCAAGAGCCTCCGTTTGGATGTTGATTTATTTTAGGGATGTAGAGAGAGTACCTAATATTGCCATTTTAGACTGAAACCTGAAAAGCTTGGTTCACGTGCGGTTGGCTAAGGAATGGTCGCAGCCATGGGATAGTGTAGAGGACTGTAAAGATGGATACAGACCAGCCAAGCTCATTGCCACCCTACTGCCCACCTTGCAGGTTCCTGGACCCCGCAGAAAACCAACAAAATCAACAAGTCAGAGAAGAGATTGCAAAACCAGCTGTTCCTTCTCCAACCTATCTGGTTGTTTAACCAAAGGATGCCACAAAACCATCTCCGATGAAGCTTGCTGCTGTCACCAGTGTCTGGAAAAGTTGCTTGGATGGCCATTTCTATCCCTTCAGAGTAAGTGGCAACAGCTTACAGGCGGGAAATCACTGATGTGATGTGCGCTGATAAGTTGGGTTGGAACATGGCTTGCCATTGTCTGGCAGAGATACCAAATCCACATAATTGTAGGGTAAGGGAATTCCAATTGAGGATGGTTTCATAAAAACAGCAAAAAGATCTTTTCGGCCAGCGTCTTTGGACATGAGAGGGTTACTTACAGCCCATCAGAGGCTCTCTCGTTCTGCGAGGTGTCGCTGCCTGGCGGTAGGGGTGGGGGTAAGCCTCCTGTTGTCTCAGATCTTCTCAAGTACTCATTGCACTCAAGGACTCAATAAAACCTGAAATATAATGGCTATATATTCCACGACGCCAAGATTATGTTGGGTACACCCTCGAACATCAGTAATTGAACATAACCTGAAAAATGCTCCCTGTCTGAATAAAAAAAAAAATCCTGTGGTTCTTTTTGAACGAAGATGCTCGCCAGATATTTTCATTTCTCATCTCAGATTCGTTTATTTCATTTGGAAGATAAAATCTAGTTTGGATTAATAGCGAACGGGGCCGTAAATGACCCTCGGCCACGCAGTGGATGGGTGTTGGACACGCTTCAAATTATGGAAATCTCTTCTGATAAAATCACTATTTTCTCTACACACAGAACAGACTTCTTAAACCGCTTCTACGTTTCAAACAACGTCGTGGTACTCTTCATTATTTTACCTACTTGCTCAACACCAGAACGCCTCGTGTTTGATTTTTTGATAACTTCAAACTGAATCTGTTGTTTTGTTTTTTAATCTCTCGAGATTTTGCTTCGGTGGGTTCAGTAAGTCGCGGCGCCTCCGTTATCGTCGAAATCCGGTTGGAAAAACACGATAATGATAGATTTTTCGAAACAGATTAATAGGACGCCAGAAGGTCTACAAGGTTAATATATTCCTCACGCGGTGGGATCTCGTTTGAAAATCTCTTCGAAAGCGGTTTGACGTTGAATTGGCCGCGAGCGGGCCACAAATTGATTTTCGATACGTTAAGCGTATTATCTTTTAAACTTTCCGAAAGTAAAACAAAACAAAAACACAAAACCACCAATCTAGAATTTTGATCTAAACAGGAGCTAAGGCCAAGTGGGCGTCTAACGCCGTCTGGCGCTAGAAATGCTGGAAGTTAATTTTTGGTGAACTCCATGATTTGGAGCCTCTCGCCTCTGATTCTGGTGAGATTTACGATGAGAAGAATTTCGAGTTAGGTGCTGCCTCAAGAATCAGTACGAATCAGTAAAGTCGGAACTGCCCTCCAAGCGGAGCTTAATACGATGTGAATTAAGAGTGAAAAGGTGCATTGAGGTGATTGGTTTTACAGGGTTAAGTCTCAATTGAAACAGATTTTACCAAGGATGAGAAGTGAAACAATCCTGAATCAATCATCTCAGCCTTTTCCTGCTGATGGGGAATGCGGCCCATGCTCTGAGCCAAACCCTTTTGGCGTACATGTAGGGATGACCGATACCGATACCGATCGATATCGATACGGTATCGATACTTTTCTTCCGATACCGATCTTTTTGGTATCGATACTTTGCTTTCGATACCGATACTGGTATCGGAAAAAATAATCGGTATCGAAAAAGTATCGAACAATAACAGTACCTCAAATTTTTGTTAAAAATTACCAATTAAGAATCAAGAAGGCCCTCACCTGAAGGTTGCTACACTTGTTTTGGCCAGAACATCGAGTATATACTTACTCAAAGGGTCAGAAGCTCTGGAGAGAGATCCCTCTTCCCTGCTTTGGCTAGGGGTAGTCTTGTGAAGAAGAAGAATGCCTTGCTATCATACCAGTAATAAAACAGTGTTAAATGTGTTATTTTGTTCCGTGGTCACTTTGTTGTTAGTTTTCTGTTCATTGATAAGGTGATTTACTTAAGCGTGTGACGCAGTGATTATATAAGGTTCTGATTTAGTGGGAGGAACGTAGCGAAATTGCGCGAAATATAATAATTTCGTCTGAAGTATGTAAATAGTGGTAACTGGGGCAAGCCCCCTGGCTAGACGCGGGGCATCGAGTTCTGATTCGATACCGATATTTGTTGGTATCGATACTTTTGATCCAATACTTGCTTGGTATCGATACCATTATTTCGATACCGATACTAGTACTCATATCGATTCTCCCCTGGTATCGATCATCCCTACGTACATGCGCTAGCAGAAAGCGTTTAGTGGTGGATGACTCGCGACGAGGCTGCCCCTTGCGGACACAAACGGTACTAGTTAGCAAGTGGTAGTGTGTCACCAGCCTATTTGCCTCTCAATCTTCCGAAGCTTCCTTTCTCCATGAATTCTTCAGCTTATCCTTTCACTTTTGACTCGAAGGTTTTTTTTTCCCCTGTGAGAAATGAATATTCAATACGCCATTTCAATAAATCCTCCCGGCACAAAGTTCTGGTAGGTATTGAGGAAAATGGAAAAAAAATCACCCCCTAAAAAAAACCTACCCCTCCCAGATCACGGAACGAATAGGAAAGAAGCGTTATCCCTTTTAAGAAACGAAGACACGTAAAGGTTCGTTAAAATATAAAATGAAGAGGGGGGTGGGAATGGAGGAGTCGAAAAAGCCCAGCACTGAAGGGGGTGGAAAGAAAAATCATGCGGAACTCCCTTCAATACGCATCGGTTCGTGACCTGAGTAGTTAACTTACCAAATACCCTCTTCGGTGAGTACCTGCATCTACTTCCGCTTTTTCTTTTTTTCAAAAAGTTTATATCAGCCCATAAAACTCCGGAGCGAAAGATCTCAGAGTTACTTTCGTCGCAACAATTTTACTTGGAGGTTCCTCTTTTACTTTCGTTTTATAAGCTCAGTGAGACTTCATTACGAGTCTGTTCTCCTTTTTTTTTGTTTTTACAACTGGCTTTTTGTTAGTCTTTACGGTCGACTGAAGGTAGGCGGAAAATAAAAGGACGGAGTAAAGTCTGCTTAGAGGGTGAACTTTTTAGCAGCCACTTTTCCAAATAATGGCGCTTGCTGACGCTTGTTAGAAAGTCGCTTCCCATGTAATTGACCCGTAGGTTTTATTATTTATAAAATATTTTTCATCTTAGATCACTGAATTCAGGCTGTTTGACTGAAAACTTTAATGATTCTCTGAATGATGAAAGCCAAAGCGCAGTTTGTGCGTATTGTAACGATTTATATTTTTAGTAAATAATTTATTACAATTGTTCACTTGAATACACTGTTCACATTCGCGCGCTTACACAATGACACAATCACAATACACGGTTGTAACGCGGTTGTCGCACTATTTATAACACGGCACAATTTATAACGCAAAGCGTCTATATCCGGACTCCAAACTGAACTGAACTCCGCGGCGTTCCTGGGTCCATTTTATACTTGCTGCCTGGCCGAGAATGTTCTCGAACCTTCCCTGGTTCTGGGAACTCGACGTGTTGTCTCGAGTGAACGGGAAGGTTCCAGCCAATTCGATACGACGCACAATTCCTCGAAATGACTCCCTTAACCCTCCACAGGTCGTTGATCCTGCGACGCCGGCAGCCCATTTGACGGGCGCAGGTGCCAGCTCGCAACAGTATTGTGGATTGCTCTTGAAAAAACGCTGCAAATTCTTTCACAAGGTTTGGTTATTCCTCGGATCAGGCGTATGGAGACTTATTTCAATCGATTCAGCGTCCATAACCTCTTGCGGTGGGTGCCAATCGTTCCGAGACCTGTCCCATTGGATTCAGCTTCCAAAATTTAGTGGATAATGATACCCCACACGCCTAGGTCACCGAAAATCTCGAAAATACATTTTTCAAAATACACATTTTGACCCCTACCCCACTACCCCTCCCACTCCAAATAGAGATTATGTCCGTCCGCCTTCTGCCGTCCACGCCGATTTTGATAGTAAACAATTTTCTAAGAATAAACCTTTCAGCCCTATCGGACCAAATTTGGGGGAGTAGGGGTCAAATAAGTGTATTTCATAAAACGAATTTCCGAGATTTCTGGTACCTAGGCGAGTGGGATATCATTATCCACTAAATTTTGGACGCTTGATCGATTGGAATGAGTCTCTGTGCTGCTGGTCCGAAAAATATGAGTTTTTTCTTCTTTTTTTCAGATTTATTTGGTTTACATCGTTGAGTTGGAAGAGAGTTGTCCTCCTGTTTGCCCACTTGAACCTCAATTTCTCACCCCAACAAAATGGTAGTTCTCTCTTCCAGCTCGTAATTCTTGGTCAACGACCTGGCACTATTATTAGATGCGAATTCTGAAACAAGTAGCGCACTCCAGCGCCATCTTTCCCAAAGTAGATCGGTTATTTTGACTCTCACTCTTCGTCAAACGAAACTTTTTCGAACCCGTGTCAAAAACTGTTCCTTCAACCCAGCTGACCCGTTTCAAGCGTTTCCACCGATATAAAACTTGGTTGACAGGAGATTCGATTAAGAAAAGACTCGAGACCAAAAACGCGTTGAATGATGAGGGAAAATGGGATGTAGGGGAGGGGGGCTGTCACAAGTTTCAAAGCCCTCGAGTTCCTTCTTCTCAAGAAATTATGAAACGCGGGGTGACATGATTTTCTTAAGACAAGCGGAAAGTTGAGTTTTACTGTGAGGGAAACTGAAACTGTCGGGTTCACTTACCGCAAGAAGTTTGTGGAATCGAGATATTATATTTCCGTACGTTGACAAAGTCCTCGTGACCGTCAGTGGCTGATGGAGGGGGGGGGGGGGGGGGGGGGG
>CM034000.1:20617229-20816317 GCA_019603395.1 Cyrtorhinus lividipennis | reverse complement strand
ACGCCCTAGGTCACCGAAAATCTCGAAAATACATTTTTCAAAATACACATTTTGACCCCTACCCCACTACCCCTCCCACTCCAAATAGAGATTATGTCCGTCCGCCTTCTGCCGTCCACGCCGATTTTGATAGTAAACAATTTTCTAAGAATAAACCTTTCAGCCCTATCGGACCAAATTTGGGGGAGTAGGGGTCAAATAAGTGTATTTCATAAAACGAATTTCCGAGATTTCTGGTACCTAGGCGTGTGGGATATCATTATCCACTAAATTTTGGACGCTTGATCGATTGGAATGAGTCTCTGTGCTGCTGGTCCGAAAAATATGAGTTTTTTCTTCTTTTTTTCAGATTTATTTGGTTTACATCGTTGAGTTGGAAGAGAGTTGTCCTCCTGTTTGCCCACTTGAACCTCAATTTCTCACCCCAACAAAATGGTAGTTCTCTCTTCCAGCTCGTAATTCTTGGTCAACGACCTGGCACTATTATTAGATGCGAATTCTGAAACAAGTAGCGCACTCCAGCGCCATCTTTCCCAAAGTAGATCGGTTATTTTGACTCTCACTCTTCGTCAAACGAAACTTTTTCGAACCCGTGTCAAAAACTGTTCCTTCAACCCAGCTGACCCGTTTCAAGCGTTTCCACCGATATAAAACTTGGTTGACAGGAGATTCGATTAAGAAAAGACTCGAGACCAAAAACGCGTTGAATGATGAGGGAAAATGGGATGTAGGGGAGGGGGGCTGTCACAAGTTTCAAAGCCCTCGAGTTCCTTCTTCTCAAGAAATTATGAAACGCGGGGTGACATGATTTTCTTAAGACAAGCGGAAAGTTGAGTTTTACTGTGAGGGAAACTGAAACTGTCGGGTTCACTTACCGCAAGAAGTTTGTGGAATCGAGATATTATATTTCCGTACGTTGACAAAGTCCTCGTGACCGTCAGTGGCTGATGGAGGGGGGGGGGGGGGGGGGTAAAATCCTTGAAACCAGAACAGTCAACTCGCCAATAGAAGTAAATCAGAGAGATATGGACTCACAATAGTCTATTTCTTCCAAGTTTAGGATTCTTTTCAAAATTCAGGTCTTTATGTGATTTTTGTTCCAGTCGTATCCTTACATATTCCTTCATCGCCATTTCCTCACATGAATTTCCCTTAGAATGCTTTGCTTTACCTGACGTTTCCTTATAAGGCATGTTGCATGAGTTAGCTTGTTCTTTTGCAAGTTGCAAGACTGCTTATCCACTCATCCAATTTTGGCTTATTGTCGGAAAGAGCCGTTTTGGCGCAGCAACAAATTTTGGTAGTAAAAAAATTTCGAATAATCTGAAATTCGGAGACCCGTTTTTGGCTTTAGTTGGTCCTCGAAACTTTTGTTTTTTGAAAAATGGATTTTCGAAATTTTCGGCGATCTAGTCGTTGAGGTATTATTTTCGACTAAATTTAGGACGCTGAATCCAATGAGACTGGTTCCAGAACGTATTGGTGCCCACCGAAAGTGGTTTTGGGTCAAAATAGGTATTTATCTACCAATTTCGAAAGTGTGTTTTTCGTGATTTCTGGTACCTGGGCGTGTGGGATATTATTTTCCACTAAATTTTGGACGCTGAATCGATTGAAATGAGTCTCCGTGCGCTTGGTTGAAGGAATAACCAACCCCTTTTCCTTCAATTGTGACGTATTGACCTTTTTCGTGTGACTTGACCCTTACATTAAGTCTTTTAAGTTGCTTTTTTTTAGTGAAACTTTCCCTCATGTGATTCATTTCCGTGTGTACGTTTCTGTACGTGACGTTCTTCTTATCTACCGATCATGGTTTGTGAACTGATCGTCTAAATATGACGCTAGAACGCGACCTAGATGCGTATTCACGGGTTGTAACCAAGAGAAATGTGAGAGTAACCTGAGAGAAAGACCTGTGTACACTCTCAACTTCACAAGTACGTAATTATTTAATTTCCGTCAACCTTAATGAAAAATTTGTTAACTCGCCAGAAACCGTAAGAAAACGACACCCTTCCGTTGTTGACTCTCAGTAGCTCCACACTTTTCCTCCTTTGCCGAGACGTTTTCACGCTCCAAGGCGTATTATGAATAATTTACCGGAAACCCGAGCGAACGCCACCACAAGGTAATTGCGACGTAATGGTTTTACTCCCGTTTGACGTATATTGACGACGTTGGCGAACCTTATAAAGCTCAGGAGGAAACTTCCTTCGCTCGTAAAAGCGCTTACTTCGAAGTTTCCCAACTTCATTTCGTATACATGTGACGAAAAGGCGACCGTATGATGGGAACAATGTAAAATGTAAATGTTCCTTAAGGTTTTTAAGAGAAAATGGGGAAATGAGAAAGGAAGAATGCTTTGAGAAAGGGCGATAAAATATAAATTGAAGTGGGTAACTATTGTCGAGCTTTTGTGAAATTTCCGACGCTGGAATTTGCATACATATGGCCCCGCTGGATTTCCATACTCAAAGAGAGTCCCCCTTCGGGATTCAAGATGTCTTTCCGTTGAAGAGCCTGTCGTCGTCATTTCTCATCCACGCTGCGAACTTGTGATTCTTATTAGCGTTAAAGTTCTCTTTGCCCGTGGGATTAGCTGACTATTTTGGTGATTTCCGGAACTGTGCGTTTGATTAAAAAAAACATGCTGCAAATTCTTACACACGGGTTGGTTATTCCTCGGACCAGGCGCATGGGGATTTCTTCAACATGGGGAAATTGGGGGAAACAGTGGGTGTTGCGGGTCCCAGACCCATTCCAATCGGTTCAGGGTCTAAAATTAAGTGGAAAATGATACCTCACACGTCTAGGTAATAGAAATCTTGAAAACACATATTCAAAATGGGTAATAGATACACATTTTCACCCATACCCTCTTCCTGCGGTCGCCAATCGTACTGGGACCCTTTTTGTTAGACTCAGCGTCCAGAATTTAGTGAAAAATAATACCCCAGACACCTAGATTGCAAAAAATCTCAAAAATCCATTTCCCGAAATACACATTTTGACCCCTACCCCACCCAAATTTGGTCCAATCGGGTTGAAAAGTTTCGAGGTCCAACCAGAGCCTGAAACGGGTCCCTGACCAAAATTTCCGATTTTTAGAAAATTTTCTACTACCGAAGTCGGCGTGGACGGCGGACGGACATTTGCTAATTTTGATCTAGACACCTTGAAACGTCCAGAAAAATTTGGGGTGAGGGATTGACTTCTTGCAAGAAAACATTATTCAAGGAATAACCCCAATAGATCAACTGTGATGCTCATAAGCGCCATGATCTCAACTCATCTACAGCGATACTGTAAGTGATGATGTGATTATTAATTAACTAAGAAGAAAAAGCCTATACTTCTGTTTTGAGCTTCAAATCCGTAGACGTCTCGTATTTTATCGAACTCGTCTCGTAATAAAAATGTGGATTTAATTTTCAAACCCAGCCCAAACAAAGGCGGTATCGTGCGACTTATAATTTATGTATCACGTGATATCCCTTACTCGCCCCTCCCTTCTTAAGACCCCTATCGAGTTTTTCCACCCTCGAGCTCAAAAAATCACGCGAGTTTCAAACAAACGAAATTACGCCGCCCAATTAAGATACCCCGGCCTTATCAGGGCGACTGCTTAACAATGGCCGAGCTCTTTGTTGAAATAATTGTTTGCATTTTTATTGCGGTCTTAAAACGTATGTCAAATCCCTGTTAAACGTATTTAATTTACGATTGTTGATAACTTTTTCTTTGTTGAGCGGAAACTGAGTTTGCGTTTGTTTGGTCTGTCAGCACGCTACGATACAAAACGCTGATTTTTGTGCTGCCTTTGAAACATGACCTCAGCTGCGCACGTCTCAGCACAAAGCAGGAGAGAAGCCCCACTTAAGAATCAGTCTCCCCTTATCACATTTATCAGCTTTCACTTATTCTTAACTTGGCGAAGTAATGGTAATTGCTCTAAACCAAATTTTTGTCAAAATCTGAGGAGGAGTTGAAATCTCTGAGACGAAATTTCTACAACAATGTCGGAAAAAAAATAGTTAAGGAGATTGTCAGTAGGTAGCGCTACCTGAGCCATGATTCTATTGGAGGAACGCATAGTGGGGGTGCCTGAGTTGCGCCTTCCCATGTCAGGCGATTAGGTTAGGTTAGGTATACAAAGGGAGAAGGGAGACCAAGAGTGGGAGTGATGTGGTCAATTATATTATATTATATTGTCTATGGATAAGCCTGAAAGGAACAAGGGGGATTGTTCTTGGAACCAGCCATAGCCTCAATTTCTAACCTCTTCCTATGATGTTATTTCTCCCACCTGATTTCACACCATTGTTCCATATTATCTTATTTTCTATTAGATGTAGAATTCAGAAGCAAAACTGCGCTCAAGTTGAAATTGTTGGTTCTTTGAAGGAATTTACGCATTAATTAGGTATTAAAATTTTTATTAATATATGCCTACTCAAGTGATTCATTTGTCAACACCCAATTACATAAATAATCTACGGATTAGTCTCTTTTTATCTCGAGTTTTCAACTTCACTGCAGATAAATGGGCCAAGAGGGTTGGCAACACTGGTTGTATGTCTACCTCATATTGCCACAACCTTCATTTCTCATTTTTCTGGTCTTGCTGGCAATTATTGTGATAAAATGACTTGTGATGCATCCTTCTTGGTTGCCATGAGAGACTGAAGACAAATGCAAGATTCTGTTGCAGTTTCAACTTCATCGGAGGATGGACAATGTGATACGCCTATAATCCCTCACCACCCTCTGATTTCTCCCTAAATGAGCAATGTTATCAAATCAGTGCTCTAATGTATAATCCGCGTGGACGTCGCTTTCGGTGAATATAGATAGACTTGTCGAAGGGTCATTTGATATTCAGATAACACGCGTCACGATTAGTTCGGTTCCAGGAGGGTCGGAACTGGGACCGCGGTTGAGCGCGATTCAGATGAACGAGGACCCTGGAAACTGCTGGTCCATAAATCTTGACTGTTTCCCTGCGGTTGAGCCGGGGTTATCGCGCAGGGAGGGTCGGGAAATGGAACTGACAGCGATAGTTCACCCAACTAATTTTCGATGTATCACACCCTTGATGTTCTGGTACATTTGCCGAGAGGTGATCTAATTCCAGTAGTTGGGTCACGTTTGGTATTGATTGGCTCAGGAGGGGCATATGGACTCTATTACTCATTAGTTCACAAAATTTCACAGATAGAAGACTCAAAAACCCACATTTCATCTCCTCCTTATGAGCATTACCGCTGCAGCTATAAACCAAAGAGAAAAATACGAAAATGGACAGCTAAACTGAAATTCCCATACTTCCGCAGGTTCACAACAGAGAGCACCATAGTCTTCTCAGTGTCGGCCATCTTGGGTTTTCCTTGGTGGCCCTTGTCTTCAGCAAGACATTGATGCTTTATATGCTACGTTCCATAATTGATGTTGCTTCAAAGTGGTCTCATCTATGCAGGAATGTTAAACAAATTATAATTGGCACTTATACAATTCAATTGTAACCTTTACTGCATGTCAGACCTTTGCCACCAAGCGCCCACTCTTCACAAAAAGGGGGAAAAGGTCAGCCAAACATTGACAAGACAGTTCAATCATCCTTCCTACCCCTCAACGTCTTTGGTTATTAGCCTAGGAATCCTTCATGTTCTCCTTTTCTGGCCTATGCGTGACGACCAGGTGTCAGGTTCCCGACGCAGCATGGTTATCTCCATCTTCTCCACTGTAGAACAAGCAATCCATAGTGTTTGGGATGTAGAGAGCAATGCCAACCTGCGATACCAGGTTTCTTGTGTTCACCATGTGTGTTTGAACTATTTTGGATTAGAAAAATTGACTTGGCCGTAATCAGACTCCTCACTAGCTCACAGTGAGAAATGACCAGGCGTTACAAACCCTTGGCCACCTCTGAAGACTACAAATTGCCTCCAGATCCTTCGTCGGATAAATGCTTGATTTATCACATTTACTTAACCCTACGACTGTCTTTTTACATGAAAACCAGAAGTAGAAATAGAGATTTAATGCGTATGAAGAGAAACGCTGATAAATCGTCAGAGACGGACGTTAGATACGCTGAAGAACGTGCTGCTCGTTACTGACTTCTCTTTTTTGGGTTCACCTCACCTAGTGTACTCGCGACGATAGCCAAATGGCAGTCCTTCAATCCTTCTTTCGGACTTCTTCTTGGAGGAAAATATATGAAAAGGGCGAGAGGGGGAAAACCCTCCGCCTTAAAAGTACAGAGATGGAGAAATGGGGAGCTTTTGGACTGGCCTTTTTTTGAAATATGGTCAGTCATATTTCGTTCGCCTTTGAGGTGGAAAGCCTTGAACTTTTCCTTCCGTCGGAAGCCTGAAACTGATGTCTTTAATCGGAAAGTTGGGCGTCACAAATCAAACAAACCGCTTCGGACGACGTCATTACGAGGTATGAAACTGTTTTTCACCAAGAGTTGATAGGTTGGTGGGACTCGTTCTCCTCTTTACCCATCAATCGTGTCCCCTGAAACTCTCCAAGAGCCCCTGAGTTTGATGTTTTGTTAAATGGCTTCCCTTCTGTTGACCCAACCCTGCCAACACACATCTCCGAGTTGGGAAATAATTGGACTGTTTTTCAATTCTCCTCCTTGTGTATCCCTGACCATCGGAGGTTCAGAAGTAGATAATAACTTTGATTTTATGTGTGGGGGCCTCCAAATTGATGTTCGCTTGCATTCTCGATCAGTTTTGGTGCAAATCATAGTTGACAGTGGACATTGCTGATATGATTTTTCGTAACGTGGATTATCAAACAGTTTACCACATTAAAAAAGCTTCCCACGATGATTGGTCAAAACAATTGTTGACTTGTACACTTTATAAAATACTGAATGCGTTGCAAAATAAAGCTGTAATTACGACTTCGCGCACTTGACCGAGGATACACCGAAATGCACTTTGACGACTGTTTTGTAGCCTTATTCATGGCCACACTTCCCACTTTGTTAGAGATTGTTTCATTTTTACGAAAATTTAAAAATTTACCTCTAACTGCTACTGTTAATTTTTCGGCTGAAACTACCTCCTGTTTCTCACTATAGTTGCCTGCCTACCTATTCTGCGGATAGTCCTCCTCTCTCTATTATTTAATTATATTTTTAATTTTTTTACTGGAGGGAATTCTAGTACAGTGTAAGATATAAATAAGCAGAAGCTTATAACTCATTATGTCGTGGGAGGCCTGCAGATATTATGAAATAAATTATGTAAATAAATACCGAATTGGACTAACTAAAAAAATGAATGTGCAATAAAGGTAGCAAAATTAAATTTCCCAAATAGCAATATTCACCCATATCCTGCTTCTGTTCCGCACACCAACAACAATGTGAAAGGTGAAAGATGAAATAGACAAAAAGGATCTTTTGCTTGAGGCTTACTAATAGGCCGACAGAGTGCGCTTCAGTATCCCTCGCCGGGATCGGCACCACATGTGATCGCTTTAAGTTTAAAATGGAAGCTGAAAAAATTTTGGTTGGTTATTCCATGAATAATCAACCTATGTTTTCATGCAAAAAGTCAATCTCTCCAATTTTTCCCAACATTTTTTTCTGGACGTTTCAAGGTGTCTAGATCAAAATTAAAAAACGTCCGTCCGAAGACTTTGGTAGTTGAAATTTTTCTAAAAATTTTTGAAATTTTGGTCAGTGGTCCGTTTATGGCTCTAGTTGGTCCTCGAAACTATTCAACCCGATCGGACCAAATTTGGGTGGAGTAGGGGTCAAAAAGTGTACTTCGAAAAATGGATTTTTGAGATTTTTTGCAATCTAGGTGTGTGGGGTATCATTCCCACTAAATTCTGGACGCTGAATCCAATGAGACTGAATCCCGGAACGATTGGTGCCCTCTGGATGAGACTATGGGTCAAAATGGGTACCCCGTTTCGAAAATTGTGTTTTCCAGATTTCTGGTACCTACCTAGGCGTATTCGGTATCATTTTCCACTAAATTTTGAACCCTGAATCGATTGGAATGGGTCCACTATTTCCCCCATTTTCCCCATGCTGAAGAGATGAATCTCCATGCGCCTGGTCCGAGGTTTAAATTAGTCTCCATGAGCCTGGTTCGAGGAATAACCAACCCGTGTGTAAGAAGTTGCAGCGTTTTATCTTTTTGTATTGAAAATGAGATGACGTTGATACTTGTATATTCCATTGTATCATTTTAATTTGACGTTGATGTTTGCCTCGAGTGTTCTGTGAGCGCTTAATGTCGCGATTTAGTCAGCTGCGAACGTAGTTAGCAGGCAGCTTAGCGAGCAATTACTAACAATGTAGTGGGAGCCCCTTATTCATAGAAATAAATAGGGTTTTGATGTCTGTCCCCGTGATATAGTGACAAGGAGCCTGAGAGCCCGTGGGTCGCCTTCAGTCCTGATAATTGCGGCGGGTTTCAACCCGAGCCCTTTACATTAACAACGGTTAATGTCCAGTAAAGCTCATTTGCGTGACGTGCCGGCGTCACATTACCCCCTACATCGGAGGGGCCCCTTTCCGGCTCGGATATATACAACCCTGACGGCAAATCATTGTCAGGCCCTCTGGCTTTTCATCTCGGCAACAAACGCACAACCGGGCACCTATAACACCGCAAAACCGCCGGGCTTTCACGATGACGGACGACGGGGTTTAGGTCGGTTGAAAGGATGAGGCCCGTCCCCCGCCACTTCGTCATCATCTCTAACCCTGTGACACTCCATCGCCGCAACCTGGTGATGACGCCACAACTCCCCTCCACGCCTGTAATGACTGTTTCCGTCGGAGAATGAATTCACCCTTCTCGCTCGCTATTCCATCGTCACTGAGTAACACTAAGAATAATGAAGAGTCCTCTCTTTGGGAGGTGTGCCTATCAAATGAACTCTTCAGCAGGGCCACCACGAAGCACACGTCTGCTTCAACATCCTAATCCGCCAAGATCGTAAATTCGTTGTAATAATTTCAAAATTTTACTCAGTTTTTTCAAATTGTTATTCAACACTAATTCGAGGAAAATTTTAGTTTTCAATCACCTGTGTGGTTATCGCAGTCACGTAAAAACCGAATGACTTTCTAGTCCCAATTCCCTTGTAGCAAGTACCTCAAGTCCCTCAGCTTGTTCATCAGCAACTCGAAAGATTTTCATATAGAAATGAAGGTTTTCTTCGGATAGTATCTTGGGCATTAATAATGTTTGGTATGTTCGTAATGTTTGCTGGGCAAGAAGGCGAGGCCGCGCATGAACGGGTGGACATTAGTTCTACGTCCGCTTATGATACTGCCAATGAGTTTCGTTTATTAAAAAAAAAAAAAAAAAAAAAAAAAAAAAAAAAAAAAAAGACCAGGCGGATTCATTTTTTCAGCATGGTGAAAATGGGGGGAATAGTGGGTGTGGCTGGTCCCAGACCCATTTCAATCGATTCAGGGTCCAAAATTTAGTGGAAAATGATACCCCACATGCCTAGGTACCTGAGATCTCGAAAACAGACATTCGAAATGGGTAGATAGGTACCCATTTTGACCCATAACCACTTCCAGTGGGTGCCAATCGCTCTGGAACCCTTTTCATTGAATTCAGCGTCCAGAATTTAGTGGAAAAGATACCCCACACACTTAGATTGCTAAAAATCTCGAAAAAAATTTCGAAATACACATTTTGACCCCTACCCCACCCAAATTTGGTCCGATAGGGTTGAAAAGTTTTGAGGACCAACTAGAGCCATAAACGGACCCCTGACTGAAATTTCAGATTTATAGAAGAATTTTTACTACCAAAGCCGGCGTAGACGGCTGACGGCGGACGGTCATTTGCTAACCTTGAAACGTCCAGAAAAAATTTTTTGGGGCAAATTGATTATTCAAGAAATAACCAACCAAATACAAAATGGATCAAAATTTTCAGAAGATTTTGCTGTTTCATATAAGGCACTAAAACAAAAGATTGGAAATTTCATTGAGACCATTTTCAGGTAGGCAAGTCATGGTGAACATTTTCTATTTTTTGTTTCAAAGCTAAAATGAAACAGCACATCTTCATAACATTTTGAATTAAAAATTTTTTATTGAAAATTGACAACCATTTTATGTATGTATCGTTACAAAAAATTAGGTTCAATCCCTTAAAAAAAGGTGAAACATGACATTATGTAGCCCACAAAATAGGCCATCATTGTCTTTTTCTTCCGTCATCTACGTATTTAGCGTGGTATTGCAAGTATTATTACTCTGATCACGCTCCAATAAAAGAAAAATATGAGAGTCTAAGAAACAGGTATGGGATTTTTAATTAAGAAGCGCGCTTCAGGTTCATTTTTATGAAGGAGGATAATCGGTTTATATGAACTGAACGTAGCCGGAGGTAAAGGTGTTTGAAAAATCAAGGCAAGGCGATTAAGAGGCTGACCAAGCGAAGTGGGAAGCCCCCAGTCTGATGCCTTTTCAACCTAAAGCGAATTGACTCGCATTAACTCATAAGAGGTGACGTTTTGCAAAAAGGGGTTAGAAGCAGTGGTGGTGAAGTCCAGGGTTACCGGGAGCACCCGGGTCCAATGATTGGATTTATAGAGCGAAGGCCCACCTGTCACCAAGCCGCGACAGAGTCCTTCCCTCAGAGCCTAGGGGTTATGGCAATCGAGTTATACGTAGGGTCCGAGCAAATCTTATTACCCATTCCCCATTAGTGGAGGAATGACTACGGGAAAGGGAAGAGGTGAAGTTGCGGTTTAAGGAGTGAAGCTAAACCCTTTAGTCGTCGCGCTAATGCCGTGCCCATTACCCGGTAGCAGGACATGATTAGTGATGACCCCTTCGAAGGACCGAGAACCGCCTTCCCGGTAAGCTGATACTCTGGGACGCCAGCAGTTTCTCTCTCCACTTCTAACCTTGGCCGGCTAACAAGGACTGGCTAATTGTTCATCCTTAGTGGCTTCCGAGCATATCGAGCAGCCAGTAGCATCTAGTACGCTGATACCTTCAGACATTTCACTTCCTCTTATCCGAGAATCTCCTGGATCCTCAGCAAATCTTGCTTCATCTTCCCTCGTGCTATCACACATTTTCACTGCTGCTTTTTATAGATGGAAAATCGTGGATGACAGAAATGAAGAGTTCGTCTCATCGTTAAGACATCCCAACCACGTGTCTCTATCCACCCCCGTAATCAGGAGGGAATCGGATGAAGGTTCCTTCTTGAAGTCCCCACACTTTTGATTGAACAAATAGTAAGTTCGGGGTCTTTAACGTGAGGTCCACTCGCAGAACTTACTTAAGGACACATTCGATGTCCACAGACGTTAAGAACTTACTGATTTATTTATTTAAATTACGGGAACAAGCGCAATTGCAATGAAAAATCGTGGCAAGAAAAATAAATTATCATTAAAGAAAAAAAAAGTTCCATTCAGTGGGAGGAGAGAACATAACAACTTCTAATCATCCATGAGCACAAAGTCACAAAGGAGGGGCAAAAGGCGTGGCAGGCGACAATGATGGCGATGGTATAGATAGTTGGTCGACGAAAATGGCATGAAGAAGGGAGCTGCAGAGCGGGATGCAGGCCGGGGGACCAGGTCGATCATTGAAGAGATCACTGAAAGAGGGTGTGGATAATCGACGCGATTGTGGAGAAGGCCATAGAGATAGATCCGCGATTATTCGGCGGTCGGCAGATCTCAGCAGTCGGAACCGGAAGCTGAGGTCAATGTAGTCGATCTCCTCACGTGGAACACCAATCTTATAGGTAAGGTACCGAAGGAACGCCCTGTGGACACGCTCGATCTGCTCCACATAGCATGCATAGAATTGGCACCAAACCACAGACGCGAATTCCAGCACAGGCAACACGATGGAGCGATGATGAGATGAGATGTGATGAGAGCAGGTATCTGCGAAAACTCGCGAGTGTGACGCTTCAGGAACCCGAGGGCCCACATACCCCGAGAAGCAGCCTGGTGTGCTCCAAAAATGAAAGCTGAGGGTCAAGCTGCACACCAAGGTCACGAGTCAGGGAAGAGCGGGAAAGAGGAGTGCCATCAATGTGGTAGCAAAGTAGAAGTGGGTTGGAAGAGCGGCTGAAAGTAGTGATGGCGCACCTAGGTGGATTTAGAGCCAATCCATTAAGAGTGAGACAGACTGCAGGTCAGCCTGAAGTAAATTGGAGTCTACAAGATCCAAGATGCCCTTGAAGAGCTTCAGGTCATCAGCATACATAAGAAAATAAGAGTTCTTGATAATGGAGCCGATGCTATTAACAGCCAGTGCAAACAGCAGAGGTCCCAGATGTGAACCCTGCGGAACCCCGGAGGCAATGAAACGACGAGAGGTGACTCCTCCAACGCGAACACAAAGCTCACATCCAGCAATGTAGTAGCCAATCCAAGCAAGAAGACTACCGTAGACCCCCATTCCATCGAGGTCATCAAGGATGGCCTGATGTAGGAGCATTTCAAAGGCTTTGGTGAAAACTGTCGTGATCATATCCATTTGGCAACCATCTCCAATGGCTTGAAGTCCGTGTTCCGGAAAGGTGAGGAGATTGGAGACGGTTGAACGACCACGAGTGAATCCATGCTGCTCAGGAAGGATGACGGCTGAGAACACAAGCGACAGAAGGAGAATAACCAACTTCTCAAAGACCTTGTTGATTGTCGATAGGGAGCAAATAGGCCTGTAAGTGCAGATATCTGAGCGATATCCCTTCTTAAGAATAGGAGTAATGTAAGAAACCTTCCAGCTAGAAGGGAAGAATCCTGAGGCAAGAGAGGCGTTGAAGAGCTGAGTCAAAGGAAATGCATGACTTGTTGTGCACGAGTGAAGAAGAATAGGAGGGACACCATCAGGGCCTAAACCCTTCAAGAGTCCAGCCCCTGCAAAGCACCCAAAACATCCTCCTCTTCAAGGAACAGCTGATTGTAGTAAAGATGGTGGTGGTGAAAGAGGCAATATTAGTGAAAATCTCTAAAGGCACGGACAAAAAAGTTCAACAGCAGAGGGTTGATATCAATTCAACTTTTTTGGCTTTTGCGAAGTTGTTTGACATCTTGAAGAACTGGCTTTGACTTCGAAACGTCGCGAGAGCTGCATGGAAATAAAAGAACTGAAGATTTGTCACCTGCAGGTGACTCCAGTACCTAATGGGTCAGGATTTTTCAACTGTTTTCACTCTCTATTTTTCTATTTGTATGTTGGAAAGAATTGAAAAAAATGTGCTCCACGATTTTACGCTTGAAATAATACAGACAATCCTCATACGGGATTTCTCTTACATGTCGAGGAGTTATGAAATATATTTTATCCTGGAAAAAAAGACTGCTAACTGTAGTAGCACTAGGAAGGGGTAAAAAATGGCGAGGCGAAGGAAGATGCATGAGGAGGCTATTCATTAAAGAATCCTCCAAGAAAGAGAGGCAGCGGGAAGGTCAGAGAAGAAGAGCCAGCCCGTAATTTATTTTTGATTACTGAGGTTATACCAGGCACGACCATTGTTTCCAAGTGGGCGAAGAAGAGAACATAAACGAGTAGTGGTTTCGCTCTTCGGATGTCCGGGAGGAAACTTGAGCAAGAAAAAGTAGGAGGAACGTCAACGAAAAGAGTATAAACCAAAACGCCAGCAAGAGTTGTGTGTTAAGAGGAAAAAAGGACGAATCTCCTGCCATGGCTTCAACCCCTGCGATTTTTTACTTTTTGGAGTCTTGCCACCCACTTCAAAAACCGTCACCGCACACGCCACTTTCTGGGTATTTATTACAGATACATTAATTTGGAGGGAGGCCGCAATTCCTTAAGGCTTCGCCAAAGAGACGTCTCATTTGTTATTCGACTTCCTTTAACTGTAGAACAACTTTCGTCGTTAGCCTCCGGTCTTTCTCGCCTGTGTAAATATCAACGTTTTCCCCCTTTTCCTCAGCTTTCCAGGGGTTTTTTCCTCGAGTTTTTTCGGTTTTTTAGGCCAATAGCGTTGACGAGGATTTGTGTTTTTCCTTAGTCGCACCAAACTACCTCACCTCTCTTCCATCCGCTTCTCGTTTTAGTTTCTTGTTGGCTCTTAAGGAGAGCCGATGGGTGTGGGGAACAATATCCCATAAATTTCTGTTGTTTGTTTGAAATTTCCATAACGGATGCTACTCGACGAGGTATGGCTTGTTTTCTAGAGCGAGCGATTCTATGAGGAAGAGTCTTTTTGCTTTTCTCCAATGATGGATTCTATGAACGAAATAATGCTTCAACCACCATGCTCAAACTATCCGAATTCGATAAGGACTAATGAAAATTAGACATTGCTGTTGCAGTCAGGTCTACATTATGTTTTTGTCTTGTTTTTTGGTTGGTTATTCATTAAATAATCAACCTGTGTAAGCATGCCCTAGGTCATGGGGGTCGACCATTTCCGATTGACCCCAAAATTGGCCCAAAAGAATTGTATTCCCGCAATGTTATTCCTACTAGCTCCTTATCACAAATCGTACCTGCAAACTTTGATAAATTTTTAAATGGATAATTATAGTGACAGCACACTAAATTTGGTTTATATTTTATTTGAGAAATAACAAATAAATAACATGCTACCTTTCAGTATTGTCTGCCTGCTCTGAAATTTTAATGAATGTTCCTCAGGGCTACCAAAGACTATTGCTCATCCTGATGATGCCACGTCGAAATTATGAAATGAACAAGAAGTTACGAACTTCATGAAAACCTTATGTTTAGAATTATCCACTACTCAATTCATTATCAACGTAAATTTTCTCAATTTTTTTTTCTTTTAAACAATTGCAAAGAAAAATGGAGTCCCATTTAAAAACTTGTTACCATCTGGAAAAAGAGCTTCACTCCTGCACCATTCCTCTATGAGCCGAAAAGAGTTTTTAGTGGAAGAAACACCGTAAAAGAGAAAACTGTTATGAATTACAATAAAGCGTGGCAGAAGGTGGTGGAAAACGTGAAGGTGAGAACTCAAGGGTGAAATTCTAAAATAAAAGTCTTCAGCCTTCACAACTTTGAACGTAGATTTCAAGGGAAAGGGTGTGACTCGTGGGAGGTGACTCTCAACTAATGCAAGTAGGTAAATTTTTCCCCGCTACCCACCCACTTTTTTTAAGCCAACACAAACATTGAAAGGGGAACACTTGGTCTATAACTTCCAACTCGTCTAATTTGGAATTGAGCAGTGAACCGCACCTTTTTCTATGGAAGACTGTTGAGTGGAGGCTATTTCCTACTTCTGCGAGTTTTCTGAGTCTGCTTTTACTTCAATGGTGAAGGTTCCGGAAGTATATATTTAGCCATTTTTTAACCTGGAGAGGTCCATTCCTAAGCAATCGACTACTGACGATTCCAACGCACATTCAAATGAATAGATAGAATAGATATTCCAAGCTCAGATCTGACGGGTCTTCCTTACAGTACGTAAAATGTTATTTAACCTTTCGGCCGCACTGAGTAATAATACATTTTCAAAAAAGCTAAGACACTAATGAAGAGCTTTGTGTATTGAGTATTAAATACTCATCAAATTTAAATACTCATCAAATTTTGACAACCTAACCGACCATCTGTAATTTCATGGTCGGATCATTTTTGCAACATCGAATAGGAACTCCTATTTGAATAATTAGCCCAGTCCCGGCCGAGGATGCCCGTAAGTATCATCACAGAACAACGAAAGGAAAAAAAGATTACCTTCAATATCTGTCAGTGTAAGCATAGGATCTGTGACGTCTCAATCGGAAACTAGTGTAGCGGTAGAGCGACGAAATACTGCGGTTAATACTCTTATATCGCGATCGAAAAACACAAATACAGAGGATGAAATAGTGACAGTTGATTACGCATCAACAGATAAGTGTCGGGGAGGCGAAGACGGCGCGAGATAACCTGGCCGAGTACGGAGCATAGAGAAGAGATGCGGCGGTCACGAAATACGAAGACGGGATTAGTTTTCAACCAATGTATCAATATCCACTAAATTGTTTTATTCATGCTCGGATCCTTTTTTACAACATCAAATAGGTACACCTATTTAATAAGTCAGAGCCAGCCTTTTTCCCACTGGCATCAATGAACGGAACAAAATGCACAAAATGATAATAACAGGCGAGTAATGGAGAGCAGCCTTCCTACGCATAGTTATACCTAGTACCTTGTCTTATACGACAGTCTCGGCCGAGGAAGCCCATAAATATCATCACAAAACAAAAGGAAAAAAAAGATTACCTTCAATATTCCACTACCCCCACTATCAATATTCAATATCCCAATATCCCAGCAAAGCCCACTATAGATCCAATACAGAGCCCCTCTTTAAGGAGCTAAAGTTGGCACCACTGGAGAAGCTCTACGAAAGGAGTGCAGTTTACCAGCTATTGAAAACTAACGAGTTCACGATTCCTGCGCACGATTTTCTAACACGCTTCTCACAGAATTATTTTTTGGAGATCCCAAAACTGCGGACCACTGCTGCTCAGAATTTCTTCCCTTTAAGAGAGTATTAGTTTTTAATAAATATCCACAGAAAGTGAAGAGTGCATTGATGAAAGAATCAACGCTCAACTTCAAAAAAATTAATTCTATTTTAAAAGAGCATTATGCATCAATGCTCCGACATTTGTATTACCCATAATCATTATTGTAATATGAGGTTTATACATTGAGGTTCAATTATTGCTGTAATTACTAACGCAACTCATTCTCCACCGCGGGCCATGCCCATTTGGAGAATTATATTTCCAAGGAAATTGTTCTGCTATAGCTAGAGTAGTCGAATAAGTTTCTTTATATCCCTTGTATTTGCTGATTTGTGATGGATATATATATATATATATACATAAATATCTACCTGGATAGGCAACTGCGATGTCTCGATTGCAAATTAGTGAGGCGGTAGAGCGACGAAATACAACGGCTAATACTATTTTATCGTGAATGGAAAACACAAATACCGAGTTTTAATAGAGAATTAAACATTCGGTCACATAGTTTACTACGCATTCGTATAAATGTACCGATAAGTGCCAGGGAAGCGAAGACGACGCGAGATAAACTGGCCAAGAACGGAGCATAGAGACGAGATGCGGCGTTCACGAAACATGAAGAAGGAATTAGTTTTCCATTAATGTATCGATATCCACTGCAAATTATTCTAGGTTTTATGATTCTAGGTATTTCACTCTTGTGTGGCATGTGTTCATATTAAATACCTACTTACTTTAGAGAGTACACAAAAAACAGTGAGTGTGGAGTCTTCCAGACTTTCTACAATCAATTCAGTGTGCAAAATTTAGTGGTAAATTATACACCGCCTGCCTACGTATCCGATAATCTCGAAACCCACTTTCAGATGATAATTTAGTATATAGTTAGATACTAATTTTGACCCATTCTCTCCTTCAGTGAGGACCAACCGGTTCGGGAGCCCTCACAATCGATTCAGCGTCAGTGGATATCGATACATTGGTGGAAAACTAATCCCTTCCTCATGTTTCGTGGACGCCGCATCTCTTCTCTATGCGCCGTTTTCGGCTAGCTTATCTTGCATCGTCTTTGCATATCAGGTACTTATCGGTTAATGCGTAGTTAGCTGTGTTAAAACACTGTCATTCTCTGTTAAAACTATAGTATTAGCTGTAGTATTTCGTCGCTGTACCGCCACACTAGTTTCCGATCGAGACGTCGCAGATCCTTTGCTTACGATGACAGATATTGAAGGTAATATTTTCTGACATTTTATGTCTTTACTATGGCACATGAACGAAAAAGCGCCACGGAAATTTCGTCACCCATAAGTATTTCGTCACGAAATAATATCAGGGAGCGTTTCATATTATTTTTGCATACAACCGATTCGTTGCTACGGAACTTTATCATCGCTATTTGTCATCGTACGAAAATCGTTCACCACTCGTTGGATAGCTCTCGATTTACCTATACGAATTAAGTTAACCACTGCGGTGTGTGTAATCAACAAGCTGTGCTATGAGTGTTATTGTTTTAATAATTGTTTACTTACATATGATCAGGATTGACAAGAAGAGGAAAGGGCAAAGACATAAAATGCCTCTCGTGGTTGCGTACTTGTACGAAAGCTGTACCCACCGTATGTTTATTACAGATGGTCGGTTAGGTTGTCTGATACTCATTTCACAACACTCTTCTTTGCATGCAGTGTCCACTGCATCCTTCTAACAATAATGAACCCACGCGGATGTTTTCCTATTAGCGATGAGTCGTTCTGGCAAAAGATGAGGACTTTAATTGCCTATGCCTACACCTTTTATAGGTATGGGCAGCCATTTTGATATGTTGATATTGATTTCTCGAATAATCAACCTATGTAGGAAATCACGACCAAGTCATAGAGGGTCGACCGTCGCCAATTGGCCCCAAAATTTGACAGTATACGTTTCATGATATCGGTTGGTTATTCCTTGGACCAGGATCATGGAAAAATGGGAGAAACAGTGAGATGTAGGTTCATACCTGCTTGAAGTCTACAAATGCATCAACGCAGCAAATTCCCTTCTGCCTTACGAAGGAAACATAGCGTCAACATCTGAAAAAAAGGCATCTTCCATCGATTTTCACAGGCAGGATAAGCCTCACCTTGACGTCCTACAAGTGACTTGATACGTTTCACAGCTAAAGCACCCTCATCTGTGATGGTGATTAATGCGTGAAAGTCGAGAGACCCCACCTAGCCCATTGTGCGTTTTCAAACTCTCTCCCAGAGGTTTTTGGCAAGCAACACGCTCCTCATCCCCATTTCCAACGTCGCTTTTCACACCTATACCAGCCATTTATATTGATGGAAGACTATTAATTGATGGGAGGGGCCAGAGGTTACGTGTTTTGTGAGTTTTCCTCGTTAAATTAACTTTCCCTAACGCAAAACATCAAACCAACGCTATCCCTAAAAATCTCTTCCACTCAAATTGGAGTAATTGACTTAACAAACCTCATTAGCTCAGTTCACTTGATTAATGATCAAGCTTCTCTTATAGTGACTTCTTTAATTGGGCGAGAGCAAACGCTATTCACCCCCTCTTTCGCCCTGTGGTTCACGTATTTTTCTCTCGGCAATCACTAAGAACACGAGTTGTCAATTATTCAACGGTGTTGGAATAGACTAAAGGCTTTTTAGAATGAACATATCGAAAACAGAACATGGTTTGGCAGAAGTTTGGAACAAGATGGTTAGCAGAGCTCTCGATGAAGGTTTATCAGTCTAATTCTCAATTAACGGCATCGTCCACACAACGTGGAATGATCTATTAAATAGTGAAGGGCTGAGGCGTTCAGGTTCTCCTCCCATCATTTAGTTTTCCCCGGATCTATTAAATAATGCCTTTTTTATCATAAAAATATTGACACGTCAAGCAAAATATTATTTTGAAAACTATGTCAAACTATGGGTTTTGTTTGGTTATTCCTGGAATAATCAACCTATGTTTTTATGAAGTTTTAGGATGACTGGATCAAAATAACAAAATGTTCGTCCACCGTCTTGGTATGTAAGAAAGATTTTCTAAAAATCTGAAATTGTGGTATAGGACCCGTTTAAGGACCAAACCCGAATGGAGTCAACGTGCGATAATTAATTGGAATTCTCCGAGTGTTTTCTGTCCAGATGATGTTTCAACGGACGGACATTTTTTATTTCGAATCTACACAAGACCTCCCACTGAATGTAAAAAGGAATGACGACATTTATTGATTACCTATTTTGAATATGTGTTTTTGGGATTTCTGCTACCTGGGCGTGTGGGGTATAGTTTTCCACTAAAGTTTGGACGCTGAATCCAATGATGTGTGTCCCAGAACGATTGGCACCCACCGGAAGAAGTTATGGGTCAAAATGGGTATGTATCCACCCATTTTGTTTGTGTCAGGATTTCCGGTGCCTAGGTGTGTGGGGTATCATATTCCACCAAATTTTGGACCCTGAATCGATTGGAATGGGTCTCGAGGAATAACCAACCCGTGTGTAAGAATTTGCAGATTTTTTTTTTTTTTTTTTCAATATGAATACCTAATTAAAATAGGTGATATCGAGGGTTCCATAACACAGGGTGCCCCCCCCCCCCCCCCTCTTCCTAAACTCGCCCAAATGAGAGTAAACAAAAATTATACATTTTAATCATCATATACTTTTTTAAATTCTAATTTAGTGTTTTTTGATGACCTGTTTCATATTTTACAACCATACCTCGAAAATTAACCCCGTAAACATCTGAAAATGGGTGTCTAAAGTTGAAAAAAACGGACGCGACATGAACATATTTCGGTCATTATTCACAAAAATTGAGTCGAATCAAGAAACGGATAGCATCACATAAATCAGCGCCAAAACAGTGAGAAATCATGTACGTAATACAGGACGAAAATATATCATTTTCAAAGGAACCATTTCTTTGGGAAAAATTGCATTTAACCATCAATTTAAATATAAAATATAATTTATTTGATTGATGAAAAAATCATATAGCAGACGAGCTCAAAATCAGCAGTTTTCGGAATCTTTTTTCCACTGAATTAAAGTCTGCCAGATCGCTTCATAGCGTAGGTCAGTATGTATCCATCTATTTTATTTGTTTTAAGTGAGAGCAGAACAAGCTTCTCGAATTCACGGTGTCAGCAGTTGGAAGTGTACGCAGGAATGTGTATAATCACCACCTTTGCTTTCTCTCTCAGCTTCACTCGCTGTAATAAAAGTTATGAGTGAACTTGATATAATTTCCCCTGTAAAGCGCTGGTAGTGTTAATGGTAACTCGCTTCAGAGGGAACAAAATAGCGTTGTACCTATTAAGATAGCCGGTTATATGCGCGGCCATTACAAACGCGTGTGACGACATATACTCAAGTGTTATGAAAATTACTTTAATTGTCGAGTTTATACTCCGAGGGAAGTCACGAGGGCTGGGAAGCTGAAACGGCTAATAAGGAGACACCTGGCTCCAAAACCGACTGTCCTCTAATTGCCACCGTTTTGCCAATAAGGCCGATTGTTTATTGAACAATATATAAAGATGGAAGCGGACCTGTGAGTGGAGGGGAGGTGGAAGCATCAGTGTTAGGAGATTTCCCCTGTTCGAAATGTGCTTAGTTGCAAATGGTTCAACAATTTATACGCCCGCTAAACCTGGAAAGGGGACCTTGCTTGCCCTCTGGGAGGTTTATTGTTGTTACACACAGGTGTGGACGTAACTATATGTTAGCAAGGACTGTTATTATGTATGTAGGGGCTGTAGTCGAGAAGGGGTTGAACCTACTACGGTTTACCTGCCCGCGCTTCTAATTGGTGACTAACACGTGCTCTACCCGTTTACCTATAGCTATCAGTCGTTTACCGGTCAGTCAATCAACAATTCAGTCTGCGTCAAACCCTATTCATATTTGAAGTTATCGTATGTTTGGCAACGTCTTGAAGTGTTCGGACACCTGATTGCCCACGTCAATCTCTCATGCTTACTCAACGCCATGCATTTACAACACAGTTGATTATACAACAGGTTTCGGGTGGTCTCATGGGAGTGGTCTAAAGATTTGTCATGTCCAGCAAACTGGTGTGCTCGACTCCTCTCTGCCGTCTACCCACATTAAATTATTCAAACACATTGTTTGATTTTGCCAAGAATATGGTGTCACAGTGTCAGGGTACTTGCTTGTACTTGAGTATGCGACTAATTGCCGATTAAACTTAATTTTTTGGTGAAATGTATTCACAAACAATCCCTCTCATTTTCAACCCCTTCGCAGGAAGGGTTTATCGCTCAAGGAAAAATTTGAATTGAATAATATTTCACAAAGATACATTTTCCTTCGAATAAAATGAAATTTAGGCAAAATGAATCTGTTCTATTTGGTCACGCAATTTTAAATTAACGTCGAATTTCACACACCCCTTACCAGTTGCGATTTCACACTTCCTTCGAAACCTTCTCTGGAATGTGGTATACAATCTTTCAGATAGTCCTGGAAACGCAACAAAACCGCCGGTTTTTCCAATTTTCAGTTGAAATGAAATCGTGAAACAGTGACATTGATTTAAGAGCTACATAACCATGTAAGAGGTTCGCAGCAATACTGCAGCACGAGTTAGTACAATTTTTCATAGAGAGATCTCATAATACCTACGATACAAGTTAAAATGGGACCCCTAACCTGAACCTTTAAGACAACATCTTCCACTTAACTAGAGTTCCCCCGTAAATTGGCTCAGGCCACTTAAGAAACTCTCGTTAGTTCTGATTATTTACTTTAATGGCGATACTATTTTTGTCGAGGTGAACACGGCGTGAGGGGGGATGAAATTTTGTTTATAATTATTTGGAACAAGAGAAAGGGGCCTGGCGGTGAACTTTGTACTTAAGTTTTAGAGAACCAGTTACCAGGGAGCGGTAAAGTGAACTAAGGGACTTGCGGGAGTTTTCGCTTACAGTTTCTTATCACCACCTGTTCCAACTAGAAATCGTCAACCGCCTAGTTTATTTGACGTTCAAGGGGTTTCAGGTTTGTACCGCGTGTCATCTTGAGCCGAATGGTGGAAGTTCCTTTATTAAGCAGAAACACGCCCCACACGCGTCAGTTCACCCCCCCCCCCCCCTTCATTCCTCGAACACATCCATTGTCTGTAGTCGGCCATCATCTCAAACTTATCCGCTTTCAAGAAACTTTGGTGACTACTATTTGCGAATAGGACAAAATCTTAGGAAGTGCCAGACTTTAAAGCACCATTTTCCCTGCATCAGGTCCATCGACTTAATATCACCGGTTTATATCAATGGTAGACACATTCTACACAAAAAATAATCTCTAGAAAATGAAAACAATTAATAATATAAGCAATCAATTATTTGTGAAATGTTCTGAATAGCTGAAAAGTGACTTATATCATCACCCCGATTCAGCGTTCAACATTTAGTGGAAGATGATACGCCACACGCCTAGGTACCAGAAATCTCAAAAATCTATTTTTAAAAATATACATTTTGACCCCTACCCCACCCAAATTTGGCCCGATCGGCATAAAAAAGAGGACTGACTAGAGCCGGGAAAATAGCCCTGACCCAAATTTCAGATTTTTAGAAAATTTTCTACTACCAAAAAAAGCGCGGACGGCGTACAGCGTATGACGTACGGCGGACGGACATTTGACTTTTTTGATTTAGACACTTTGAAACGTCCAGAAAAAAAAATGTGGGCCGAATCGGAGAGATTGACATTTTGCATGAAAACATTGGGTTGATTATTCAAGGAATAACCAACCAAAACCCACCTAAACAGATCCAGGCTAGACTATCGCAGGACAAGGCATTAGGCCCCATTCTATATCTGCTGTATACCTGCAGAATCCCACAAATAGCAGAAAATACTTCAGCCCGGTATAGGCACCTTATGTACGTACCTATGTCACCTACTTCATACCTGTGAAGATGACGTTGGTGTCTCTCAGATCAAGAAAAAAAAGTGCATGTACGTTACATGGACAAGCTTAGTAAAGAAAATATATATGTTTAAATGAGACTAGTGTGCGATATATCTAGGAATTGAGATTGACTCAAATAGTTTTGAAAATCAACCAACAATAGAATTTGACATGAGTTTCAAGATGTCTATTAGGTACCTATATAAATTCCTTGACCGAAATGACCCGCCATTTTCAGAAGCAAGCATTTTTGAAAAAATTTGAAACTTTATTCAGCGAAAACCATTTGGTTGATTCAAACGGCATAATTCCATCTAGAATATATCATTTGAAATAATTTTATCGTTGTCACATAACATTTGGTAAAATGTGAACTCAGGAGAAGTCATTACTTCACTCTTCTATACTCCTACACAATTTCTTCCAGCCTTAATTTTGGTTGGTTATTCCTCGAATAATCAACCTATGTTTTCATGATAATGGTCAACCTCTCCGGTTCGGCTCAAAATTTTTTTCTGGACGTTTCATGATGTCCTGATCAAAAAAGGTCAATGTCCGTACGCCGTACGCCGTCCGTGTTCCGCGCCGTTTTTTGTAGTAGAAAATTTTCTAAAAATCTGAAATTTGGGTCAGGGGTCTGTTCCCTGCCGAGACGGGTCCTCGAAACTTTTCAGCCCGATCGGACCAAATTTGGGGGGGAGGGGGTAGGGGTCAAAATGTGTTATTTGAAAAATGGATTTTCGAGATTTTGGGCGATCTAGGCGAGTAGGGTGTCATTTTCCACTAAATTTTGGACGCTGAATCCAATGAAACAGGTCCCAGAACGATTGGCACCCACTGGAGAAAGTTGATGGAATATCTTATACATTCCATGTAACATACGAACTACATATTGCTCTCCTTAGACTGTTAGTGGTCATGAGGGTTTGCAGCTCTGTTCATTTAAGTCTCAAGTCACTCCTTCTTCTAGAGTTGTAAGAAAGTGAGTACAAAAATATATTGTTCAAATTGTGATCCGCGAGTTATAATTCCTATTTTCTCACCAAGAAAGTTCAAGAGAAGTAATGGGTCAAATTGGGTATTTGTTACCCATTTTGAATATGTTTTTTCGGGATTTCTGCTACCTAGGCGTGTGGGGTATAGTTTTCCACTAAATTTTGGACACTGAATCCAATTAAATTGGTCCCAGAACGATCGGCACCCACTGGAAGAAGTTATGGGTCAAATTGGGTATTTATTACCCATTTTGAATATGTGTTTTCGGGATTTCTGCTACCTAGGCGTGTGGGGTATAGTTTTCCACTAAATTTTGGACGCTGAATTCAATGATGTGTGTCCCAGAACGATTGGCAACCACCGGAAGAAGTTATGGGTCAAAATGGGTATGTATCCACCCATTTTGTATGTGTCAGGATTTCTGGTGCCTAGGCGTGTGGGGTATCATATTCCACTATATTATGGACCCTGAATCGATTGGAATGGGTCTGGTACCCGCCACACCCACTGTTTCCCCCATTCGAGGAATAACCAACCCGTGTGTAAGAATTTGCAGGTTTTTTAGTCTTTCCATCGCTTCTCCATTCCATCCTTCCACCTTGACTTTAGTCTTAGTCATGGGCACGAACCGACATAACATATGCGGACTAGGTCATTGGTGTGCAGTGTCATCAGGTCCCCTATCTGTCTAGAGAGCCTACGATCGTTAATTCAACTCACTCCTTAAACGAAAGTTAAATTACCTTCCATTTCTTTTCAATCTCAATTTTACCCTTTTCGGGCATAAAAAGAAAAAGCAGGTCCATTAAGTCAGCGTATAAGATAATTTGCATTGATGTAAACACTGATAAAGACGTTCTGCCGTTGAAGGCCGGGTAATAAGGTGAAATGGAAGTTGATGGCGGTTGATTGCAAATGATGTACCTAATAACTAGATTCCTAAATGACTTGGGCACCTCCTTTTTTCCCTTAACTGATAACAAGTAAAACCTTATAGGGCTTTTTCTGATCACAATTTATAGCAACTCCGCTGTCCCTTTTATATTCCTCCCGAGGGAAGAGAAAGGCTCTCTTTTTAGTTTATCGTTATTATAAAATAAACCCAAGAGCTTCTGCCCTGCTTTCTGCTTAAATGGGAATTTTGAGGAGGGAAGCAGGAGGGTTGTATTTAATTGCTCTCAGAATTAGATCTCTGAGCTACGGTGGATGGGTCCTTAATAAAAATCTTTCCCACCCCTCCATGTCCCTCTCTTCCCTTCTCGTCGTTTCATCCATTCTAGATTTTTTTTTCTTTTTCACAACCCTTTCCTTTCCTGCACTTACCACGAATCTCCACCGTTTTGTTACTTCAAACCCTCAGAAAACTCTTCTCAACCTCCATCCCATTTTTTGAAGCGACTTTTTTGTGTTAAGTTTTCTTTTTTTAATGTAGTTAATCCAAGGGGAAATGTTATGAAGATTTCCATCCCGTCCGTCCCTTTTTGGGATAAGTTTGATGAAGCCGAAGGAAGAACCGGTTATCTTTATTGTGCCGGCAGAAAATAACGAGGTTCTCCACAAGAGAACTCAAAACTTCATGATGAGACTCGTCTTATCCTCTCGGCCTCAACCTTGGAAAGGATACAATTGTCCTTTCTACCTTAAGCTCGCATGACGCCTAGGTCGGGGCCATGAATAAATCCTTCGTAGCGCGCAATATTTTACAATTCAATCAGTTGTATTTAACAAATTTATACCCGCTCTCGTTTGTTTTTCAACCCACCTCCTTTCGTTTGTGTTGACCAGTTTCTTGCAATTACATTTTTTAATGTAATTAAATTGCAAACCCGGAATAAATATTATTCTGTTTATTTCCAATCTATCGACTACATTTCATTCATACTATTGCTCAGTAAATACGACTTATACACCCTGGCCGGCTGATAATGTCATCTTGGATCAATTTTTTACAGAGAATCACGTTACATTATAGTATTAATTACAAATAAATAATAAAACAACACCTTTTTTTCTTCTTCTTTTGTTTAAGTGAATACGACAAATAAGATAAGAAACCGAATGGGGCAGTTTGGAGGTAATTTTCAAGGCGAAACATAAGCAGAGCCACTGGTACGTCATCAAAAACACCAAACAGTCGCTGAGGCCGCTGGAATGAGCAGCGTTTAAAAAATCTATCATGTTGGTAGTATTCTGAGTCATTGTAATTTCTCATGAAGTTGATTCAAATAGTTTCCTAATTAAAAAATATTTGAACTTTGGACCAGGCGCATGGAGATTAATTTCTTCAATCCCGGACCCATTCCAATCGATTCAGGGTCCAAAATTTAGTGGGAAATGATACCCAAGACGCCTAGGCACCCGAAATTTTGAAAACACATATACAAAATGGGTGGATACATACCCATTTTTACCAATAACTTTTTACAGTGGGTGTCAATCGTTCTGGGACCCATTTCATTGGATGGATTCAGCGTCTATAATTTAGTGGAAAATGATACCCCACTTGCCTAAATCGCCCAAAATCTCAAAAATCCATTTTCAAAAAAACACATTTTGACCCCTACCCCGCCCAAATTTGGTCCGATCGGGCTGAAAAGTTTCGAGGACCGTCCTAGGCCGGGAACAGACCCCTGACCCAAATTTCAGATTTTTAGAAAATTTTCTACTACCAAAAACGGCGCGGATAATGGACGGCGTACGGCGGACGGACCTTTTTGGTTGGTTATTCCTTGAATAATCGACCTATGTTTGATCTAGACACCATGAAACGTCCAGAAAAAATTTTTGAGCCGAATCGGAGAGGTTGACCTTTTGCATGAAAACATTCAAGGAACAACCAACCAAAATTGTATTAATTAGTAAATATTACTTCATCCTCCACTTTTTTATTGTCTATTTATTCATTTTGACTTCTACTGTTTTATTTTGTAGGTTTTAGGTATGACAAACAAAACTAATATTTTTAGAGGCGGGGGTGAATTCTGATTTTCTTATAAAATATCGACTACTAACCCCCCCACCATCGACTGATAAGATATTTCGTTGAGTTTACGATTGATACCTTCGCTCAGATCCTCACATAGTGGTCTTAAAGCACTTTGTTGGCTTTGAATTGACCACTCTTGACTGAGCTTTCGACAAATGTACCCAATCATCTCCAATGCCTTCT
Organism: Cyrtorhinus lividipennis; assembly: GCA_019603395.1. Classification (NCBI taxonomy): domain Eukaryota; kingdom Metazoa; phylum Arthropoda; class Insecta; order Hemiptera; family Miridae; genus Cyrtorhinus; species Cyrtorhinus lividipennis. Next base: position 20,788,698 of record CM034000.1, on the reverse strand, counting down.
CGAATCTCCCATGAGGCGAGGGCTAGATACCCAATAATCGTAATGTACCCGACCCAGAAAATTACAATCGGACTGAAGAGGGAAACAAGGATAGACCAGGGGAAAGGTGTATTATGATAGTGAAGGCCCTCCCATTAAACGTAACACCTGGGAGAACGGGAGGAGCTGGCTGGTGGTTAGGAGTGAAAATTATTGTCCCAGAGAAAGGACGAAGTGGAGGGACGGAACGTAGGTGTCCAGGCAAAAGCCAATTTAGTATATTTCACAGTTTATCTGGTTGTTTGCGAGGCTTTCGATTCCAGTGGTTGGTGGATAGTAGTAAGCAGTGGTGGTGGGGAAGGGGGTGATATGTGCATTCCTGGGGCGGATGTATGGATAGCGATCGAGAGGGTTCGGACCAATCGAACGTCGGGTAGCTGATTGGGTCATTTTATACTCGTCGAAGGTCCTTCCTTCCACCCCGCTTGTCGCTGGTTACTTTACAAACAGTTCAATTAGAAGAAATTTGATGACGTTTCCTGTCTGTACGATAGATGTTTCAAGGCTGACGCCTGTTTCAAGTCATACACTCATTTATTCATAACTAAATTCATGAACGCTCACTTCGCATGCTGTCAGACCAGTTGAAGTCGGCCCACACAATATTGTCTCACTGTCTTTAGATCACCTTTACCCCCCCCCCCCCCCAATAACGGTGAACCGCTAGGTAACTGTTTTGTACCTTTTATAATAACTGCTCACAGCTATCGCGAGACTGCAATAGGTATATCCTACATTGTGATTTTTCTTTTATATTATCTTTTCCTTCTTTTACGAATACAATTTTTCTACTGTTTAGTCACAATTCTTACAATCAATCTCAGATCGTAGATATTTTTGAAACATGGCATTTAATTGTTTTACCATGGGTTATTGTTGCGCTCGAGATTATACTGCCTGCAGGACCTCACCTTTGAAGCAATCCACGAGCACCTTATGATCAAGTTCAAAGATATGTAATTCATAAATTCCATAGAATTTAAGTTTAGTAGAATAAAAGCGAGATAAGCCCCACTATATTTCACAGAGATTAAATCTGTGTGTTTGTATTGAGCATGTATTATTGTTTCGTAGCTTAAATGCTCAACAGTGCTCGTCACAATTCATCCCAAATCGCGTATAGGAGTAAAATCCCGCTTGATTGCCAAACACGAAGAAACATTCCAAAAGGAAACAGTTCAAATGGAACTCCACCCGGAAAAGAAGAAAGAAGTTACCGGGGAAAACAGAAAACTAGATGAATTAGTGATCGGAAGCTCAGCAATAAATACACTATAAGCAAACTTTCGGGGCTTCCAAAACTTGTGGACAAGTTGCTGTTAAATGTCCCTCATTAGAGGCGGTAGGGCGAGCCCTGATTTACATGTTTTGTCTTGCCAGCTGTAAATGTCTTTTTTCCCTTCGCGAAAAACCCCTAGGAAGGCGCGGTAAACAGATAAATCTCGAGTTAATGTCCGTTGAAGGAACAGAACAAGGCTGAAGAGGCCTGGAGTAGTGCTGATATTGCAGAGGGTGTGGTCTCAACCTTGATGGATGACTGACATGGCTGCCGCTAGTTTTCAGGGATGTTGGGGGCCATACTTACGGGTAGGGTAGGAAAGCATCGTCTATCTCGTCTTTTCCCTTCAAGCGAAAAGGCATTTACTCGGACGGCCTAGGAAAAGGGCAATTATTTAAAATTATAGCGGCACTTAGGACCCAAGCCCCGTGCGTTACAGTGTGTCTTTTTCATGGAATTTATACCCCTTCGGTGAAATAGATCCTCGGTTCTGAGGGAGGTGTAGACGGCAGATGTACGATCTTTTATCACCCGCAATCCTCGACAGAAAAAATAGAGTAGAAAAAACCACCACCTTGGTCACTACTTAGCCTTTTCCCTCTCCCTTCGCCCATAACAATATCATATAAATACGCAATAACTTTGAGCCCCAACCCCGGGCCCCCATCAGACCCAATGCGAGAGGATTGACAAAGAAAACACCCCAGTAAATCAAGGGGTTAAGAGCCCTCGGCTGGCCATTATAAAGATATATAAACCCGGGATTGATGTCACCCTCAGGTCACATCAGACTCTTGGCGTTTCCACACACCGTCTTTCCCAGCAATTCTTTTCTTCTTTTTCGCCCCACGATTCAAATTTCCACCAGCAGATGAATAGATATTCCAAGAACCTAATGTATATTTCCTAAAAAATTCCCCCGTATGAATTGTTTTTCTATTCGTCATCATTGTGCATTCATGGATGAATTACTTAGGAGTCTTGTGAAATGGAAAGTGGCTATTTTTAAATTCAAAACAAATCCATTTTCCACAAGAAAAATTCATGGCATTGAGTCTGCAATTATTTGAAATTCGTCGTACCAATTCAATAGCCAGAAATCAACCCGCTTAGGAGTAAAGGTGTAGATGGCCAAAAAGTGTACCTACTCTTCCTAGCTCATTCTATTTTCGTAACAAAATTAACTGTAACGATTCAAATACGGATACGTACTAGGAAAAAATACTTTTGCACTTAGGGTTCAACATGGGTGCTGCTTGCGCCTACCTCTTTTTCAGTCCGATCGCCCAAAACTCACGAAGGCTTTGTATGGATGAAAACGGATTCTCGGGGACCAAGACGTTTGAGGGTATAATTTTCTACTACATTTTGCATGCTGTATCGACTGAAATGGATTTTTTGGAAACAGATGGAAAATGTGTTATTCGAAAAATGGATTTTCGAGATTGTTGGTGATTCGGGCTTGTGGGGTATCATTTTCCACTTGTTCGGGACACTCCACACTCACCTTTTTCCCTCATTTTCTCCATCCTCTTGGTCCGAGGATTTTATTAATATCTTCTAATGTAGCCAAGATTGTTGGTATTCTGGAATTCAAAAATAGCCTATAAAACAACCTAATCAATCATACCACCTTCGTGTGGTGGGCAGTTAGGTCTCTAGGTCATTGGAGGCGGCCAGTTACCTCTGGAGAGGGGATCCACGGAATGAGACGATAACGAGGTGCGTCCGGTAGCTCGGTGCTGACTCGGTTCCTATTTAGATGGGTGACCCCTCGTTCCTCCCCGAAGGAGATCTTTTCTTATTGCGGATGGAGTACGTGTTTAACGAGGGAAACCTTTCCTAGCTCTCGTAGGGGAGGTTTTTATTTCCCTAGGTAACTCTCCGTTTTACTCTCTCCTTCCCCCCCGATCGACGGGGACTACGAGGTAAAGAGAAGTTTCGATGCTCCCGGGTTGTGGGTTGAGATTGCTGGCAGTGGCGAAGGGAAGGGGGAAAGCTGATTGCTGAGTCGCAGCTGACGTGAAGGGCAGGGCGGGTTTCCCATCTAGAATCCCCTCCTCCCGATATTCACCCAGACACTTTTATGACAATTTACGATAACGCCTGGCCCGTACCCTTACCCACTGACGGACTGCATGCATTCAAATTGCTTGCTTGCTTCAATCCCACCCTCCAGTACTTTGCCGCCAATTTACGGTTTTTCTTTCTAAACCCCGCCTCCCGCTCCGCCCGTTGCTTTTTCGCATTTCTCCCCCATTCCACTTCGTTCGCCCCCCCCCCTTCCGCCATTTCCCCGTGTGCCCGCTTTATACTTCTTCCAACGCACGCCGTTACCTTTATCTTGGGTAGAACAAACCCTTAATTTATTCATTAAAACCTTTTGGCGGGATCCTATTTTTCCGCCCCCTGATCTAACTATTCACCGATCGCACCTGTTAAACGCGGATTGAAGTTCGATACACATCAAGTGCCTTTCAACCTCCAAACCGAAAAGGATAAAAGGTCTTCGAACATGTTAGTCCTGAGTTTGAGGTTCACTGCTCCCGAATTTTGGCTCTCCCAATCTCCAAGTAATACGGAATTCGTAGGCAGTGTACTACTAAGGAAACCATGAGGCTTTTCGCCCAACATTGGAATGCGCTACGATCGCCACGTTCAGTAAAATCGTGAAATTGTCGGTTGTTGAAACAGGGGGCAATAAAACTCAAGTAGTGTTAACTGATTGTTTTATAAGAATCAAGAGGCCTTCGTTAAGGTATCTAAATCCAAGACCGGAATCATTTTTGGAATAGAACGAACGAAAATTGCATCAAAGCAAAATGCAAAAACAATAGCACAAAGAAAAAACGCTGCAAATTCTTACACACGGGTTGGTTATTCCTCGGACCAGGCGCATGGAGACTCATTTCTTCAACATGGGGGAAATGGGGAAACAGTGGGTGCGGCGGGTCCCAGACCCATTCCAATCGATTCAGGATCCAAAATTTAGTGGAAAATGATACCCCACACGCCCAGGTTCCAGAAATCTCGAAAACACATATTCAAAATGGGTAATATATACCCAATTTGACCCATAACCTCTTCCAGTGGGTGCCAATCGTTTTGGGACCCACTTCATTGAATTCAGCGTCCAAAATTTAGTGGAAAATGATACCCCACACGCCCAGGTTCCAGAAATCTCAAAAACACATATTCAAAATGGGTAATATATACCCAATTTGACCCATGTCTTCTTCCAGTGAGTGCTGATCGTTCTGGGACCCATTTCATTGGATTCAGCGTCCAAAATTTAGTGGAAAATGATACCCCACTCGCCAAGATCGCCCAAAATCTCGAAAATCCATTTTTCAAAAAACACATTTTGACCCCTACCCCGCCCAAATTTGGTCCGATTGGGCTGAAAAGCTTGGAGGACCGTCCTAGGCCGGGAACAGACCCCTGACCCAAATTTCAGATTTTTAGAAAATTGTCTAGTACCAAAAACGTCTCGAACGATGGACGGCGTACGGCGTACGGCGGACGGACATTGACCTTTTTTGATCAGGATATCATGAAACGTCCAGAAAAAAATTTTGAGCCGAATCGGAGAGGTTGACCATTATCATGAAAACATAGGTTGATTATTCAAGGAATAACCAACCAAAAGGGAAGAGAGCATCTGGAATTTTTCCCCTGGAGTGTGTGTACGGATCAGCAAGGAATTTTTGACGTACATTTTTAGTCGTCAGGAAGGTAAAGTAGAAGGCGATCTGAGGTCTTTTACAATCACAACGTGTGTATTCTCTTAGCACTCCTGTAATGAAAGCAGCACCAGCTCCAGAGATTCAGCCGAAAGATCAATACTAATAGGAGTTGTTCAGTTGGGTAGGTGATGTCAAGGAATTTACGACCCACATGGAAAAGCCTTGTTTGCTCTCGGCTCTGATTATCGCATATGAACGAAACTTTAGCGATAACCGTTTGCGTGAAATACTGTTGACGAACTCCGAGGGGTTTTCGCTCCCCGGTACTTATGACAAGGGGCCGTTCATCATTGGCTCAAAACTAACGGCCGCAACTTTCCGCTGCAAGGGCCCAGATATGAAGTCACTTTTACCGTTTTACATTCATCACGGGTTAGTATGGTGCGGTTTCCCTCTCATGACAAGACTCGGTCCGCTTCTGAAATGGCCTGTCCGATGAATCACCAACTCCGTGAACATCTTGGCCTCCCTCAACCGCCGAGAGAACATCACTAAAGAAATTCAACTTCCGAACGCCGGGCGAGTGAATCACTTTGATATTTACGCGCGAGAAGATAGTCTCTCAACTAATTCCACAAAAAAAAATTAATGCCCAGTTCCACTAGAGAGGTCCTTGGAAAAACTCATTTCTTCAATAATTCGAAAGCTGTTTTTGTTATTCGTGTCTATTCCAGCAATGTGGCCTCTCAAACCGAGCGGAATCTTCCGAGTTGTTGGCCGGAAAATGCTTTGGGTTGACTGAGTACTTTCATAATTTGACGTCATATCGTCGCAATAATTTTCCGCTTACGCTAAATTACTGACGCAAGAAGAACAGTTGGAACGGATTGAGAACCAAAAGACTAAAAGTACTTCGCGGTGTCATTTGAAAGAAAAAGAGGGTGAAAACAAGTTGGAAATTTCCATTTCCTGAACAGCTTGAACATAATTCAATTATATCGGAGCGTGATTTTTGGTTTAGACATACTTTTGAGCTTTCCAGAACCCTGTTTTTCTTATAAGGCAGTGTTATTTGAACGTAGTAGTACCGTTTTATCGTTGATGGGGTTATTCTATCAAAGTGGACGTTTACATAACTATCTTCTGATGAAAAATTGCGGATATTATACTTTTGCCAAGAAAAGGGTTTTTACATTTAGTTTGCTTCTCAGACTCTGGATTTAAAGGCCAAAAGCGTGGTTTGTTTTAAGGCAGGGTAGAGATTGTCAAGTTTCCGCCAAAGGTACTGCGTTAGCGAATAACGGCTCAGATGGCCTCGAGCACCTTTTCTCGATGGACGCAGGGAACACAACAAGGACCTAACATACGCCAGGGACTCATCCAACGACATCTAACGGCATTTCTCAGTCCCTTTCTCCTTGATGTTGTTACGAGTGGTTAGAAACTCTATCCAATACGTCGCAGTGACCGGGGGCTGTCAATGAGGAAGCTCTCATCTCCAGCTTAGTACTCATCATTGCCCGCTCCCTCCTTCATCCTGCCTTGAACAGTTGTAGATCCTACGTTCCAGGGCATATCCTCAGCTTCCCCTGTATTTACCCCTCCCCACAGACCAATTGACGTCGGCCTCTGATAGGGAGCGACCCACGATTGACGATGACAAGACGACATTATGTTCGTCATACGTCATAGTTGATTATCGTTGACCTTCAGAACACCCCGTCCCGGCCACGTTGTTCTCGTTACAGCCGATGCTTTATGACGATCGTATTACTGGTAATCCGATTCTGATCTATTCGCTGTAGCAAACTGATTAATTGCTCTGATGGGGGAAGAGTTACTGTCACTCGCAGCCCAGGCATCCATGATGATGTTCACATAACTGGCTTCGGACCTTTACCGTATCATACCCATCTTACTGTCTACTGTCAAGAGCAACCTTGAGAGGGAAGTTCTCTACGGTAATTTTCGATCTTGTAGGGTAATTATTATCATATTATTGTGTGCGTTCACGGAGAGGAATACCATGTGAACCAATGAGCTTTGACGTCGAAGGTCTTGAAGGCTTTGAACAATAGATATAATCACTACCTGAGCTCAATGATGAATCCAAGCTTGAAGCGAGCGTCTTCGCTTGAACACACACAACAATTAGCCCTTATCATACGCCTACATTACTGTTACAGTTCCATGAGAAAGGTACTGCATAATTTATCCAGTCCGCTTTTCGCCTATATGAAGGTACTCTCTTCGTACCCTTGAAGGTACCGGAAATATCCCAGATAGGATCAGCAGGAAATTTTGTCGGAAGTCTAAGAGGAGCTCCGAACTTACGTTGCCTCGGCTGTCATAAACCGTAGTGTCAAAATTATAGGTTTTACTCAAGGTTTAAGTTGAGAAAAGAACGGAAGATGAAAAATATTTATTTTATTTAGGTTAAACATTGAGGAACGCTTGGAAGAAAATTTGACTGAAAACTATTGTATGAAAATGCATAATAGCTAATGTACAAAAATGTTAGAATTCCCTGATTTGATGAATTGTTTGATGGAAAGGGACCCTGAGACGCTTAATTGAAAGATACTTCTATCAGTGTATAAAACCGTCTAAGCGAATGTAGTTTTGGCATTGTGGAAATAGATCCACCGTAAAGTATCCGTTGGGCTCGAAGAGCCAACCCGAAATCCCGGTTTCTCAAACACAATCATCAGAGTAACCATTCTCCTCCAATTTGAAACTGAGCTGGATTATATCCAAACTCCCCGTCCGTAAACTCCCCTACTTCATTGAGAAACCAAACAGTCACAAGGAGCCGGAAAGAGACTTTACTATGTTAGTTCAGGCTCTAAGATAACAGGGGATGAGCAACGCGAAATCTGAATAAAGCGTCGTGGCTCGTTAAATGAATGGATTTTATTTCACGACCGGATGACAAAACAGACTAACAATTTCTCTGCTAAGGAGATTTTCATCTTTGCACCGCCAGAGAGAAGTAATCTAGGCAAAAGTTAGTTCACTACCCAAAGAAAACGGAATTCCTCTGGCAATAACTTCGAAACCTCGTTTAACTGTTTGCTCACGCACCTGATGTAAGAGTGAAGTCGGCAGAAGAAGAGAGTATCCACTGTTCACCTTCACTGGCGCTATTTTGTGCCTCGCGGCCCTTTTTGCCAAAGTATAACCAGCCATCTTACGGAGCCAACAGCGGGGAAACGGGCGAATCCGGTTTTCCTATCGGAGCAGTCCTCTTAAATAACAAAGGTTTTCGCGAGTTTCCATCCAGCTCCAATTTCCTACCGTATTCCCAAACGTGAACGGAGTCAAAGTTTTAGTCTTCCCCACCTCCAGGGCCGCGTGGCTTTTATCCGTTTCACGAGGCGCTCGGTTGGATCGGAAATTATTCGGTACCTAGAAAAACTCACGTCCGTCAGACAAAAGTTTCGGTTTAGTTGATGATTCGATCTTCCTCGTCAATGTTCCTATATTGCACATAACAATACCTGGAAAAACGATCCATAGAGTGGAATAACTAATTTATTTTCCTTTGCTTGGAGGTGAGTTGTGAAAGTATCACTAATCCGCTCTTAAAGACCAGAGGTAGAAGGTTCACTCCAATAAGTCTTGGCGGGCTAAAGCCAAGTATATGGACCGTTGTCGCGTTATCAACTGATAGCAATGATATCGCGCAAACGGTCGATAATCGATAATCGAAAGTTTTTGTTGTTGTTCCTTTTTGTCTCCTCCGGCTATCTTCAGTCACTTCACTTCAGTCGGTGTACATTTTCCCTCCATCCTTCCTTGTGCGTGTCCACTGTTATTTATTTTAGTTTATTATTTAGTTTAGTTTAATTTAGTTTAGTTTAGCCTTTTTGTCTCCTCCGGCTATCTTCAGTCACTTCACTTCAGTCGGTGTACATTTTCCTCCATCCTTCGTTGTGCGTGTCCACTGTTATTTATTTTAGTTTATTTATTTAGTTTAGTTTAGTTTAGTTTAGTTTAATTTAGTTAGTTTAGTTTAGTTTAGTTTATTTTTTTTTTAGTTTATTTATTTAGTGTTTATTTATTTTAGTTAGTTTTAGTTTATTTCAATTTAGTATTTTCCCTCCTTTTTTATAAAGACAAATATGGCCAACAGGGATAAATATTTCGTGTAAGTAAAGTAAACAAGGACTTTCACCTTGGATTTTCGTCCGACTACCTTGGTCAGGTGTCGCGGACGTCGTCAGCCGTCCTCCAAAGAGGATCGTAAATTGATCTGACGATTTCGCTCGTGGCTACTTATTGCCTCACCCCCTTAAGTGAAGAGGACGAATATGAGGGTCAAGACAAACAAGTTGCTCTAGTCAGGATTCGAACCCTGGCCGCTCGGAGTACCACACCAATCCTTCGTCTATTCCACTAGACTACCGAGCGCCCTCGTGTATAATATATCGATAGTGCATATCGACTGAGCGTACTATCGATATCAGCTGATAACGCGACAACGGTCCATATTCTGGCTTTTACCGTCTTGGCGTCTATGATCGCCAAGGTTCTCACAAACGCAAGGTTCGTTCGCAGTGCAGTTTACAGCTGTCCCAAACTGTACGGAACTTATAAGGTCATGCGCAGTGCCAATCAATTCGTTCGTAGTGCACCAGTTCAGAACACTTCGTCCCCACTGAGCGTTCGTAGAGCATCACGAGCAGGGTTCGGAGCGAGTACAAAACTGTATTCTGCTGCACCAGATTCTCTCCCGAACTCTTAACACCTGCGCTTGTGGGCTCTACCTGGTTCAAAACTTTACGACAATTGCAAACCCAATTCGGACTACCTGAGGAGTTCCGCAAGGTTCGGGAATTATGGTCTCAGAACTAACCGAGAAATTCACCGGGTTGTAAGGTGACTCACAAGCGGGAACACATCCGAAGGGATTTGATCAAAAATAAATACATACTTAATAAAACGGTAAAAACTATTCCAACAAGTTTCTATTCTAGTAATTTTAATAATAGTAATTCGATTAAAATCAATTCAAGTATTTACTCGCTTTTTCAAATACTCATTTTTACCCACAACGTTCTCGGCAACCGGTCAAAACCCATCTTGACCGTTTCAGCACGCAAAACTGAGTAGAAGACACCAAAAAGAAGGCCCCACACACCAAAAAATGTTTGAAAGCTTATTTTATTCAAATATATACCTCAGGGTGAGCCAATAAGACTGAAAATTAGAAAGCTACTAGTTCATACACAGTGGTTAATATTATTCCTTGAAGCTAGATTATGAGGAAAACGGAGAGTGTGAAGTGTGCCGGAATGATCGATTCAGCATCCAACATTTAGAGGAAAATGATACCCCACACGCCTAGGTACCCACAAATCTCGAAGACCCGCTTTCAAAGTAGGTAGGTAGGTACCCAGTTTGACCCATACTCATCCTCGGCGGGAGCCAATCTCAACAGATTCAGCAAATCTGATGAAAGAATGGATTCAGTATCCGAAATTCAGTGGAGAATAATACCCCATATGCCTAGTATCCAAAAAAAAAAAAAATCTAGAAAATCAAGATTCAAAAAACACATTTTTACCCAAACCGACCTCAAATTAGGACCAAGGGGCAAGAAGTTCGAGACCAATAATGTCCTGAAATTATAAATAAAGTCTGGGTAATCTAGGCGTATGGATAAATGTCCACTAAATTTCGGACGCTGAATCGATTTGAATAGGTCCAAGACAGTCCACACGCACTGTTTACCCCATACTCCTCCTCGTACTACCAACCCTTGTGAATGAATTTGCAGCGTTTTTTCCTGGTAGTGTAGTCTTTCGTGGGATTGAGGAAAACACTCAAGCTCAACTCAAAGCTCATGAGAAAAAAAAATGAGGTTATAATTTTGTGGACAATTAGAAGGTCACGGAAGGTAGAGCAGTTTTTGGAGTAGAAGCGATGGAACTTTATTTTTAAAAATAGGACCGTAGAAACCAGAAGTGAGGGGGTTGAACAATTAGTCCCTCTACGGTAAACAAGGTAAGATAAGCTCATCTTCGGAGGGAAAACTCTCAAGAAAGGCTGGCAAACATTTCCTTTTTAATTCCCGAGAGCAGCCGTAAGGGAAAACTGAAAATACTTAGCTCGAGGCCGGCAGAATATTTTCTTTTTCGTTTTTTTAATTATAAAGCCACCCTGGTGAGGCTGAAAAAGCAAATTTAACCCCTCAAGATTTTTCAGGGATTGAAGCGAAACGGTTGAGGTCTTAATTGGGCCTCTTTAGGCGTTCAAGGTGCGTAACCCCAACTGTTGGAAATACTCCGTGGATGCACCAGACTTGTACATAATATATGGTGGGTGTACGGTCTACTAGTTGCACAAAATTGTCTTAGGAAGACAGTCCAAAAACGCTGAAAATTATTCCTGAAATAGTTTATTTGACTGGGTGTCCACGGAAATAATTTGCAAAACTTCCTCATGTTTGGGCAGTTGAACTGAAAAGTATCGACCAAAAGTTTTATAGTGTCTGGGGGCGTCAGACACTTTTGTGATACCGCTTCCGGGCCCTCCACACATTAGGGTTGTGCAGCTATGCCTATGTGACTCCTTTTCGTGGACTTGCCAGTAGCATCACCCAGTCATTGGTGACCTTTTTCACCTTTTGTGTTGGAGTGGTCGGGTTGGGTGATTTACCTTAAAGGCTAAGCCGTGTTGCTAAAGGGAACCAGATGAAGTTCCCTTCGAGACAAACAAAGTCGTTCATGGCTCAAGTCCTCAAGACGTTTCAACCCGATCGGGTGGGGTAGGGGTCAAAATGTGTATTTCGAAAAATTGATTTTTTTTTAGATTTTTTGCAATCTAGGTATGTGGGGTATCATTTTCCACTAAATTCTGGACGCTGAATCCAATTATTTGAGCCCTGGAACGGTTGGCACCCTCTGGATGAGGTTATGGGTCTAAATGGGTACCTATCTACCCATTTCGAATGATCCTAGATCACCCAAAATCTCAAAAATCCATTATTCAAACACATTATGACCCCTAACCTGCCCAAATTAGGTCCAATCGGGTTGAAAAGATTTGAGGACCAACTAGAGCCGGAAATGGGTCTCTGACCAAAATTTCAGATTTTTAGAAAAACGTTTACTACCAAAAATGGCGCCGACGGTGGACGACGTACGGCGGACAGACATTTGACTTTTGGTTGGTTATTCCTTGCTTTCATGAAAGAGGTCAACATTTCCAATTTGGCTCAAAAATTTTTTGGCGACCCATTTCCGGCCCTAGTTGGTCCTCGAAACTTTTCAGCCTGATCGGACCAAATTTGGGTGGGGTAGGGGTCAAAATGTGTTTTTTGAAAAATGGAGTTCCTGTTTTCGTCAGGAATATCACCCACGGAGTGTATAGGTACCTATTTATTTCACACATGATGGATATAGATTAGCCTAGCCCATCGAAATTGTTTGGGATATGGAGCGCACATGTCTATTGGTTGAGACCCCTCCCATTCCTTCCACTTTCGCATGAGGGTAACTAATGGAGCCTTCCGGTCTTGCACATAGGGAGGTTATTTTCTAATTTTTTTCTCATTTCATTGAAGGGCTTAGAATTTGGCTTTTAATGCTGGAATCGAAATCTACTCCCTTCCCCGTTTTTTTTCACTCTATAGCTCTCTGTATAGGTGATGTTAATGATTCTAATCTGGTCCAAATTGTCCCTCGATATCCAGACTGTGCATCTAGATTTCAATGGAAAATGCATTTAGAATTCGAACGATCTGTCGACCCCTTGAGATACGAGGAATCTTTGGCGCCAAGTTTTAGTTAAGATGTATAATTACAGCGTTCCGTTGTTCCCGCCCTTGCCAGCGACGTCACCGCCAACTCGGGGATTGTTATCGGTTTCTCCTCCTTGGGGTTAATACCTAATTCTGACTACCGGGTTTAGATAATGCTTTCTGCCCCATTGTGCTTTTAGCTCAAGCTGATTTATGCTTTCGGCCGTGGGACACGCATTTAGGAGGCCTCTAGGATGGGATAAGTCTCCATCCTCCATTCAACTGATGCGCTTTCGGTTCCCCTTATAGTCACATGCCAACCAGAGCCAACACAACTATTTGCATAAATTACGAGGCGACCACGAAGATTGTATAGCTATAGACTCTTCTCTTCCCTGCTTGGAGGTATTGCTCCAGCCATGATATCAAACAAAACACAAAATAGTTTCGCTCAACATTGTTTTATTCCAGGGTTTGCACACAACTACAATCATAGATGATGTTTCAAATGTTGGCAGCTCTCGACAACTACACTCTTCGGACCTTATTCTTCTGAAGAATGTTCTAATAGCTACCCAATGCTCAGTATTACGAGTACAACATGTTAAAAAAATAATTTGATCAAGGGAGGCCGGGATTACTTTCGAACAGGGGAAAATGGAGAGGTAGTTCGACGTTCCCTTCATTCTTTCCTTCTGCATCATTCAACGAGGACAGTGCGTATTCAAACTAAGCCCTCCAGTTTCATTCTTGGACGAAGAAAAATTGAAGGAAAATCAACACTTCCCGCATTCAACCAAGGAGGAAGACAATACCCAATCTTGATTCGTTAAACGGATTATAAATTAAAACTCATTCGAAGGTACCGAAGACAGAAGAAGGAGAAAGAAAAAATTGAGAATAAACGGATGAGACGAGGAGGGGTTGACAGGCGAGAGGAGTTTTGGTTGAGAAGTGAAGGGGAAGAGTTGGCGAGAAAAAAAAAGATTGAAACTTGGGGGAGCGCTCCGATTGCAATAGGAAACTTACTTTTTAATTAAGTACAAAAGTGAAAGACTGACTGAGTTAAGTTGAAGTCTGACGTTAATGAGCTATGCAAATCAACGGTAAAAAATCAGCCGTCCGCCCTTCGAAAGGTAAAGAAAAAAACTTCAAGAAGAAACCTTTGGTGGATGACGGCCTGACTTCGACGGTGGGGGAAACGAAAAATTTTGTTTTAATTTGACAAGATGAGTTTTAAGAGGCGAAAAGGTAAAAAAGCTCGAAGGGATATCCGTCTGTAGATACTAATTAGGACAGTGAAAGGAATCCGTTTTTCAATTTGAAAGACGGCCGACTAAACATTTTGTCAGGTTTGTGAAATCTCTCCCATCAATTTTCACCGAACACTCAGGTTCAAGGAACGATTTCCTTTTCGTCCATTTACTATCTCATTCCGGTTCCAATACTCTTCCTTTTACCAAATACGTAGTTGCGTACTCCTCGGCAGTCACTTGTAGAGCGTTCATCGTTTTGGTGTCGTTTGAATGTGTACCAAGTGTATACCTGTCAATTTTATTATTATTGTCTCCATACGTGATATATATACATATGATATACATATTCTCAGGTAGTTGTAGCATCCCTTTTAAAACAGTGAAGCCCATAAATGCCCTTCCCTTTGAATTTTTTCGAGTTATGGATATTTTAGTGGCACAAGGCCAGAAAAATCCAAACAAAAATATAAGCTAAATTAGCTAGAATACTACTAGGTCTCTCCGTGGAAACTTGTGAAATCAACTAAACTCTCAAATATTGAAAATTTAAATCTTTGAATGGGTTTCCGATACAGATGAGAGCAACGTCGAAAAATGTATATCCTTCAGGAGGGATTACTGTCCTTATCTAAAATGTTTTATGCCTCACTTTTCCATTGATGAGGATATTTTTTGAATACGAAATTTCGGAGTAAACTAGTTATTATTGCCCAAACTATTATGCCGAATTCTATAAAACTCTTCAGAGAGCCTAACATCTCAACATTGTATGCAAGAGGAAAAACCAACGGCAATAAATGCTGTTATCCAGCACGTCGAACCGCCCGCTCTCGAAAATCAACGCTTTAAAAGTTTGACAGGACTGGCCGGTTCCCATCAATTAGAAACCCCTTCGGAGAGCCATTTGACAAATGTGCAGATGATTTGAGGGCGCGTAAAAACTTGTTTATCTCTGGGCTTGTTTGTTACGATTCCCGGAGCTTTTCCAAATTAAAAGCGCTGAGGTGGCATCAGTCCCCACTTTCCCAAAACGGATTTATCGCTCGAAAACAATAATGAAAAATGCGATTTCAAAAACGGATCAATGGTCGCGAAAAAAGGGTCAGTCGAAAAACCGAGTTTTGACCGTGTAGACCGGGTGGTGAAAAAATTGGAAGATCGTGGTTGGACAAGTAACGAAACAGTTGACTGGAGCGGAATCATTTCTGATTGGAGTATCGTATAAATCCTGGCCACTATCCGGCTGAAAACCGATTGTAATGAAACCATTTTTGTTGATCCTGTCGATAAATCGAGCTGGGATGAGAGCTGTCGCGGGTGCCATGGGGTTTTGTGGAAAAATCGTGTAATCCGCTTTGGAAAACAACCCATCCATTTAGGTTTTGTTCAGGTAATTCACAGGAATAGTGACGCTTACACCTACGGTTTTGACGTCGTTCAACAGCGCTGCGGGTGAAGGGTGGTGGTGGGTAGGGGTGGGAGCAGTTTTTCCGGCCACTGTAATCCCATTATGGGCTTTTTTTCGAGGTAACACGGTGGAGATGCGCCCGTGACGTATGCCCTTTGCCTCGATCACTCCCTTTTGTATGTTTGAGATAACTTGCCTCTCTGACCGTTACTTTTTACGACGGCCATTAGATGGATTTACCAAGGTATAATCTCATTGTTTATTATCCCACGTCTCCCTCATATCTGAGGGGAATATTGAGGCCCTTCCTCGGCCGCTCTACGCTGGGAGCGGGAAAAAACTGAAAAAAATTTCCCTCCCTTGTCCCATTCTCGACATGACTCGCAATAATTAATAATGGCATAAAAACTGAGCTAACGTACTATTACCGCCTGTGTCGTGTCTGTGTCGTAAACCAGCGCAAATATGGTACCATCGGCAGTCCACTCTATTGTCCTGGTATCAGTTTGTGCGAGATTAGTGCGATTTTTTTTTTCTTCTTTTTTTTCCTTACACACGCGTGGGGAATATTCATTGACATGGAGAGAAATACCTCTAAATTCATGGCCCAGCTTCCACGATTCGTGCCAACCAACGACGAGAAACTGCCTTTCAACGTAGCTACTCTGACATGGTCTCATCATTAAGCAACCTTGAGGGATAACACCTTCAGAAAAGGCATTCCTGTGGATTGTGATTTTCAATACATTGAGTGGGAGGTTGTTATATCGTTGGACGTAAATTTTAATGGTTGTCGCTTCACAGGTATCACGAATAGGCGAACAGGAAAGCGTCGAGGGTTATCCAATCTAACGAGCACATTGGTCGAATAAATTACAAGCGAGATGTACAGGCCAATGTAAATTAATAGTCGGGGATTATTAGGTGAATGTCCTGTTTAGGTAAGCCCACGGCGAGGAGGGTTTGGCCACTTTGCCGCTTGGTCTCGTATGGTTGATATGTATAACACATCAATCGCCATAACCGTTGGACATCACTCAGAGGCCTCTTCGATGGGACGGCAACACCGATGGGTTAGCGTGGGACTGGGTAAGAAGTGGGGGTAATGTGGCAGGAGGGGAAATGTGGCGGCAGGTCGGAGGATTCCTGATAATTGCAAACACTGGAGCGGTGGGAAACGGGAGGATTAGAGGGATGTTATTGCCACAACCCCGCGGGGTTCTCCGGACTCTGCTCAGGGAACAATCACTGTTAAATGGAACGATAATGACTGACGCTGACTGCAACGATACCGTGGGGACCCTCTTGGCTTTTGCTGATTAGCTGATTAAGCCCCTTCCCCAACCACCCCTCTTCAGCCCCATGTTCACTCAGCGACACCTCATAGCTCGAAACGTCCTGCCCTTCAATCAGCTTATTGACGTTTCTTGTTCTTACAACGGTCTGCAATATGAACTTATAGGGGTTGCCAGTGGAGGATGAACTAACACGGGTCCTATGGATGGAAGATTTATAAAATTCACCCTGTGCCACAGAGATATGCGTGAATACGTCACACGTATAATTGCCATGATAATACATGAATAATAAAAATACTAATAAGAATACGAATTTTAAAAATCACGATCTTATAAAACTGCTCTGAAATAAATATTCATGACAGTCTTTAAAATAATTACACTTTTGCCGGTGATGTTCAAAAATCTACTGTAATCTTCGTGAATGCTACTGAAATGTTTTCGTTTTGCAGCAAATTTATTCGTATTCAAGAAATTTTGAAAAAAATCCCCATACAAATGAATTAAATGTAAATCACTGAAAACCAGTTTTTATTTTTACTACATTTTCAATTTCAAGCCCAAAAATTAAAATAAATATGGAAATTCTTGCAGAAAAAATATGAATTTTGGATGTTCTATTTCAAATACATGAATTTTATTTCAACTGTTTTCACCGAATTTCAACAAAACTTGTTACGGAACCTGGATATTTGAGTTCTCACCTAACTTCTTCAAACCCAGAGCATGTTGGAACATTTTTTTACTAACAAAAAATATATTCATGAACTTCTAGACCAATAAAGGAGGGGTACCTGTAGAAATGCGAATCTCGCATTTTCATTTCTATTCACATAAATGTTTTCAGGATTATGAATTTTATTTTTATTCATATTTGAAAATAAGGACATTTCCATCTCTGCTGCCCAAACCATATCCTATAAACCATTTCGCGCCACCTTGCTGAAATTTCGCAAAAACAGCCTGATCTGCCCTATAATACTCCTGATTGTACTCTATGAAGAGGGGCAATACGCTACATATCGTATAAAAAGGTTTTGGTCGGCCTGCGTGTCTATGAGGCCTTATAGGTCCTAGTAGATTTGATCGAAAACGCTGTTCCCAATTATCAGCAATTTCCATCATAAAATTCATCCTTCAAAATTCCTCATTCATTCTAGAAAAACTCTCGAGAAGTGAACAGTGAAACAAGGTTATGAAAGATTATAAACTGCTATTAAAAACCTGATATTTATGGATATTTTGGTTCAGAAAGAAGCAAGATAACGGTAAAAATACTAATACGTATTACTGCATAATGAGAAGAGCATGAGAAGAGTATTGCTATATTGAGTTTGCTATTTCTGTTCTCCACTCGTCGCCTAAAGCTAATAGGGACGAATTTGGCTCCATACCAGTAGCCACAAAAATCACCGATGTAAATTAATTCTCCAAAAAATCAATCTGTTTGGGACGAGTCAAGTTGTGAAAGCAAAAGGTGGGATTGCTTTCTAACAAGAATGAAAAGGACAAGACCCGTGAGTTAGGCCCCCAAGCTACCGAGAATCCTTCCGTCCATCCCATCGCGGAATATATTGTCGCCCCTTCGTCCCATACATTGGTCGAAGTGAAGGCCCGAGGCCCCTCACTAACACTACTTTCTTGTTTCCTTCCTTCAACAACAGTTCTTACGGCTGATTTATATTGACGTTCCAGAGGCTTGTAATAAGGCTACCGACCCCTCCCCCCTCTTTTTTCTGGCGCCTTTTTTCTGGTTTTTCCAAGTTATGTCCTCGGCTCAATCTCATCGCGGACATTCTTTCAGCCCATTCTCTCGTATTCCTTCTCTCGGAGTTAATCAGCCTCGTGTTCTTTCCTTTTCATCTACTACCCTTTCCATCCTCATCTTCGTATTTCGTGATGTAAGCTGAATAAACACGTTCGTTTCCGTCAACAACCTCGTCGCAAACCTTTTTATGGGGGAAGTTGAGCAGCCTTGTTGAATACCACGTAAACAAGTCAAACTGGGACAAGTGGAGACACCCTAATGCAGTATAATTCGCTAAGTTTTGTCTTCTCCCAAAATCTTGTCTCGAAAACGTTCTCGTTCGGGGCGTAATGGAATTTGCCAATTTAATTTGAAAATTAATTGTCAGCAATTCAGGGACAAATCCTCAGATTTGTCAGACAGTCTGTTGCCTTCCCAACGCAACATACTTCAGCTCCTGTGGACATTAATGGAACCTATTGTAACGATTTATGTTCTTAGTAAATAATTTATTAACAATCGTTCACTTGAGTACATACACTGTTCACATTCGCGCACTTACACAATGACAGAATCACAATACACGGTTGTAACGCGGTTGTCGCACTATTTATAAGCACGGCACGATTTATAACCCGAAGCGTCTATATCCGGACTCCGAATTGAACTGAACTGGGCGGCGCTCGTGGGTCTGTTTTATACTTCTTGAGCCTCCAAATCGCAAGATTACTTCGGTGGTTTGGAACCTATGAACCCCCCATTAGGGGGAAACATGAGCTGTTGGTGTTTCTGCATATGCGGACTCCTTTTGGGCATGTTGTAAAACATTATCATCGTCGGTAGATGGTGGCTATTGTTGTAGACTGATAAAGAGTGCGTTATGAAACCTAGTCACGAAGAATACACAGATGGATGGTCTCTCGCGAAATGGAGTCCAATGAGTTTTATTTATTTTTAACCAAGAGAAATTCTATAGACATTATTAAAGGATTCGGAATCATTGTTTAGTTTTTCAATGAAATTACGGGAAAACCGTAGTTTCAAGGTCCATGGATAGTTCCTCTTCAACAGAAGATTTGGAATTGAATCAGGCAAATAAAAACTTTTAGCTCGTAACGTCGACATCGGAGCCAGGGTGGTTCTCGTCTCCTCACTCGTCACGTATCTAATATCACCGCACGTCTCACATGTCAGTTACTTTTGATGCTAAAACTAAGTTCGCATGACTAATATAACTTTATCCCTCACGGAATACTCCCTCCGATTGTCTCCGGAATCCGAAATTAGATAAGGACTCAAATATCCAGTTAATTTTAACGGTTACTACCACGAACGGTAGAGGAGTATGTGCGTGAAAATGGCAAAAGGCGGGTGCGAGGGAATCGAAATCAGTGGAAATGATTCGAGGGGTATAAGGTTCTCTCATATTGCTGGAAATAAATAAAATCCTCTCACGAGGCAAAGGCGCGATATAGGAAGAACATGTAGGTTTTGCCTTTCCATTGTAATGTCTAACGGCATCAGAACCAACTGCCGCAGACCAAAGTGGAGCTATGAATAACAGTTATCGTAATCAACTTAATTCTGGAAGGTTCTCGGGGACCTTCCTAATGCTGCCAGCTGTGGCCCCCATTTCCCAACCCCTGAACCCATCTCCTAATTACGAAACGAAAATCATTCTGGTCCGGAGGACACGAATTTAATTTTAGTGCTCCTTCCCCCGGAAAACTGGAGAATATTTCAGGTGAGTTTGCCCACCTTCGGCACGATAGCGCCAGGACCTTTCGACTGAGCACGACTCCCCCATTTGACCGTCATCTGTACCGTTTAATTTTGACAACTCGGCTCATGGGGAGGCATCCACGAGCTTTTGACCCACTTGTTGGTGCGTGTTTTGTTGAAATCCTTCGCGACCGTTAATCAATTGTCGAAAGACGTGGGGTTCATTAGAGAATCCGGAGTCTATGACCGCCTTGGGACTTTATATATCACCATTGTCTTCAAAACCTATCGAAGGCTTTAGCGTGGAACTCACTCCCAACTATGATTAGTAACTCTCATGGTAGGATGTCAAAACGTACTTCCCTTGCTCTTACTACCAAAGCGACTCCCTGTTTCATTCAGCTCAGCTGTTCGTTGATATACGAGTTTCCACTGACGGGCTCCATCCCAATCATGTATATGGGCTGTTGTACAAATATATCAATATGAAATACCGGTGGAATGAGGTCGAGCAAGACTACATGAAGAGACACCACTCATTGGCAAATTTATTCATTCGTACTAGCATACATCAATGAACAACCGTCATTCGAGATAAGGGCATTCACCAAGGTGTGAGAGTCTCTGGAACATCTAAGATTGACGCGTTGACGGCATCCTCAAATTTAATTATAACAAAAATAACGATTTCATACAGAATAACTTCAGAACTGACTACAGACCGCCAGAAGGAGTGAGGGTTATAGTTAGTGTCCTGCCTTTTCTCCTTGCCTTTGGCTTCTCGAAGAAGCAGATCCTAGAATATTGGTGTCCTGGGGACAGCACGGTAGGACCCCTAATCCTATAAACGGTTGCATATCTCCTTGAGGTCTCCGCTGAACCACCTTGTGCAGGGTTGTTTATTGGGCATTTTTATTGCGCCTCGGGCGCGAGATTGAAATATAGCCTAAAATGGAAATGAGTACACCGACAAGTTAGAGAAAAAATCCGTTGAGCCACTTCAATTGAGCTACGTCATTACATCACACAGACAGGTAGAAACCTTTTCACATGGTTTTGATGGATAAGATGACCAAATTACGCTTTTTAACACAACTAAACGGCCTTTTGAAACTAAAACAGCCCAAATCATTAATATGATTAAACCATGAAATAGGCCAGAGGAACGTGCGTACCAGCGTCATGAGTACATCGCACTTTGCCTAATCGAATTCTTGGATTGTAACCAAGCAAAATCTCTTCTGAATCGCCCAACAGAAAAAGCAAGGTGAAACGAAAAAGTATATCCAGCTTCTCCCCATTCGCTTTCCTCCAAATGGTTGGCAAGACTGCGACTGACGTACGACACTCAATCTCTGATTCCGAAAAAGCTCGAGAACATAAACACGAGGATAATCCGAGAAAGGAAGGAGTTAGTTGGCAAAGTAACCGGCAGCTACCCTTTACTTATACGTCCAATTCCCAAGCCCACTTCTCTTTTGAGACTCTTTTCGCCCTTACCACTCGAAAGATCCGCTCCGAGCCGTTGCTAGCCCTCTTTTTTTATGCCAGCTTCCCTATCTCGGGAAGTACGAATGCTATGAATATCCTTCTTTTGATATCAGTTGAACACGAGGAAGAGTTAAATTGGAGATTCAATTCTATCCGTGGAAGCTTTCTGATCGAATAATGGCGTTTCTCGAACAAAATAGAAAATTGGTCGCCCAACTGTTTACGACCAAGTAAGTACCCAAGAACTCATGCGTAGTGTCAGGACGTAATAGAAGTTGATATCTTCTAGGCTTTTTGAATTTACCATTGTTCATTTTAGGTTTAGTAAATATCCTTGTCTGAACTCATAACTCATGTCATACATTACTGAGCGACTGTAAGTCATTTGTGGCATTCTTCAAAATGGGTTATGTTTAATGTGTAATTCAGGCCTGGGCACAATAGGCCCACAGAAATCGCAGCACTCATGGGCAGTACTGCCCTCTACCCTCGTTTGTAAACGGAAAAAAATTATTCACTATCACCCCAGCCTTCGGTGTTGTTACGTTCAACGCTTTTTGCAGATTATAATTATACTTCTGCAATGTATCTGTAGTACTGACACAATAACTTGAACTTTTCACAAAAATATTCAAACTTTCAATAGATTCATAAACCTTAGACAAATGGACATCAACTTTCGACTTCAAGCGGAACGAAGGAAGAAATATGAAAATTAACCAATTCACATAATCATCTGATTAATTAATACTTTATTCTTTTCAAAGGAATAGTCATACCTTGAAAGTGCTATGATTAGAGATAATACCGATAATGCACCCTTGCGAAAAAAAAAAATCACCCCCCCCCCCCTTCCCCCGCCCACAAGCAGAGCGAATGTTAACCTAGGCGACGAATGCAGGGGCCTAGAATAGCAGGAATGCAGCCCTGAAATCGCTACTATGTACAAATAGTTGAAATCTATCTGCTCAAAGTTGAAGTCCATTTGTCAGAAGGTCAAATATCTGTCAATAATAGGCGGATAAATCTATTTGTCATAAGTTTAACTAGATGTGTCAATATTATATAAATATCAAGGCATTATAAATATTCAAAGTACGGTACTTACTAATACCCTTACAAGTCTAACTGCAACATAAGGGTGAAATTGATACGAAAACGTTCTCGGATTATGGTGGTCTTTATAAGCGCTATTTCCCCCCTTGTGCTTCGTCTTGTAAGTCCACTTCAGGGCAATTCACTTGGATACAGCGTACTTCTAAGGGAATGAAAGACAAACGTCTGCTATTATCCAAAATCTTCATTGTATGCGAAACTTGAAGTAAAACGTAAGTAGCCTTTATGACTTGAATGGAATGGATTACCACTTCCTCTTGAGTAAATTGACCGGTAGAATTAGAGAACGAGCCATTATCAAAATCGGAAAGAAATATATATATATCGTTTCGGAAAGTCCTAATTGCCGGCAGGCCGGCTTAGACTCGAGAAAGGCAAACCGCTCAGGATTAGGCTCCACCAGAATTGATTGTAATTGTCGTAACGTATGACAATAATTGCGGGGGAGAAGGGCCTGAAGGAGGCCAAGAAGCTAACCTCCGTTTCACATAAATATCCGCAGAAAACGTGGGAAGAGGGAGCCCTCTCGCGGATTAATTCCGAAGCTTCTTCCTTCTAATTGCCACGGATTTGCAAACTCGATGGCGTATCTTTTAAGTGCTTTGATAAGGGGCTCACTAATGGAAGGGAAAAGAAATCTTGGTAATTAGCGGTAATAAGTTTTGAGAGGTATTTCCGTTTCTTTTTCTCGGAACCACCCTTCCCTGGATTCGCTGCTTTGGAGGTTCAGATCTTAGGGTCGAGGTTAGGAGAGGAGTAAATTTCCCTGGGAGGACATTGGTTGCCGAACCCTTTGTATCTTGAGGATTTTTAAATTCCTGGGTACCTAGCTTTTATCTTTTGAGCATTATTTCACTTCAGGTCAGGGATTTTCCATAATTTATTCGTATTGCTCCAAAGTCATTCCCATGAGAGCGGGAGAACAGCACTATCAGGTATAGATACTACTGATTTATCCAACCCTGCTAGAATACCTAATTGATTCATTCAGAAAAAAAATATTTTCATTATTCAACTTTGCTTTGATAGCCCTACGACTACGCTCACTCTCATATCACTGTTTTGTACTTCAGTTTTCATGGCAAAACTCAAAACCCGAATGATTCACAGCGGTTCTGTGGTCACGAATTCCTAAAACTAGATTTGTTCAACTAAAAACGTTGAATGCAGGAATATTTGACGGCCTTTCAACGAAGGGAAATGGCTAAATTGGGAATTTCTTGAAGGCTCCAACGAAAATATACGAAACAAGGTAAGAAGGATGGCACTTACTTTGAGGGAGATCACTCATTTCCACACTAGACTCAGACCTACCAACTCATATCATGTGTCTTTATTGCTCCGACTTAGAGGGTATTCTACACATTCCTGGCATGCAGACGATGGAATAGACAGAGGTGGCATTGAACAGAAGAAACAGAGGCTATCAAACTTTAAACGTGTAAATATTGTGCATAAAAATGGCACACAACCGCAACATCATCCGTGCCAACTTCTGAGGAATTTCGATCTCCGTGCAGGCCGCGAAACAGGAAAAAACGTTTATACAAAATGCGAAAAAACCAGGTCGTGATATGAAACACTGTACGTCACTACTCCTTACCAGGAACTCTCTACTCAAAATCCAACCCCGAGGAAAAAACCAACTCGAAAAACGAAAGCGCAGAAAATGACGGAATAAAAATGAATTTGTTGAGACAACTGTGACGGTTGGAAAAACCTTTCCCATCTGAACGAAGGGGAATGTCTCGTAAGGAAAAGTTCTGCACTGTATATGTGTGGGGGCATCAAACTCCCTAATTTATTTGTTTAATATACAAAGGACGCTTTCAAAACGAACTTCTCCTAGTGTACGTCCGTCCTAACTCTGCCATAAGAAAAAGAATTTTTCTCTCAAAATCGTCTTTCTGTTCTGTAGCAGTTCAGTCGAGATAATTTATTAGCTCTGCTTCTATCCCTATTACGACAGTTTGATTTACGAATCCATTACATTCTTTCAGCACTGATTGAACGATTTGTAGAACCAAACATTGGTTCTAAAATGCGTAGTAAAAATTTGTTAACGTAGTAAATCCACTCCAAGAATTCAGCATTTTAGAAAACGAAGACTAATCTTTAGGTTTCCTCTGCATATTAATGCATTATAAGACATGTTTCATTCATTCAAACATCCAAAGGACATAGTGGCAGCTCACTCAGTCTCAGTGTCCGAAAAAACGGCGTACACAATCAGCCTACTTTTTTCCAAATTTTTATGACGAGAATATTGAGATTGATGTTCCGTGAAACCTAACCAGGTTGAGTACTCCATCTCCATTTATTCGGCGGGTCCCGGACCCATTCCAATCGATTGAGGGTCCACAATTTAGTGGAGAATGACAACCCACACGCCTAGGTACCAGAAATCTCGAAAAATACATTCAAAATGGGTAAATAGGCATCCATTTTGAAGAAATTTTGAGCCGAATCGGAGAGGTTGACCTTTTGCATGAAAAAAATGCCTTCATCGGATCGGGAGCATGGAGTCTCATTCCAATAGATTCAGCGTCCAGAATTTAGTGGGAAATAATACATCACACCCCTAGGTACCAGAAATTCCAAAAACCACATTCAAAATAGGTTGATAGATACCCATTTTGACCCATAACCTCTTCTGGTGGGGAACCCGTTTTATTGGATTCAGCGAAAATACATTTTTCCGAAATACCCATTTTGACCTCATTCCCCTCCCCCCAGGACCAACCAGAGCCGGATACGGCTCAATTAGACCGCAATAAGATATTATTGATTACAAAATTGAAACAGTTGTCAAATTTTTTGTGTTTCAAGTCATGAATTTATTTTGTTAAGATCCTAAACTTTGTGAAGATGTAAAAATACCCACGTGTGAAGTTAGGAACCACTGAGTGTCCGATCCTGTTCGGTCAGTTCGTTGAGTAGCGAGAAGTAGCGGATCGTACGCGAATGGAAGGAAACTTTTTGGGCGAGAGCCTCTGACAGCTTTCAACGAAGAGCTTTTCTGAACCACGTAAGCCAAGTCAATAAGTCCCGACGAAAAGGGAAGCAGAAGGGGAAATGATAGAGAAAAGAATCGAAAAACGGTTCGTCGAAAGAGATTGACGGATCTGGCAAAAGGAGTGTGAAGAAAAGGAGAGTGATGTGGAGGTGGGAGGGTAAATGTTAGGGCCAGGAGATATAGAAGAGGCATCATGACGTTTTTAGAGGGAGTGAGGGCCTGAAGTGAAAAGTTGGGTCAGGTAAGTAGATAGCAAGAGCTGATGGATCATGATGGATCAGTCGGCCTTTTCTCGGATCTCCTTTTGAAAGTAAGACGGATCCATGCCACTTCAACTCGCATACGCATAAATATGATTCATCCGTCAAACTCTTTCGTCATATCTTCAATCCTTCACTTGCCTCATACTCCTTTCAAATAGCCCCTCTTTAAGAGAATACCCACTTCATTCTTCAACCTCCGTTCGTTATAAAAAAATAAAATAAAATAAATTTCTTTTTAAAACATGAAGGTTGACAAACGTTCGAGAAAAATGACGCAGAGCCTGAATGTTCGGCCAGAAAATTTTGATTTTTACCCTAATCAAAAAAAAAAAAATTTTTTCCTCTTCAATTTTTCCTTTTTGACGAGTAGATTGAGCTAATTACTAACCAACCCACAATTTTCACCTCGGAAGACAGTGAAGCTTACACAATTATTTATTGTACAGCTCGTACCTATTCATGTACCTGCTTTTATCGACCATTTTGTGGGGATGATCACCTTGAACGTGGGATAGTTATTCTACCAAATGAGGTTTGGCTAAACTCCATTGCCCGGTGACAGCTTGTCAAAAATAGGGTAACTTTTCCATAAACAGCAAATTGCGTTTTTTTTTTTTTTTTTTTTTTTTTTTCTATAATAAGGCGAGTCTGCGAATCGCATGGGGTTCTTGGGATGAGCTGAGCAACATCTTCCATATTCATATTAATTTCCACTGGAAATATTATGTCACGTAGGCACCTCCACTCTCAACGAAGGTTGCAGTGACAATAAAACGAAGTCAAGGGTTGACGAATGAATATATTATCATGCTCAAAAATATATTTGAAAATTTGGTAACACCAAATGTAGGTAATATATGCCTGTGAAAACACCGGCGTTGTCTTGCCAGTGTCAGTGTTGCCTGTCTTCTTTCAAATTGATTATTGAAGAAACGCATGTATTGATTCTGAATAATATTATTCGTATAGTGAAATAATACATACTCGTGAACTCCTAATCACACCAATATACTGTATTTTGGGCCAAGACCCTAGTATAGGCGACCTTAAGCTTCTTGATTAGAGACCTCAACCCTCCTAGCGCTTATAGTGGACACAATTAGTAATATTTGGAGACCCAGGTATTACCCATTTCTCAACAATTCTACTTTTGCAATGCTAAGGAATTTTGGACATTGAATGGAATTTAATTTAAATATAATGTTGTTCATAATTACCGAGCAGCAGTAATGCAAACAGTAGCGGATCATTATATTCTCAGGGTGAGTATACAGTATCAGGAGGTTGCCTCATTGCCCCATTGTTACTGCGGTAAGGCGGTAACAACCGAAGGGTAAGACATAAAAAGAGAAAGTACCAGTGCCAGGACGAGGTCGGACGATCCCTTTAATTAGGTAGAGGCTGAGGCGATGGCAAGTGCTCTAACAAGTTGTGTTTAATTACAACGACGAGGGGATTGGAGAGGGGAGGAGCTTTAGGAAGGTAAACACAAGAGGGCGTCTGGGGGTGCGGAAGGTTGTGGAAACCTCGTGGAAGTGAAGGAAGATGCCATTTTCAAGGGGCTTTTCCCTTCCGCGCCCTTCCAACAAGAACACAGTACTGGGGGTCACGAGAGGGGTTCGAGGGAAAGCGGTTTTTGTTTTCCCTTTTCCTCCGGTTCTCTCCGAAACATGGGAGTAAGGGAGAAAAGGAATGATGGCCACAATTATCCAAGAAGTGCTCACCTTCCCTGAATTTTAATCTCCTCCCACCCACCTCGGCAGACATAGTTCTGTAGGAAAAACAAACTTTACGATATTAAACCCATGTATTGTATTAGAATTTGCCACCGAGGTAGGAATTAGGCTTTGCAACCCCCAGACCTTTATTACTGCCTCTACAGATCTATTATATCTCCCACAGAGTGTTTCCTCTTTTTTTTTTTGCATCCTACTCCTAACTTTATCCGTTTCTTTTTTCCCATCCCGTCTCCTCTTTTCTACTTACGGTTTGTTTGGTTTTTCTTCAGGTAAGCGAGCATAATAACTGGAATACGTTCTTGGGCCCAGGGAAACCATCAGCAATAAAGATCTGTGAAAATGTTTTATCCTTTTCGCAAAGCGGAAAATTGTTGCTCGGCTCATTCTACTGTTAGACCCCTCGGCTCTGAAGAGAAATAATGGAATAGTATTCACGTAAGTAACTTAGTATTACGGAACCCGTGAATTCTCATTTTTTACTATTAGATTCCCTGGATTGTGAAAAAGAACGATATTGATTATTCTCCTTCTTCAATTATTCTGGCCTTGAATAGTAATATTAACATTTTCTTCCAATATTCACATAAATCAAACCGATGTATTATCTTCGAGATTCAAACGTGGGCTTACCTTTCTAAAAACTAAAATTTATCTTTGACACGACTCACCTAAAAAGACGATTCAACCTTTTGTATTCTGTTTCTATAATCTGTTTTCCGTAATTATTGGTTTTGTATGCAAAATTCATGTTTCACCTGTGTGGAACTTCACAGCTAATCTTCCACCTAAAGCTGTTTCAATGCGAAAAGTAACTAAGTACCCTAAAAAGTCCTGTTGAATTCTAGTAGTTCTTTTTCAGTAACGGACAGTAGTGTCAAGATTCAGCCATAAAATCCACTCAAATCTCGTCTTTAGATCATTTTCACAATAGCTTTTGAACTATTTAAATAAATCCATAGCTGCAGTAGTGATACAAATTTGAATACTCGTATCATTGGCAAACCTTTTGACGATTTCGTGTAGTGAAATACCTGTGACAAACTTCTTTTAGTACATTTTTCAAATTTGTCACAAACTTCTTTTCCTAAATTTTTCAATTTTTTGGACGGTGATGAGTACGTTCTTTAATCAAACTCCTCAATTATTCTGAAAGATTAAAGATAACTCAGGTTTCGTTGACGAGCAGAGGTTGAGGTTTTCACGGCTGACTGCGATGGGCGGTTTTGAGACGCATTCTAGCGGTGCTTTACCCCAAAATCCGAGCAGACAACCCCTTTCCAACCTCCAGACATCGCTGACAGTTTACACTTGATTCAGGCAGTTAGGAAGCCCCCGCCTCCCGGCTCTTCGCCACCGAAACCAGGGGAAAGCTTTTCCTCGAGAACCCTGCTAGTAGACGAAGGAGGGTTTTCGGAGTGAAAAAAAGTCTGAGAGCTCCCGGGGAGCCTTCAACAGGTGGCTCGTAAAGTAGATATGCCCATAGAGGGGCGGTAGCTCTGTCAATACGGGCGTTCTCTAGTGGTACATCCCTTAAGCGCAACCGAATCTCTCGTCCTCGCTTTCCCTTCATACTCTCAACCTACAATTACCCACTCGGTTATCCCAGCTGTACACAGTCGGCCCCTATCAACAACAAACAGTTCACTCTATCTACTCATAGCTACTACAGCTTCTCGTCGGCAATCTTCATCGTCTTCCATCTTCAGTCTTCCGTAGGTTAGCAACTTAGTCTCTTGTGTCACGTTCGTGTCCTGAAAGCAGGCTATAGGGGAATCCATCGTAGCAAACACCTAAGTAACCTTCTTTCCATGTTTCAAGACAACTGAAATATTGGCCGTTCCAACATAAATTCAGTTTGACTGGGTTTGGCAGTAGCCAAAGGGGGTTTTGGGTGGGATTTTACTACATATTTAATCTGACCCATGTGGGGGGGATTCAAGGACCTAAGCAGGAAGGGGGTGCGGCTGGATATAAGGTTGTCTGTAGGTATCAAACATCACGCAGCTAAGCAGGAATGACATAAAAATCCCCCCCCCCCCCGGTCCATCTCCAAGTCCCCACAAGTCAACCAAGTCCACCCGGTTCATTCATATATGACGCGTTGGAGACCGGTCCACAGGTTCGGAGAGCTCCTCTTCATAGCAAAATATTATTCCTCAAACAAACCAAAAATTATATATCAAGTGACGCGAAGAATTTTCATGCGAAATTTAGGTACTTAATCTGATTTGTGAAGATTTGAGTAAGGATTGATTTAACAACAACAAATTCAAGGAGCCATCTTTTTCAGAGTATTTGTTGCCCCTACAGTAGCGTAATTATGCGATTTTTCGATGACAAATATTTTCTTCAAATAAATAGGCGGTTTTTCTCCATTATTTTCTAACTTGAAGGGGCCGCTATTCGTAGAAAAGTTTCCATTCGTGAAGTATCCAGCCCGTGAGTACAATCAAGAAATAGGGGATAGAAGTTGACGTATCCTTCGCGTATCCAGCCTTTGAGGAAAATACTAAGACCCAGGACGATATTGTTATTAATCTTGATACGTTCAACGATAACATGAATAAAGATTGAATTTGACGCCGTGAACCTAGTAGCTCTGGAATGGTAAGTGGAAATTCTGCTGTGGGAGCTTCCTCTGAAAGATTGAAACTGTAAAACAGCTTTAGCCCGACGATAAGGAATATGGCTCCCCATCTCCTACTGCGAGTCAATCCGTTCGACTCCAACCCGTTTGGTGAGAAAAGTGAAAAAAGGAAGGAAATTCAATTTACTGACTATGCATCCGGAAGACGGTCGAAAACAATTCAATTCCAAGCCAACGGCTGGTGGGTAGATGGCGGCTGATGTATATTTCATTGGGTGGACTGATATTCAGCAGGAGCGCAGGCTGTTGAGTTTTATTCGGCAATCGGCACAGAGTTGAAAAGGCGGGAGAACCTTCTTTTTTAAGCCTCTGTTTTCTCTCTACTGAGATCTCTTCTCACCTGAGGGTAGCGAAACGAATCCCATCCAGTGGGCTCCGTAGGGATAGAGTCTACCTCTGCGCTCAACGCTCTTTGCATTGTAAGCCTGTTTTGTTCCTTTCCATCCCGAGCCAGTTTCATCTCCGCGGCGCCTGAAATATTGAACACCGAGGGAAAGTGGTTGGGGATTCGGTGCTCGCAATGAAAACGTTTCGGATCTGGTTTCAGAGCGATGCATGTATTCGCTGAAATTAGGTTGGAGAACCCGAGCATACCTTGAGTGGAGCGAACTGGTAGCAACACTTATGTTTGGGGTTTCCCTTGATACAGCACAGTGAAATACTCTCTATGAACCGCAAATTCGTTCTCAGTGGTTTATTAGTTATACGAAGATCTCGCTCGTGTCTGTGAGCTGACTAGAGTACGGATTAATAAAGAGCACGCAAACCTGGCCAGTCTCTCTTGGAGCCCTCTACTAGCAGTTCGGTGAATTATGCAATAATTTGGTTGAATTAGCTACGGCTGACTAAAAGGAATCAACAAACACCAAACAGCCGAACAAAAGTGTGGAAATTTTTTCAAATCAATAAAAATTTCGATTCTAAGTATGATTTTTTCAGAGTGAGTGTTGACACATCATGATCTATGATTTTGCCTTTTCTTTCATTTACGGTCGACATCGACAGCTAATCTGCTGCGTGACCTGTAGACAGATCCATACATCTGAATTACAGAGGCATGTGACCTTGGAGGCCCACGACAGGGAGATCCTAACCTTCATAATTTTTCAAAAAAATACTTAAATTTTGCCCACAGACTTTGGGCCCTTTTGAATTATTTTCAGCTCCATTGTAATTGGAAAGACTTTAATCGGGGCTTTGATGTTTCTCGAACGCTTGTCTTGTACAAACGCATACAAACGACTACATATTCGGATCACCTCAAGTGTAATGTGGTTGGAATATAAATTTATCCCGTTCACTCTTGTAATTTGCGTACATAGTCAGGAATTAGACAAAGAGATTTTCAAATCGGTTTCGCTGGATCCGTATTAATTGGACGAACCAAAGCGCTGCTAAGGTAACCGGAGGGCGGAAAGTGGGTCTCTCCCTGCGAAGGAATTTCCCCGGGAAAGCAGAGAATGTTAGTTTACGACAAGTTCGTGTGGCCGATACTGATTCGTCGTCTTACCCCCACCCCTCTTTCTCAACACAGTCACCGTCCTCTTTTTGAGAAACCGCTCGGCGTCTCGGGAAGGAACACCCGGGGCCGACATCACTTTTCTTACTGGAGAAAACCTCCCCCCGACAACTCTCTTTCCCCAAAGCAACCGCCCCAGAGAGGACAACGGAGAATCAAGTTATTGCCTACTTCTCGAGGGAAAGGCGTTTCTTGCTACACTCCTTACACTCCCAATGAACCCCCTCCTCACTCACCCCCGGTGGAGAGTCGTAATGAACCACCCTCGAGTCACTTGAGCAAGCGGAGAGTCACAGAGACTTCCACTTGGGACGTTTCCCACGTCTTAACCGACCTTCCTTCCAATTTTTAGGTGTAGGATCATCGTAGTTTACCGCAAAAATAGGAGTTAGATATCACATTAAACAAGAACTCATATGGAACTCCTCACCATTCTAAAACGACTCAATCCTGGTCCAACTTTTCTCATTGAGGGAATTCAAAATAAAATGATTAAAAAATAATCAGCCACTTGTCAAACATTTGAGAACCGTCAATAAAATGAAGTGAGCGCGATACCGTAAAGATGAAACCTCATTTTCTTTCTATTCAAAGTACATCAAGCGTTGTAAAATTCAACTGCCGGAATGATTTCCATAACGCTAAGACGGATTCAGTTGAAAAGTAACGATTCTCACGTTGGTAGTCCTATGTTTTTATTTTGCATTTTTTATGAGGAGGGATCGGACGGTCCTCTTAGGAAAATTAGTTTGAGAGGGATCCATTAAGGGATTAGTATTTAAATTGAAGGTATCTGTTTTCAAAGGGAGTAAGAAGAACATTAGACGGTTCTGGGCCCGGATGAGACGGAGATCAGGGAAGACGAGAAGAAAATTAGTGGTGGGGGTTAGTTGAGGGGGGCTTGAAATACGAATGCAATTTGGGCGGGAGAGGCAGGTCGTAACAAAGATAACTTTATGAGGTCGTTCAACACGTTATCTATAATAAGTCCCACCGCCCCTTTCTCTGTTAATTGCGATCCGGGGGATGGGTTCGGGGGCAGCGAGGGATAGGAAGAACCTGGTTGAGTGACGGATCCTGAGGGGCTCTGCATACAAACGATTGTTGGCTTTCGCTGGGAGGGGAATTCTCGTGCCCGACCAACTATTAGGTGACGGAGTCGAACTGTGGCAGGTGCCATCTTTTGATGATAAAATATAGGTAAAAATCTATAAAGTACAAATTTGGGGTAAGTACAGGATGCGGCAGCATAACTTCCTTTTTTTAAATCTTGATAAAACACAGCGTACGAATCAGAAAATTTTCATTTTTTTAGTATAATATAGGTAAAAACAAAGTTTTACTCGGTTTTGATGATCGGTTGGTGGGTGGCGTCCCCCATTCTCTATAAACTAGGAAGTAGTCGCCTAATCTCAATCAGGGGTGACTTGGAATGGCCGGCCTGATTCCCCGAATTGTTTTTTTTTTTTTTTTTTTTTTTTTTCAACGGGGTTTTTAGAAATTTCAATTGATTCTTTTGGGATCTGAAAAACCAAGGACCCTACGAGATTTGCATGAACAGCGTCCAGGATGAATGAAACGCTGGTAAAGAATGGGGGACGTCACCTAACTGATCTTCAAAACCAAGTTAATCAAAACTTTATGTTTGCACCTACATTATATTAAAAAATGAAACTTTTCTGATTCGTGCGATGAGTTTTATTATTATTTGAAAAAAGGAAGTTATTTTGTCGCACTCTGTATTTTTGAAAGTTCGCACATGAATACGGCTAGTGTCAAAAACACCCCCAGTGCACGTCTGTTGATTTTTTTTTCTTTTTTTCCAATTTCACAATTCTTTTGTTTTGACTGTGTTTTTAACCATCGACCTTCCAGTCCTGTTCCAGCACCTCAACTCACAAGATTTTTTTTTTTCAAAATACCCGTTTACGCGTATACCCTGATTTTGATTGTGTCGGCTGCGCAGAAATCAAATAGGCGCAACTAGGACCCCTAGAAGAAATCAGTAGTCAAGTGATGAAGAAATTTATATGAGAAAAGTGACAACGTAGCAGCACTTTGCTTTTTATTCCGCGTTTTAAAGTTGATAAACAGTCAGTGGTGATTTACGAATGTAATGCTTCAAGCTCCTTTGTATTCTTCAGTGCAACATCAAGGATATCTTGTGTAGGTAATATTTCTAACGATTATTTTGTAGTAGCAGTTTTCATACAGCGCACCGCTGTCTTCACCGTCACTTCTTCCTCTGCCACATCTCGGCGTCGGTGGGGTCGCCTGCAGAAAGTTTTGCATAAATAGTGACGTCGTAAAACCCGATGTAAAGTCGGTCATAACGGCAAACGACTCGGGGCGTCCTTGTTAGTAATTTGTGAACTCTTGAGCAGCTCCTTGTATTTTATACTAACTACGTGACGACCTTTCTCCACTATTTATTTGCAAAACGTTTGCGTTCGCTGGCGCTTGACCCATGGAACAAAGGAAGGGGGATTGTAGGTCGTCCGGAACCACGTCATTTCAAAAAAATTCATTTCGAAACGCTTTGTTAGCGCTAATGGCATGTTGTTTGTAACCTAATGATACATTTTGGACGAAGGGATTATTCATGATTTTTTATCTAATTTTCTAGGTATACTCCGCGATTTATTTGAAACATTTTCAATGTAGCCTATGTGTCCAAATGTTGGGCTGTTCTGCAAACTGCTATGAAGGCCCTGACAGAGATAATAAGCAGGGAAATGACCCAAAAGTAGAGTCGTTCGCTCTACAATAACTTCCAGTATTTCAGCATTTTTTTTTTATTTTGTAGAATTTTCAATATTTTGGGCTGTTTTTAAAGGAAGAAAAAAAAGAAAGAGAACAGAATTTGTCATATAATTCCCATGTCCTTAGCTTTTGGTACGTGTCTACAAGGTGCACAAGATAATGATAACCGACTTTGATTTTTATTCACGTACTGACTTTATTACTCTTTATTTTAGGCACGGTTTTTGGACAAAAAAAATATGGCCACCATACTTGTAGCCTGTTACCTGCAACTGCATACCTTCTCCGCCATTCAGCAAAATGTCGCGCCGGTAATTGTGGAACACGTTTGGCGAGAAAAATGTTTGTTTGAGGGAAGAAGGACCCTTTAAAGTCAAAAAAGCTTAGGGAGCTGAATCATGTATCTCGCTACGAGACTGCATTTAGTGTACCAGTTGCTCAAATCTAATTCGTTGCCTAAAAAGTAAATTCGATTCGCCTGGTAACGTGGGCAGGAAGATGCTGGGAATATTCTGGTCCGTGCGAAGGAGACGGAAACTGAGACGCGGAGTTATTGTGACGCTGCGGGAATACGTGACTTTATCTAATCGAACCAGAGATCTCATTTCAAAACGACAGCGTGAAGGGTGGCGCGGAAA
Source organism: Cyrtorhinus lividipennis (assembly GCA_019603395.1). Classification (NCBI taxonomy): domain Eukaryota; kingdom Metazoa; phylum Arthropoda; class Insecta; order Hemiptera; family Miridae; genus Cyrtorhinus; species Cyrtorhinus lividipennis. Next base: position 20,753,324 of record CM034000.1, on the reverse strand, counting down.
AAAGGCCGTTCGGAGAAAGTAATGAAGGAGAAACCCCTCTTTCACCTAAGACGAAAGTGCTCCCCTTGAATGGCCCCATGAACCCCGTCTCGTTGAAGGACCATAAATATGATTCACGACTCAATCAATGGCAAAACTGAGCTCCGCTCATGGAGCGTCAAAATGAATTTAAGCATTAAAGCGATAACAGTAAAAAGAGTATAGGAACATTACAATAAATCAGGGGTTTCTCAGAGAAAAAGGAGGAAGAGGAAGGGGTAGATATAGAGTTGAAGGCCTCTTGGAGCTCCGGTTGGTGATGGTGAGAGGTGAGGGGGTTGATGGTGAGACGGGCGTGGAGGGGGTTGAATTTACAGCTTTCGCAAAAGGAAGAGACCCTCTCGACTGTGGAAGAGGATGTATAATCGCCTATCACACCGGGAAGAGCGTAAATTCTGAGCCTGTTTTCCCATCGTGAGGAAGGCAGTCGGATCCTCTTATCAATGCTCAATCGAACATTTCCCTTAATTTACTGTTGGTAATTAAAGGGTGAGGCGGCAAGAAGGGCGCCAAGTGATGGGTTGAGGGCGAGATGGCGAACAGGGGGTTAAACGTGACTTCGACTCCACTTCTTCTTCGATTTCTCTTCACTTTACACAGTTTTCTTCCTTTTTTGCACCTTCTTCTTCTTTGGAGCGTTCTCAATAGTGCAGAATCAATAAACACAAAGTGCCGTTGCTGGGAAGACATTTCCGGTATATTCCGTCTGTAGCTTGAAATCCAAGTCTGCGAAATTAAAAAATTATAAAATGAAAAAAAATTAAAATTAAAAAATTAAAAAATTATAGACGACCTTATTTACTCGTATTGAATACTTTAGGAACGTTTTCTGACCGATGATGATCTAGGTTCCCGAACCCTCTGCTGACCTTTCACGGTTTACATCATTTCTGAATTAAACTCACTAGAAATTCATTATATTACTCAAAAGAGCATGCTAGTTTGAAAAGTAAATGCCTCAATATTTCCTCTCCAATATTTAATTATGTTGAGCTCTACTTCCTGTGCTCATTAAAAACAATTGATATTTGCTTATGCAATTATTATCCGATGGAAATATTTGTTCATGAAATAATTATTTCAAAGGATCCATTCTAAAACATTGCATTTGAATCGTTTCTTATGGTGGATACGTACATGGGGAGTGCCTACCTCTGCTGGCTTTATATTAGAGCCAATTTATTGTACTCACGGCACATATTTTCAACATGAATACATAGCAGTAGTGGATACATCATTCATTATAATATGTTTGAAACGTGAGTGAATCGTACTTGCGAAGGTCTAAGGCGACATTGTCGGGCGAAGGCCCCTTCTTACCCTCAATACTGTTAAGTGGTGCGGGACAAGCGACGACGAGCTACCAACGCCGGCCGATCGTCAACATTCAAACCCTTCAAATGTTGATTACGTTTCCCTTTTGATAATCTAAATTGGTTAACCAAAACCAACTTTCCTTCCACTGTTATAGAGAGTTTAGGCAGTAGGAATTCTTAAAAAGTCTCCAGTTTTAGCCCCCACATTCCTTTTTGGGCTCTAGTTGACTATTTATAACTAGTTATATAAAGAAAGTAATGCTCACTGAAAATGTAAGCCTCTAAAAAAATTAAAGTTGGTGACGTAGAGTTGTCTTATTCAGCCACCACACTTTTGCGCTGTCAATTAAAAAATAAGAGAGAGCTTAACAACAATGTTAAGCATCATTATAGCAATTAATTAAGACAACGAACATTTCAAAAACATTTTATTGAGAAAACAATCGATTGAGAAATGTACTTGTATTGTTTGAAATACTTGAGTTGAATTTTGAAGCAAACGTGCGACCCGTACTGATTGGAAGCCCCACCAATTTGCCGAAATGTGTATCTTAATTAAAACTTGAAACAGGGCAACCACTCGAGAAGGGGACGGAGTGATTTAGGTGAAGAGTTGGCGAAATGTGAAGCTCAATTCAGAACCGTCCGCAGATCCGTAGATTAAGACGTAACATATATCATTCTCTAACTAATCAGAAGGAATACTCGAGGAGCCGGAGCCTTGGTGGGCATTAATTTGCAACACATAGATCACGGGATTATCTGAGAATAATCTAGGGCATATTAGACAGTTTACTCTATAGTTTACCCCCCCCCCCCCCTACATTCGTATCTCTGCCTCACTCATCCAAACCCCCTTCAGCCGGAGCGACTTCACGCTAAAATATACACTTGGAGTTGCAAGTTGAGCCGATAGGAGCTGTCTCGCTGGGTTGATTTATTGTTAATTACTTTATACACTCACTCATAACAAAGGAGCAATTATTACTGTAAATCATGGGCCTTTCCCTCCCTTGTCTTGAAGACTCGCTTCGTTTTTCAACCCCCCCATTTCAACGTTGAGCTCTCGAATGCTTTGCCCTTTGTCGGACCAACTTCGCTCTTATCAATTCGATACGGACCCACCAAAATGATCAATTCCAATGAAACACATAGCAAAGTAAATTTTAAATTGCTCTAGATGTTTGAATACATGAACATTTGGAATATTCAGGAGTTGGCATTCATTACGTATGCATCACAACTACATTCGCCACACGTAACTTCAATCATCCCTGAATAGTCACAAACAGGGTCCTTTACCCTTGGAGCTACAATAAAATGGTGAAAAAACCTGACACAAAATGAAGTAGCATGCCACTAGCTGCACCAACCTACATATACATTTTGGTTCGCATAAAAGCCCGCGTTCCCTGCTGTACAGCAACGTTTTTCAGCCACAAGTGATGAATATAACCTTGTTCGAGGATAATAAGTAAAAGGTACCCGGAAATCGGTCCACGGCCCTTCTTAATCTATTCGGCATCGAAAAATTTGGGAAAAGTCAATCTCCACATTCCTATCTACAGTATCATGAGAACCCCCTTTTCAAATACCCCTTCCCAGCTATCATCTACCTCCTTGGTCAACATTTGCGATTACAAGAATGCGCCCAGGACAGGCTATGGGAGACGTCGTTGGTTTGAGTCTAACGAAGGAGTTGAATAATTCCTCCCCATCTTATGATAAAGGTTGAGTTTTTTTCAAGGCTGAACTTTGTAGTAGCACAAATAAAAATTGTGTTTTTAATAGTACCTTCGTGCGCCGTATCATGCGAAACCCTAAATGTCGTCTTCAAGAACCTCGTCAAATTGAAAAAATAGATCAAGAAGTCATTAGTATTAGCATCAAAGTTAGAGTTATGATCAAAGCCAATCTAAATACAGTATATGAAGCCATTATGCTTATCATCCGATCACGGACATTATAATTGATATTGTATAACTTGAACTAGTAGTAATGTGAATAAATTAAACAAACTGATTAACTGATTTATACTCGTAGTGCCTAATATCCTGAGGGTATAATTACAAGCAAACTTCAGCAAAGCCGTTTAAATCGTGATTTTCTAGAAATGTCTGATCACGCGTTTGTCTTAATTTATAATGAAATAATAGACATCACAGCTCATTTTCATATCATTTCAAAAAGCACTTGATCGTCATTGGTCGTTCTCATCTACACACTCCAGTCATAAACTACTTCGCCGTTAGACGTTATGGTAAAATCTAATTAGAAAAGGACCTGAAGCAATTTTGATAAGATCCCTCCCCACCCGGGCAGTTTACCAGGACGTTATTTCCTGTCTCATATTGTCTCATTATTTTTTAGGGAATGGGAGAAGAAAGGCCATTGACAATATTTCATTGTGTGGAGATGAGGGCTGGTGGTCCCCATTTGTTTTTAATGTACACAGGCACAGGGAAAATAGGTGGGGGACTGGAAAGGACGGACGGAAAAGTGCCCGACTGACTCTTTTTTGACTATTAAGATGAAAGGCGCGTGCTCATTAATGAATAAGTAATTTTCATGAATCAAGCGCAAATGTTCACCTGTCATCCTCCCCCTGGAAATGACCAACGATAACCATCCCCGAAACGGGGCATTTTAATATATATATCTGCTTTAATTAAAATGTTCGTTCAACTCGGCCACAAATTATTCTCGGAGATGGCTTTCCACGGTAATCAAAGCGCATTCAAACCCGTTCCTAATCAACATTGAACCGATCATTAAAACTATGATTCCGCGGTCGGCAGCCGGTATATACATAAAATAACGTTTGGATTTCCGACAGTCAAAATTATACTACCTCATGTAACTATGTTGACTGACGTCAGAATAATAATTACTTCGCAATCAGACTCGGCCCATTGAGATCAGTTGATCAAAATATTTTATGTTAAGTATTGGCACAATGTTTTCTCAGCCCTGGTTCCTTACCTTATGCTACGTGTTCAGTTCAGAGAAGTATTTGCAAAAAAAAAGTAATTTAGTTTTCACCAGTTCTTTTTATTACATGAATTTGACAAAATCACAGCATCGCTTCATGGTGAGTGACCAGTTCTGGCGTCCGTAAATAGTATCTGTTCTTTAATACAAAATCAATCACTTTCATGTGAAATCATCGCTCTTTTAGTAGCATTGATAATGTACATGATAGATCAATGATAATGGTTTTCGATTACGCGAAAATACAGTGTTATCAACATCATGATACCAGTTAGGTCTTTACTGTTTTTCTGTTGCAACGCTGACTCACGAATGTCTTGTAAGCACGAGGGTGTTCGAAATTAGCGGTCACCAGAAAAAAATTAAAGTCTTCAATACAGAAATTAAATTTTTCATGCTGATTTTTTTCTATTTCTCCAATAATAAATTAGTCCAGTATATGTGGCGAACGTTCAGGAAAGTCTTGTGAAGACCTAGGGAATATTGAATTTTAAAATGCTGCTTTCTAAATCACGGTTCAATCAACCAACCACCTTAATATTGAGTGTCGTTTCTGCTACGCAGATTATCACAGATTCAAGGAAGGATAATATTTTTGTTCAAAAGACAAATCGGCTACCAACAGTTAAATTAAAGACTTGGAATTAATTATTATATCATATCATCGACTATTTACCGCGTTCAATAAACCTTTATTTGAATTCAAAACAAAATCCATTCTGCTTGTCATTCAGAGATCCTCTCCCGTCACTAGCAAGCCTGTTATAATTTATTTATATATAACTTGGAGTGAAAATCAGTTTTATTCCATCGGCCGAATTAGAGGTTGACCGTGGACAACACCGATAATGATTTTTTTTTTTTAATTTTTTTACATATCGAAAATGGTCGGGTATATAGACCAGTTTTCACGGTTTTTTCCCCCTGAGTTGCTTTGAACATTGATACCTCCTGAAAGATGAGGAAACATCTACTGCCTGCCACAAGCGGTCATTGTATTTCCAGAACTCTTAAAAAAGTGTCCTAAATTAGACAAACGATGTATTTTTATCTTAGCTTATTGACAAACGCGTAATAATATTAGGCAACATGAGGTGGAATGTTGAGTGTCGAATTGGTTTCAGTTGAGAAGTTTGAGGTTGGTTCAGCTCCAGGTAAAGACATCCCTTCGCACATTGTATGTAACGGTGCATAACCTAGTTGGAATTGATATGAGGTCTCTTAGCTGATTGATATTCTTCCAAATCTCTAGGTTCCGTTATATTTTCCTGTCAGTTACTGCTGGATGTGGCGGTTTAATGGAAATTATTTTAACGTCGATGTAATGCTACGTGCTTACACTGTATACGAGATTTGGCCAATAAACAAGGATCGGCATCGAATTGAGTCAGAAAAAGTTTGGACGAGGGTCATATGACGGGAAGAGGATCGAACAAAAGAACAGTTGGACAGCGAAGAGATGAGTGATGGTAGCGACGATTTCCCATCGAGGTTATTGTTGGTCCGAAGGTGGTTGACTGATGGGGGCTCAGTAGCATTGGCATCGGTTCGCAGGGCACTTGGGCGGATACACGATACACTGGTCTTGACAATATACATCGGCCCCGGCTCGGCCCCTCAACTCTCCGATAGCTTCGCATTCATCACTGGAAAACAAACCAAAGCAAAACAGTTTACTAAAACAACGTTTGTCATCCACAACAGTCAATCACTCGAGTTGCGGTCTCAGGGCTCGTCCTTGTCAGCTCCCTTCAGCAGAACAAACATTTTCGACGGGACTTGCAGGTTTAGGTGGTGGAAGTGAGGGAGGGGAACCCATTGATCAGTTTTCCTTGTCACTTCGAAACAGTTTGTCACAGTCAAAGTCGAAGCGAATGCCCTGGAGATTTATCAAACACTAATTCGTGAAAAGCTTGTCATAGTAAGTTGATTGGATCGACTTCTCCGCGTTACTGCTTGAAGCTCTGACTGATAGTGGTATTGGAAGTTGTACTAGGCCCCCCTGTAAGAAATACTACACCCCTCTTCATCATAACATATTTCTTCGTGCACATTAATCTCAGTCTCGATTTTACCTCTCGAATTTATGTCCCTATCGATACGTCTGCTCTATAACCAAAAGTTGAATTTGTGGTGACCAAACGTTCCGAGGGACTACATTTTATTCTGTGAGTGTTGATGAGCATATTGTACTCACGGGCAGGTGCACAGCGCAGGAGGGCAGTTGGGAGGGTAACGCAGGCAGTTCTCCTGGCACCAAGTATCCATTCCGGGCAAAACTCGATAAGCAGCAGTCGCAACGCACACTTGAGATCTGGAATGATCGGGTGTATACTTAAATGTCATCAGTTGGGCATCATCATTGGGCATACCAGCATGTGATTTGGACTAGCGAGTCGGACTCTTGCATAGGTCAAGAGATTCACTGATAACTCAGAACACTATCTTGATTATAATCGAAAGTTCCTGGTCATACGAACCTGATAACCAGCGGTTGTACCAGTTGTGGCAGTCGAGAATCTCTGAAGAATAAGGTAAAAGGATTGAATTGTTGAATGAACAGTGGAGGGAGACCAGATGTGGCCGTGGTGATGCTGATGTCAGCGCAGTTTCTAAAAGTCTCCGGACGACCGCAACCCACGGCTTCAGTTCCGTTTGGGCAGGTCCCCCACATATTTCCTGCAAGACGCAACAAATTTTAGACGAGGCGACTATGACGCGATTTACATGCAAAATGGTTAAAGAAGGAATGGAGTCTTGTCAATGTTATCCAGGTCTCCAGAGATTGAAAACAGTAAGCAGGGCTGCTGGGCATGCCATTATTCCTGGGAAGAGGCGAATTTAATGATTAATCACTATTCAGCGTTGTCAACATAATAGCAGTCACAAAAAATATAATTTTGCTATTCAAATTTGAAATTTGTACATTCAAACTTCAAAATAATACATTTTCCAAATCAGTTTTCACATGCTTTTAATTTGATCTTTTGTTTGTTCGTTGAAAATGAAATCATCGCTACTCAGCAAATTTTGCTGAGCGATCGGTGATTTCAGCGCACAATGCAGCATTTCTTCTGATATGTATACCACATGATCATCCAAATATTATCAGCAATCTTGTTGCAGTATATCGTTATTTTCCCAATGGGGAAAACCTGGGATGTTGGTTGATACTAATAATATTTGTTGAGAGATTAGCAAGACTTCACGATTTTTGTCACTTTGCATCGGTGATTCTTGGTATTAAGCAATTTGGAGTAATGAGAATAAAAATGTAGGTTCATTATTCATGGAATAGTAAACACTTGAAATCCTGAAAACACCTGTGTACTCTTATTAACACGTTTTCTATCAGTCGGTTAGTCAATAAATTGGATTTTTTCTCTTCGACAGAGCACGGTGGCTTGTTTCTGTAAGTCCGCAATTAGGCTCTTTTTGAGAAAACCAAGACTAATTTTCGAAGCAATTTTTATTATGACAAAAAATGATCAGATACCCTTTCAATTGCTAATAACGCCCTGTTAACAAATAGATTGAAATAAAAAATGATTTAGCCTTACTTATCTCAAATGATTTTACCTGTGTAGTAGGTCCACTGCAGCACACATTGAGAGCATGTGACATAAGGTGGCAATCGAATTCTATACCGGAAAATTGCCTTTTTTCTCGTTTCTTGGGGAATGAGGAATCGGGTGTCTCGTGTTCCCGATATGAACAACGGATACCTGGAATGGGATGAATAGTGCGTTAATGTGTAAAAAAAATTATAAAGGCTCTCCGATACTACTTTTTACTGTGATGGGGGTATGAGGATTTTAATTCGATACAAATTACCTGCTGCCCAGCAGGTAACAGTCTGTTTTATGGTTTCGGCCTGTGCTCCGAATACCGTCAACTCCTGAACTCAGTGCCGTTGGCTAGGAACCAGTTTAGTTTGCCGCCACCCCAACAGAAAGCTCTTCTAGTCACACTCACTTTGAAGAGATTCGGCCGCCTCTTGGTCCGCCCAATTCAAATGTTGAACGTTTCTGGCATCTACCGATTTTATATTTTACTGAATACCTGTTTCGACCATTGGACGATTTGAATGTTTCTTTTTTTTATAACTCACCTGCCCTTCTCTCATATTGCCATGAGATCATGTACCTACTTGGTGTTAAACTTTCGAGCATCGATTTATACAACTGCAATGAATTTCATAGGCACTCTCCTCAGTTTTGTTTGCATATTTATTTATTTCATCTTGCATTTTTGTTTTCTGTGTTTATCTCATTCCTTTTCACATAAAAAAGAAGATCCCGTGTACACATTGTACACTTACGTAAAACTCCTTTTTTCTCGATAAACTTACCTTCATTGATCTTCTTTTTTGCTCATATACTTCACTAGCGATTTATATAATTTCAAACACGTACCTGTCGAAGCAGCCTTGAGTAGCTTCGTACCTCGGATTATTATTCGGGCATAAGAACATTTCGAATCGACCCCAATGATTAGCGGTCAGCTCGACCTCCACGTCGATTTCCTGCGAGTCAAATCGAAAACAGAGATGGGTTTCAAGATAAAACAGTGACATTGTTAAAACCCTCTGTTAACATACGGGCGAGACTATCGATCATCATGCGGTTTCAGTTGACCAAAAGAGACACCGCTTTGAATGTGTGTAGCAGTTCTTTAGTTCAAAACAGTTCGTGCCACGATAACCCAATGAGACTACTTTGAAATGGATCAAACCAGACGTGTCGATGGCGATCTGAGGTGGTAGGAATAGACTAAGACGATTTTGCCAAGCCTGGTATCTTAGTCAACTATAGCTTGAACGATTGACATTGGCGAAACTCGAATGTGAAGCGTGATCAAAGTTCCGGTTAATATTTCATTTTGTTTTATTTTATGTTTCTGATGTATCAGCTCACCTGGCCAACAAAATACCTTCTTCCGATCACTCCTTTGGCGAATTGTCCACCGGCCTCGTGAGGCCTAGGCGATCTAGTGTTGTACGCGTCACCGCAAACTCCGCATTGACCGTTATTCTGCTCCCACTGCACTACAACATGAAAAGCATGTGAATTTCTCAAAACACCTGATGCAGCAATAATTTTTGATGAAAGCAGTCATTCTCTGTGAAACATCTCCGCAGAATTAAAAAAAAAAAATGGATAAGCGAATTCAATTTGTCAGCTTGTCTGTAAGTATAAGAACCTGCGTGTCCTCCACAAAAAAGTTCATTGTCGTTGTAGTTGACTGGCGTTTGGAAGCCAAACCTCCACATGCTGTTACGAGCAGGTGGGTCCATCAGCCTTCCATGGGCCTCAACTCCTGCCTCTTGTAGCATCTGCACATGGAAATCGATTTGATGGGTGGTAATATTACATAGTAGTTATGAATTTAGGAACGCGACATAGGAACTCGCCATAATCCCCTCTCTCCCCCCACGCACCAGCAGTCTTCTCATCTGACTTATATTTATGATTCTTGCTAGGAAATCACTCCGAAGTACTGAAATTTGGTTCATGGCTTGCCACGAAATGTTGATTTTGCTATCCGCAGTCCATAAGGGAGCGAGGAATGTTTTAACCGAATTTGGCTTTTTGACTCGCAACGAGAGGAACTGTTGAAGTATACATCATTGAATTGACCGAAAACAGTCAACCTATCTACCACACATTCCTGATAGCCAACAAACACGATGAATTATATGTTTATTCTTTGTACAGGCCCGTAAAAACCAAATCAACGAATAAATCAACAACTCTTGGGACCACACTTCTCACCATTTCTATCGAGTGGGTTGCCCTTTCTCCTGTTCAGTGACTCCTCTGAATATTTTTAACCGCAAGATGAGGGCTGATGGAGCACTTTACATACGTCTCATCTGTCAAGATTAGTCAGACAATGGGTATGCCTACTACCCACCGGAGTTGCTCATTCTAACGAAGGTCTTTTGAAATGAATTTAGGGATAATTTTCACAAATGATATGATCTTTGTCTTTTACAACGAAAAATATTCGAACGCGAATCGGTTAGTTTAAACCAAATATCTTATTTCTGTACAAAACAGTATATTTTCAGCATTATTTTCTTTTTTTTTTTTTTTTTTTATTTAGGTTGACATTCATTTTAGTTGCCATTTGAGGAAATCAACAGTTTCAGAAGGATAGGTGAAATGCGTTTTTAGTTACATTTGGAAACAATAAAAATATTTAGGTTATGCGTCTTTTTTTTTCATCTCGCGAGGCAGCTTTATAAATTGCCTTCCATTGGCCGTTTTCCGTCAACGGGGCAGTTAACCCACGAGTGATGAAGATAGTTCCAACATCCATACGTCATTCAACGGCACCAATCATCCAATTTGGGCGGAAATTAACGTCGCGTTTGTGAAAATGGGTCCCAAGAGAAATTATGGGGCTTGTCAATGAGAAACGAGGATACTAAATCACTCTGAACGAACGAGATTTTTGCGAAGATGGAACCAAATTCAAGTCGCGGTGCGAAGAGCCCCGGAATTTGTCTTTCTTAAATAAGTTATAGTTGAAGTCGGTTGACAAATTGAGCTCTAATCGTACAAGAACGCACCTAGGAGTGCTGGCGTTAGTGCATATCAGTACAGTTTGAGAAAACTATTGCAGACCCCAGCATCCAAGACTGGATTTGAAATTTCGTTTAATATGTTGGGAGGAACCTTGGGTTTCACAACCGCGTTATTCCTTCTTGAAACTTTGAAGTCGTGACTTGACTTGACAGACCTTGGTCCTCAGATAACCTAGATGCTCAAAAGCAGCTGTTTTCCACACGTAATGGATTTTTTTAGTGAAAACATTCATATTAATTTGGCTTGGGATAGAATGGTTGAATGAGTGCATGTTTAAGAAATCCGACCGATTTAGATTTGTAGCTACGAGCCCCTAAGATTGGCGCATCAGTATAATGAATAAAATTGATAACAGAAAAATTAAAGTTTTATAAGAATTTCGCCAATAATTTTTTTTTTTTTTTTGAGACATTTGTCTCAAACTTACATATTATTGTAAATTTTATTGTATTTTGGATGGATTTTACTTGTATTTTTCCTCATTACTGTAAATTTGAGACCAATTCAAGTCTTCTGAGTGAATGCTGTTGTACATAAATTGGGTGTAACAGACAGAATTTGGTGAGAATGGAATGACCTTGAAAATGAAGGGAGGTAATGCATTTTTAAAAAATGTTTTCTGTGGATAGATAATTATAATTTAACTAATTTTCAGCCTCAAAAAACGTTGAAAACATAGTTGATTGATATACTTTCGGACTATCAACCATGAAGGAGCCATTTTATAAGGCTGACCACACATCCGCGGTACCTAGGTAGCCGAGTAATCATCCTTATAAAATGGTGCGCGATAAAATTCCACTGTTTTTTGGGTACAGTGTTTTGTGTACTTAGGGAGAGTGAAGTATTTGAGGCAACCACATTCACCAATACTACTACATACACTGGTACTACAAATTTGAAGAAACTTGCACAAGGAGAAGAATGCTGGATGTTCTTTTGAAGGATTGTTAGAAGAATTTTCAACAAATGTTGAATTTTACTTTATTATTCACACTACTATGGTCATATCTATTGATTATAATATATTCGTATTCATATCCACGGATGTAATGCCTCCCATCTCTGAGGTATATACAGGTTTAATATTAATTAGTTGATTTAATTTCAATTACTTTGACAAGACTTTCCTAGCGGCCCTAAATATTCGAATATAAATCCATGTCCAAACCATTTCACTAAACTCTCATACAGCTCCTTTCAAGAACCGATTCGTTCTTCTAGAATTGTATTCGGAATTTCAAAGGGAAATCTCACCGAAGGGAATGTTAATTAGAATTCCCAAATTCTAGACATTTTAGTCTTTATGAATTACGGTTGCAATATATAAACCGCATACATCGTATTGAATAAACATTGCCAACAGCCTTTCTCAACATCGAGTTTCTCCAGTCAATCTAAATATGTAAATGCCACTCATCATCGACACGTTATCGTCCTTCTTTTAATGGATTTTCTCGTGCAAAAACTGATCGATGATTAAAAATGCAGATCATGCGTCCACCACAAATGCATTCGCAGTTTTTCAAACTCGATAAGCTTTTTTTGCCGGTAAATTGCATTTTATATTTTTCTGAATGTATGGAGGCGTTCCCAGTTGTCGAGAACGTGATCAAGTTTTGTCGTGTTGATCAACCTCGAATAAGGACTCGAAAATCGACTGATTTCATTTTATCCGTGATTGAGCGTGAGACAGTTATGACCTTTCACTGAGTTACAGTTCAAATCTAATAAAAGGAAGAGAAAAAGAAGAAAAACAACATATATCGTTTATTTGATATCAGGTCAACGGGACTGGATTTGATTCAAATATTTTAACCTTGAATAATTGAGTTTAAAAAAGCAAAACAGTACTATATCCGTGTTAACGTTCATTTAACGTTGTAGCGTCTTCAACAGACATTCCCGAAGTTCCTACACCAATATTGTCTCTGAATAGAGTGAAGTTCCATTAACAGAAGACTCGTACTACACTCCAAAAGACAGAGAGACACAGAACCGCATAAGGAGTGGTTATTAGGATTATGAATAGAACGACCTAGCAAGGCCACTTTTACCGCGGCCTTCTAGAGTTCACTGACTACAACGTACTGACTCGTAGATGGAATCATCTCGAGTGCATTCCTCATGTTGTACAAGAGTTTCATCATCAGAAAATTTCTTCCTAGTCGTAAGACCTCTGGCTAACTATACCGACAAATAACATAGGAGGCGTCTGACCAATGAGCTCGAAGTCTCTGAATTCGTACGTTGGGAATCCTAGATTGGAGGTTGGCTGATTACTGGGATTCTTGAGAGAAGCTGGTTGGCTTCGTGGACCGGATAATTATAGTGGCTCTAATGCCCTAATTTTAAGAACGTAGAGATGGCTCAATCCACGCTTTAATCTATTTGAAATGCGGTTTCCAACCCGGTATTTAAATAATTGTGAATATCAGGGTCCATGGATACCTGAGTTATCAGCCATAAAAACGCAGTAGGAGTGAGGATCCATTGGAGCGCCATGTCCAGTCCTGCAACATAAAATCAGAGAAATTTTCAGGGTCAATTCTTATAACAAAGAAATTCGAAGGCATCCTTGTTTCTACATGTACTGCCAAAACAATCAGTTTCTCCGCTTATCACGAAATCGATCAGAATTCACCAACGATAAAAATACTGTCTAACAAAACGGAAAATGGACATGCATTTCAATTGATTGGCCGCTAAGACTCCATCCAATGCAACTTGACATTCGAAGGCGTGATATTTTGATGTGGGTATCCGATCTGATCTGGATGGCACCACTGAGCTGCGAGTCGCCGACAAATGCATCGCTAATTCAACGTCAACCTTTCGTGACAAAGTGCACTTTTAAGTTCCGGTTCGAATTTTTTGCCGCGTGTTAACAACTTGACATTGATTAATCGCCTGCGGGAGAATGGATCGCACAAGGCAACAAAAAAACTGCTCTGGAGGAAGTATTAAAAAGACGAGAAAGGTCGAGTCCACTAAGGAGTCCGTTGAAATGTTTTCAACTGATATTGGGAGTCAAGTCTTCTCTTGATTCAGAAATGTAATAAACTCTTCGCCGTAGAATGGCTGCCTGCTGAGAAGTTTTGAGCAACAGTTGACTTACTTCAAAACATTTCGCCTTATTGTACAATTCTGACATATCTTAATTTAAAATCCCAGCTCTTTGCACTTCGTTTTATTGTATTCCGGTTCATTTCATCAAAGGCTGCTAGCACAATTTACGAAATTTTTATTTCAGCAAATCGGGTTGAAGATTGCCTGAAGCATTCTCATTTCGAGATGATATTATAAACTTCTGCATTCCAGGCTATTGAGCAAAGCCTAATAGGCAATTGAAATATAACACCTCGTAGGTTATCATCTGATTTCTGTTCTTAACGATTCCAACAATTTGCACAAACTTAAAAAAAATGAATAGAAACAATGATCCTTCATTCTTGGAAACGAGTGATAAATGGAAAGGATGAATCTTCAAAAAAATCAAATTATAAATAGCAATAATACGGTGCCATTGATCTTTTTATTTCGTGCCCAAATTAAAATAGATTCACGTTATTCAAACCAATGGAAATACAAAGCCGTGAGTATACGTGGCTAGTCCAACTGCTCCTTGCAGTCCTTGAAATACAAGACAAACTCCCGATTACACGAGCTGCGTAACCGGGATCACTGCATTCTTTTTCAGTAGGGATGCATAGCCAGCCTGACGGGAGTTGTGTGCAATCTCGAGAACCGTATAGGAAAGCACGTAGCCGGCAAGACCTGCTCTGAATCCCATCTACGTTTTTAACGGAGGCTCCGAAAGAGGCGTTGTGACACACTGAGGAAGACACCTTTCACTGGTTTGCATCATTTAAATACATACCCGAAAATACATTCCTACCGACTACTGCACGAACAGACGGCAGCAACAAAATGCACAGGGGGTGATTGATGCGCGAAAATATACCTAAATGAGACCTATTGTTTCGCATTATTCTTATTGAAATAACACACCGCTCGGAAAACACCTATGGGTCAATATTGGTATTTTGGCAATGGGTACTTTTGGTTGATTATTCAAGGAATAACATAACAATAAATAATAATATGTTTTCATGCAAAAGGTCAACCTCTCCGATTCGACCCAAAAATGTTTTCTGGACGTTTCAAGGTGTCAAGACCAAAAAAGTCAAATGTCCGTCCGCCGTCAGGACTTTTTTTGATAGCGATAAATTTTCTAAAAATCTGAAATTTGGGCCAGGGGTCTGTTCCCGGCTTAAGTCGGTCCTCGAAACTTTTCAGCCCGATCGGATCAAATTTGGGAGGGGTAGGGGTCAAAATGTGTATTTTGAAAAATGGATATTCGAGATTTTTCGCGATCTAGGAGTGTGGGGTATCATTTTCCACTAAATTTTGGACGCTGAATCGATTGGAATTGGTCCGGGACCCGCCACACCCACTGTTTCCTATTTCCCCATGTTGAAGAAATGAGTCTCCATGGAATAACCGACTAGGAATAACCAACCGGTGAGAAAGAATTTGCAGCGTTTTTCAGAAAGAAATACGTAGTTTTTACCCTATTCAACACCATCTTATCCCCTCATCACCAATCTTGAATACCTCAAAACTGTGCCTTCCCGAATGCATCTGAAACAATCTGAAATAATTGTAAAGTTATTATTTTTTTAAATTTAATTATTATTATTATTCATTTTTTATTTATTTATATTTTAACCTTTCTCTGAAGGAGAGAATTTCCGTCATCTCAAGTCCTTAGTGAGACTCTTATTAAGAGTGCCCTCCCAAAGAGAGTCCTCCCCACGCTTTGGATTGATTATTTCATTTGCCTTTTTCCTGGGGTAGGAGGTAATGTGGTGTTTTCGAAGTCTCCCTTACTGTTGGATCAAACATCAATTCACTCAAGTTGACTTTGAGAGCCTGCACTTATCATGTTCGAACAGATGTTTACATGCGATCAGTTCGCTCTTCTGATTTATCGTTCGCTTCTTTCTCGCGGTCCGCGTTCTTAGAATAAATTCTCCCCATCAGAGCTCTCTAACCTCTCCGTTCGCACGGAAGTCCACTTGTCGAGGTTTAAATGGTATAAGTAATGGGTGTTTTCAATCTTCGTCAGCTTCGATTTCATCTCATCCAACTTGCCGTCACTCACTCACGACCTGAATGATATTGACGGTAAATGATCCCCGAGTGTTCTCTCCCACAATGTTGGTACGTTTCACATCTGAAAGCACCTGATTTGTTGTTTTGCATAAAATTATAGAGATGAGCGATTATTTCCAACTTGCTAATCACACGTTCGTTCGATTCGAGGGTGCCAACATGGGTGGTCACTTCCGAGGTAATTATTCCTCTTAGCGACCGCGTATCGAATTTGACAAGTTTTAACCAACCGCGATACGCCTCTCGCGAATCTAATCGAGGGTTGATGGAGCCGCACAGCGGGTGTCTGGTTAATTTTCACTTCGCGGTCACTTCCCCAATTCAATCGAAATTGGGGCGGTCCGATCTAAGGACGATAAAAAAATGTACTTGAATGTCGATCCACAAATGAAGGTAATAGGATAGTTTGAACGTTTGCTATATGATCACAACTATGACGTTTTTGCAGGAATAATTATGGCACAAAATTGTAGTTAACCACGCACTCAAAATATTGAACTTACGAATTTGAATGTTGATTGTTCTCAGCATTCTTTGAGTAGAATAAGTAGAGCTCATTTAGGGTCCTTATTTGTTCAATTGTAGGACTTGAGAGGAGGCAGACTTCAGGTTATAAATAGGAGATCAAGAGGAATATGTGTCAACATTCTAGTTTTTTCTCATCTTAAATAAAGTCAGCAACACGATTGTATGGATACCCCCATAGAAGTCCTCTGTAGCTCACGCCCAAAGAATCCAGGGTGTCTGAACACTTACTACCCATTTATTCTTACCTACTAATTCTTCTCGCAAATGATGAGCTCATTCGGAGTCCACACTTTTGTTGACTTATGTTTAACGGCTTCTCTCAGAAGAACGGCGTAATAAAAGGCTGCGGCCGGTAGGAGCCTTCGGGGCCTCTTGTTCTGAGCGAGTCTTTCCAAGTTAAACACAACCTGTCAAAACCCCTCCCTCTCTCTGATCGTGATATACTTGCCATTTCGAGCGAACACTCCTTTCAGACCGAATTCAATTACACGGCGAAAGAAGCGGACGTATCGGTGTCCAACGCCATTAGTCATTCCCACTTTTTCAAACGCACGCATCCTATCTTCACGTACATCTAAAGTTATGAGGATTGTTTTTCCTTCAAAAGCAATCGTTCAGTCTCGATAATCAAAGAGCTAATGAACATCCGCATATTGGCCGCCCTTCTGAGAATATACGAAGAACGGGATGTGAATCTACGTTGGAAATTCCCCTCAATAAATCTCAGCCTGTACTTCCACCCCGGATGATATCAACGTTTGAAAATATCGAGGAGTGAGTTGCCCAAAAGCTGTCAATAAATACAGGGTGACTCGCTACTCCAGCAAAAAGGGCATCTTCAATATAGTCCGATTCCTAGTTGTTTCCCAGGTATTTTAATTTTCAAGGTTTTTCAAGAAATTCAGCACCATACTGACGAGAAAAAAAACATGAATTTCTGAAAAATTAATTCTACCCGAAATCCATGTCGAATCTATGTAAAATTTACTACCTAATACAACCTCGGCTGATACCATGAAAAAATTCAATCCCAAGCAGTATCATCCACAAAAATGAAACAAATTCAAAATTTACGAAATTTGGTAAATTTACTATTTTTTGCGTCTTAAACAGAATTCCTTACGTAGACAGCGGAAAGTTTCCTGAAAACTGCCTCCTTGGAGTAAGCTCTACAACGGTACTGTAAATTCATTTTTTGCACTTGAAAAAGGAGAAATTGTACGTAGGATGTGAAAAATTAAGAGCAGAAAAGAAAGGGGTTGTGAGCAAATATTTATAGGCTCAACTAAATTCATTAGGTATTTTTAATTTTGAAACACCTGTTAAATCGCAATTAATTAATCGCTTATTAATTTTTCTCAAAATGTCCTTTGCCTTCGGCAATACATAATCTTGCTCTTTTTCACAAATTCGTCACGATTTCGCGTTAGGTCGAGTGCCACCACTCAGTCTATGCTCGTCATAATGCTCTAAAGTCATCAACCGTAAAAAATCTTCGAATGCGCAAGAAATTTTCCGGATGAATCATTCTGTCCCTGTTGGCCTTCCTGGCACCAGAATCGGTGTTCGCCTTAGGCTTTCCACGTGGGTGAGGCCACTCCGTCGATATAACGTGTCATTGTATGCATATCCATCTAACTGTTGGAGCTCCCAAGACGAGTAACCAATTCTACGAATACAAGACGTTCAATGTTCCGGTTTGAGCAATAGTGGGACAGGCGGTTAGAAACTTGGGGAAACTCCGCTTCTGAATGAAAGAGTTTATATTGTATCAAGTGTCCCAATTATCGCTATCAATCAGGTGTGTCAATTTTAAATTTGAATAATGTACCCTCAATACAGGGATTTGTTATAACTAAACCGATTGAAAACTCGCATCGATAAATTTTGACGAATTCTGTTGTATGGACCAATGAGTAGACAGAACTAGTCCTGAGATACTCGAGGCCGATTTTGCAACCACGCTCTAGAAACGTCAAAATTAGATACCAACCTGTTGTATGAATCGATAAAAATTAACTGTTTCGTGGTCGGAGATTATGCAGCTGGAAGAACTTGGTGATACTATTGACGCGTCCATGTTCAATTAATGGAATTTCCCATCGTACCATCTCTCTGAGGACAAATAATTCTAAAAAGTAGCGGAAATTGTTATGAAACAGACGTTATGAGACATCATCCTAATAGTGAATTTCGCATGAAGATGACCAAATATAAGTGTTTGGCTGTTGACTTTCTCATTTAAATTTATAATTAATAAAATTTAATTTGAATACTTTTTCTTCTGTTTTTATCTTTATATTTTCTCCTCACGAAGTCTCAAGAAATCACTTGGAAAATTTTCGGAAATTCTTAACACTTCATCATTAGTTTAAAAATTGTTTACTTAATAAAAATATTAACTTTGCACATCTACATTTTTGTCACTGCACATCAGCTCAATTTTATTTTGGAGTTAGATTCTGGAGTCCTAACTGTCCTAGTCCTGAATTAACTGAAATTTTGAATAATATAGCTAATTTTTAAATTTTCCGAATCTTATCAAATTTTTTATCCGTAAATCGATTAGAATTATTTATTTATTATTATCTAAGAAATTTGTATTATTTTTGTACGGAGCTGGTTTTAATCATTTGAATTTCCGCAGAACGACGATGATGCCAATGCGCTAAATTGAGTTGGGAGAATCGTTCGTGTCAGTGGTTTCTGGAATATTCATTGCTATGTTAATGAGATCTAAGATGAATAGGAGACTTCTGAAAAAATTCAGTGGGCACAAAATACGAGCGGATTTATGGTGATTCTATTTACACATTTCTCATGATATGAATAGGGGCGTGTTTGAGTTGTCTTTTTAGGACTGTCTGGTGCCGGATGAACGGTTATTGTTGTTTGAGGCGACATCTATCCATCAATCCAATATGAATCCAGTTTTGGTTCCATTAGCTTGACAACTTAAGGATGAGGGGAGTCAGTTCGGAAAACAAGGAGCTTAACCCTCGAGGCAGCCTTGGCCTTCGAAGGCCTTGATGTGTTTTTCTTCTTGCACAATAGAGGCAGGAGGGATCACCACGCCCTGGTTTGGGATCAGACGTTTTTGAGGGAGGGATGGGGTAGCGTTGTGTATCCTCCAAATGTCAAGTATTCAGTCCTTGGGGCAAGTGAGGCCCCACTTCTGCCCGCCTCCGACGAGAAAGAACCAATTACGCTGGGTGCTGGGTCCGTTTTTATAAAGGTTAGTTCCTGACTTGAGCGTTTGATTGGAGAGGGCTCCACCTTGACGTGTTGGTTTTGGACGATGGAATTGAGTGAACGTTGTGTCAATAGCTCTGTTACTCTCAGGACACACGCCTAACCAAATCTGACGGTGATCGAGAGAGCCGATGTTGAATGAATATGTCGGAAACTATAACCGACCAGTTAGGTACGTATGGTATAAGGCTGAACGACGATCGGAAGAATCATAATAATCATTTAAGTATTTTAAACCATTCCTATTCATTATATCCCATAAAGCTTCCAGGATAGGAGCAACGAATTTTAGGAACAAAAACCCGTCAACGTATTCGAATCTATCATAATTCTGTCTGAACCTCGTTTATACGACAACGCGATTATTCATTCATCAATCACGAGAATGGCTTCCTACTCTTGCCAACTGAAACTGAGAGCTTTCATTGTTTTTTGTCACAATAACAAAGCCCTCACGATTCATTGTCTACGATGCCCACGACATCATGCATTTTTCATTTACCCATTCTATATTAAACTTGCTCGACGTTTATTGGAGTTGTCACGATTTCGGAGTCCGTTGAGTGGAAGAGACAGGTTATTTGACTTGATTTACTCGTATTTTATAATAACTGACAGCTTGTTTTCTAACTGGTTGCTTCATTCTACATTGCCTCCTAAAAACAGTTTCATTAATGAGCAGTGTGCAGCATAAATGAGGTTAACACAAGCTCCGTTCATCAAGGCAAGTCGTTTTCATTTCGATACAAGTTCGTTGATTGAACTTTGCGCCTAATGGCATGAGAAAATTAGTGGCTATAATTTGAATGCGCACATTAATTATAGCTATTTACCATTTAATTCGAATTCAACTAATGAGGATGTCAAGTCTCGTCTCCCTGCTCAACTAACGAAACTTGTGGTTTTTTCCACTGAAGAATGATGGAGAAACTTCTAAAAATGAATGAAGTAAAGCAAATGGACACCAGGGCTCAATGAGC
Organism: Cyrtorhinus lividipennis; assembly: GCA_019603395.1. Lineage (NCBI taxonomy): Eukaryota > Metazoa > Arthropoda > Insecta > Hemiptera > Miridae > Cyrtorhinus > Cyrtorhinus lividipennis. The sequence goes on along the minus strand of CM034000.1, from coordinate 20,732,447 downwards.
TGACAATTTTGATTCTGTTTATAATGTACTCGTAAATGTCGATCGTCAGACGTAGAAAGATGTCACCAGTATATTGATAACGGGCCTTTCCTAGAAAAGCATCTGTTATGTAACAGGTATCTGATTGAGAAAACGATGCCCTGATTTAGTTTGTTGGTGATGAAGACAGTTATGTTAAGCTCATCGTATTAATCTCCAGATGCGGGATAAGGGTTACCTACTTGGAACTTGTCGAACGCATGGTGATAATTTTTGCACGTAGGTTGATTCCATTAGGGAGCATTAAAAACGTATAAGTCAAAAGATCCGGCTTTTCGGCAAGTTAGCAGGCGCCCCGAACGAGTTTTGGCGCGGGTGGCGGAAGGACTTGTTCCAAACAGTCAATTATCTCAGGGCACACCCCGAAAACGGCTAGCGTGCGCGGAACTTCTGTGTCGTGGGTCGACAAGCCTTGAAAGAGGCGACAAAAAAGATTTATGAATTATAATTCAAGTAAATTGCGGAAAACCAGCGGAACTGATTCGTTGGCTGGAACGATCAGCGTGGCCCAAAAAGTGTATTAATATACAAGCGCTGATTGGGTCTAAATGCAATGTATCTGCCTGAGTCGGTACATTCGACAGCAACGCACCTCTTGAAGAATCCCCTCAGCAGTGATCTTGAACCGGTAGTGACTCATCGCCTTGTCTTTCATGTCATGTCTCTCCACTCATCACCCAAGACCGGCGGGAGGCGTTGGGCCACTTTCTTTTTACCGGAACTTATTATTCCTATTGCCTACCCAGGGATACTTTTACATACAGAAATATGACTAATGTGAAATTTTGGCACAGAGCCGTCTCTACGGCAAAAATTTTCTTATACTAAATATTTGTTGAAAAATTCTCCCGACCAAAAATGTAGTTTTTTCGAAAAACTTGGACAGACTTGGAGTTAGTCAAACGAACGTCTTGCTCTTGAGTACACCAAAATTGACATCTCCAAAGAACAATGCAACAATGCTGGAATTACAGTGAGTGGAATGCAAAGCCCGACAAAGGGAGTTCTCATTATTTACCACAACAGCGATTCGACTCGGAATTCATTTGGTGTTCAATGAGTCGTTATAGAACGGACCCAAATCGAATCAAACATGAATCGGATCCGAAGCGCCTCAAGTGGACAGACCATGAGGGTGACAAATCGTGAGCATTCGCCTGAAAATCCTCTACAACCACACCGTGAGCATCTTCTTCTGTCTTATGAAGAGCCGCGAACAATGAACTGTGAGACAACGAGGGACATCTCTGCCACCAGTGTTAAAGTTGATGAGAGCTCCTTTTGCTACAAAATCCAGATTCAGTCTTCTGGGGTTTGTGGAGGCTCTTTCGGGTCACATTCGTCTTTCTGACTCATGTTCGCAAACCGTCAGGAGGGTCAATAGAAATCGAGGTGACTCATGTGGTCAACAACCCGAAAGATCCCACGACCCGTGATGCAGAGGCATCTTCAGATGAGAGTAAGAAAGCTCATTCCTCGCACTTCTCAATCAGATGACTCAAAGAAACAGCCTTCTTTCGAATTCGAGGGACCAGAATGTTTGCGCGTTTATAACAACCCTCTCGATTTTTCCACCTACAGTTCTTTCAGGGTGTTTCCTGACTCACCTTTGACCTCCTAGCATGGGAACCATCAAGCCTGAACATGGGTTTGATGGGTTCCGGATGTGCATTAGTTCTATCGAGGAAAAAAAGAGTAAAGATGATTGCCCCAAGTTGTTCAATAAGGAATCGTTTTATACATGCGTTAACGTCCAAGTTCGGGTTGAAGGACTTACCCAATATGAATACGGTTATTTATTATGATTGTGCATCGACAATAAGAATACAAGTGGTTCGTATTCAAGTTTTCTCCTCTGAGTGCACCATTTGAAGTAAAATTACTGCAGTGGATGCTACAAATGTATATGTCTAATGCTGATTTTACGGGTTTAGACCTTCCCATCTGTTCATCAAAATTTTAAACCCGTATACTCTAAATGGCGGATTCTTGTATATTTTGAATTTCAGTCACGACAGTACATTTTGCCCCTTAAAAGACCCGAGGAAATTAATATGAGTCCGGTACTGGACATCAACCACAATGTCTGATGAATTTGGTACGCCACAATTCAGGAAACCATTATCAAGGAATAATACATTTTTACCACCTCATATACTTCATAATTTTAATAGGCGTCATCCGATTTAGCGTCTAATCTTTAATCTCTCTGTAAACAACGTCTTGGTTGAACATGATGTGTGGTGCTAATTGAAAGAGCGCCCAGCCACAACGCGTGGTAGGACATAAATGCGATCCAAAAAAGTCGTCCCATTATGCAGTTGGACATGACGACCTATCTGAGGAAGCAAGGGAGAAAAAAAACATGGAGCTGTAAAAAGCGAAGTAGCCGGAATCGCATTCAAGCGCCGCATCGAACATTTGCGAGAATTTTCTCGCGGTTATTGGAGCACTTCAAATGAGCTGGGTGCAGTGCGAGTGGGAATGCAATTCAGAATCCAGTTTTTACTCGCATTGGAGAAGTAATAAGAGTTGAGAGACGGGCGATATTTTACCTAGACAGTTGAAAATAGAGAGAAAATGCGATATTATTTATCTTTATTGGTCAACTTCCACCATAAACTTGGCACATTGGTTCATGTCGTGGTGTGCGGTGGACCTTTTTGAGCAGACGGAGCACTAAGAAGCTGTTCTTTTATTTTAAAAATGGAGATATTAGGAATAATGGGTCTAAGATTTTGTTAACAGATCAACATTTTATTTTGGTCACGCACAATCAAAAAATAGCTGACCGGCTATTCAGCTCCAAAAAGAGTAATAACATTTTCATATTGAAAATCGGTCTTTTTTAAAATAGGTATTTTAGTTTAATATAATTTAAATTTGTGAAAATTAGCATTGGGTTGTATAATATATATTCCTTGACACGATGTAGGCTGATGCTGTTTTCCCAGAATCTCTCCAAATGGTCAATGCCAAACACGTAAATAAAAAGCCACTCAGGTAAATGGGAGTGTAACCCTGAAAGGTGTCAAGATTTTCTAGATCTCCTTCACAAGAATTTTTTAGTCGTTCGGAACCCATAACCAACACCCAACACAAAATCGAGGTGTATAGCCGGTCAAACAATTTACCACCCAATTCGAAACGATACCCACTATTCGGTTGTGATGCATTATGTATCAGCTCCTCATTTCATAACGTTTCGCATTTTCCTAGCTTACTTTATGTGCTTCTCGATTCGAAGTCCCAGAGAGAAAAAACGTCGATGGAAGCTGAATAAATCACTATTCGACGCGACTTCTCTCGTGACCCGTTTCACAATCAGATTAGCCAAACAGAATCACTCCTTCCATTAGCCCAGTAAAAACCACAGATTCCATCTTCTTTATACGGTCGTAAAACGTGATAAAATTATTCCAATCACCGCTCATCGTCCGATTTTGGTCGTTCCATCTTCGATAACGCGCTCTGGCCCTTCAAATAAATTACCCTGCATTAATCACTTCATGGGGTTCGAAAACTCGAAATTTGAGGTCGGAGCCGACGCGTTAAAAGTAAAAACAAATTACGGCTAGCTCCTAAAGCCCCCTTGTAATTAAGATATGATATTAACATTTAAATCGAATGTTTATCATAGGGAGAGTTATGGATCATTATAAGACGCTAAATACACGGCCCTGCGTGAAGCAGTTTTGATCAAACGTTTGACAAGTTAGAGCTTTTCACACTGGTCGTGGTTTCATCACCTGCGACACCGAACAAAATTGAAGGAAATATGATTTTCAGAGTCTAAAAAGATTGGTACAAAATGTGATATTCTCACTAATAATTGGCTGATTCGATGCCACCTTACGATGGATCAAAATACTCGTCAAAATGTCAAATCATTGGACCACAGCATTTTGTGAGAACTGTTGGCGAAGGAAGGAAAATTTGCGAGGAGAGGAAATTCGATAATTTTTGAGAGCATGTCTGTGAGTTCCCATGAGGGGATGACTAGAAATGAGGTCACATGGGGAAACATTCAGCACTCGTTGATGTATAGAGGACTGCTGATAAATGTTAGGCCCAAGGAAAAATGAAGGACGCTAATCCTTTTCGAAATGCCAATAATGACATTCTGTCAAATACGATCGGGCTGGAATATCGGAATGTTTGTTTACGAGACAGACGAGTTTGAATGTTGCCGAATGGCCTCCTACTGCTAAAGAAAGCTTTCATGCTTTAGTGGGCAGAGTGTGCGCGGTTCTCGTCTAGCTTCGACCCGCCGCTCCTACACGCCCACGATCGAGACATGTTTCAGTTGTTGACAACCGCAACGGAACCCTTTTTTCAGGACTCGGAACATTATAATATACCAAAAGGTTGACGGTGGGTTCAAACCGCGGAGAATAATTCCTATGATTACAACATTCAAACCCCATAATCTGACGTAAATTGGCCAATGAATTCCAAAAACTTCTTTCGCCATTTGGAATCGTATCTTCCTATGCCACATTCTTCTTTTGACAAACTCATAAAGAACCAGTAAATCACCTACGCCGTCCAAACTATTTATCTCAATGACTGCGGCGATTTTTTTTAATTGACAACATAAACAGAACCACCCATCATCCCACCTGGGAGATCGGAAGGTTCTAAAAATGCTCCGTTCCCAGGTGCTGACATCAATCAAAATTAAATCCTGTTAGTTTCTAGGGTGATAAATCCTAGCTGATCCTCTATAAGACGACACTTATAAGACAGAGCATTCGGTATGGTTGTTCGAGCATACCTAGTTTGAGATCTCAAAGTTCCTTGCGAGTATTCTGACAGTACAAATCAAAGCATACGCTTAAATGAGATCTCTACATAGCAATTTTACAACCTACGATTTATTATACGGGGTATACTTTTAGTGTGCGTCTCGACGTGACATCATCTGAGCGGAAACCTGTTGGAACGTAATTGCAATACACTAAAACATTATCAAACAATGTAAAAACGCGGCGAAATTATTCAACATATTCTCGCGAACAGCACAGATCATAATTGCAAGGGAAAATTCGTTTCAGAGCTACGGACTCCGCTCCGAAAGAATTTGGATGAAATGAGCCGAAACTACTACTTAGAACTACGTGATAAAAGTCTCCTATTTTTGCCTTCAATCGGGGTGGGAAAAGATTAGGCAGAACTAGGCTTAGCAGAAACATCTGTGTTTTTCTTAATTTTATATTTGCATACCTACCTATGCTTAATCCGCATAACACCAATGTTTGAAGCGTAACTTGTTTTTAAAACGATAGTCGAGGAAGCACTTTGAATATTGTCGCAATTCATCATGAGCTGTGGGACTCCGCAAAAAAAGACGCAATTTGTAACCGAAACTCCTGAAATGCTTTTAAATTATAGATACAGGGGCGGCCCCGTCTTGGGCTGATTTATCTTCGGGACCCCCGAAAAGGTCAGTCGGTAATATGTAGACGTCCCCATCCCCGTGGCCTCCTGGTAAACATATCTTGTAAGATGTCGATGAGATATCGAAAGCAGGATCGATGGTCGTTTGTTGGTTCGACTTGCGAGTAGCCCGATAAGATCAAGACCTAAATGATTCGTGTTGGCAATCGAACCCTACTTGACTGTATTGGATTAAGTCATTAATTTGATGGCCATAACGAAATTGTAAAAAATCGTACATTGATTTCCGCCGGAGCTAATGCCGAAACTAATTACTGTACTAATCATTGATCAACACTGTAGGAGGAGCTCTCGATTCATCATGTAATTTTTCCTTCCAGCTTTCAATAACTTACTTAAGTTATACAGGAGACTCTTTCCAGAATGCAGTGCTCAGTCCAATCAAACATATTGTCTGACCAACGTTTTGATAGTTCATTTTTCAATTACTCAACTTCAAGTGAAAGTGGCCTCAGGACTTATTTTTATCGACCTGTCAAGAAATAGAATTTGACGTTCCTGACACATCAAGTCCTGATACAACTTTGATACAAACACTTATAAAATTTGAGTAACAAGACTTTTTTTACCTGATAACTCGAGAAAACCTTTTTAAGTTATCACGAACCTTTAAGGTAAGAAATTAGCTCAGCTAACTCGTTGGTTGATCATGTTCATAACGCCACGGGTATCATTTCAGCGATCCAACGCGAGGGCGACTCATGAGTAATAAAACAAAAAAGTATTCAATAACATGTAAGAGAGGCATACACGGAAGGTTTGCATAACTTTCAACTCATAAATGGATACAATTTTTACTTTGGAAGCATCCTTCACCCCCTTTCCGGTATTTTCTTTATAAACGTGTAACCGATAAAGACGTTGTCCGTCTACTTCATTAACGATATCTGTCATCAGTTTTCAAGTAAGGTTTTGGTTTCATTGGTTCCATCCGTAGGGGGGCAGCCTGCTATTGTATCGAACATACTTTGTCTGAACCAAACTGCCATCTCCAGTTCGATAGACTGAATAATCGAAAACGGAATGAAAACAGGAGAACAAATGGTGAACCACACCCGCTCAGAAAGGAGATCTGAAGATAACAAAACTGTAACCTATCGGCGAAGCGGCTCTCTGAAAGCAGTTGTTCTCTTTTTGCTAAACGCAACACCACCTCAGTTAAGTGCTCTCCGAAATAATTGAAGCAAAACGATACTGTGGTCGTAAAGAGCGCCAAATAAGAAAATGATATTGAAACAAATAATGCTCCTTCATGCTGGTAATTTGAAGCAGTTCCAAAGGTTAACTGTTGGGAATTATCGAGCCGAGCTGGGAATTTTCTTATAAATGCCCCGAGATTGCTGGCGAGCCGAGTATGAGATGTTCAATTATCCTTTCGGGCTGGACATTAGCGCTTTGTTGAGATTCTACGATAAACTGTAGCCAGGCTTTGTGTTAGAGGAATGCAGTTTTCACACAAAAATAGAGGCTTCGACTTTTTTGATGAATGCTGTTGCAATAGTTGAAAATTTTGAGCTAACTCTCAAGCTTATCCATCTTCAATCATCTATTCAGTGGGAGGAAAATTAGAAAAAAAATTTAAATATCCAATAAATCTGGTTTATACCGTCGGCGGGAGTATTTGCCACCCCATAAATAGCGGTGCCACCTTCATCTATAATGTGGCGATAAAAACCCGAAAGGAAATCGGACCGGCCATCGCGACCTTCAGATCGGCAAAGACCTTGTTTAGCACCTCCCAGGGGTGTGGGCTTCTGTTAGGAGACAAGGTCGTCTGATACATAGTATCGGGGTGCAATAACTTCTAGGAGATGCTCTTCTGGTTGTGGTTGCTCTTCTTGAACCGCTTGACAAAAGCCATCGATATTGTGACGGCTTTTTCAGTATCGTTATAATGTGGTATAGCTCTGAGAGTTCTCTCAATTTACAGAATAATAAGCACACGTACTTGGAATCAACAGGGTTGAACGTCGCGTACAACCGTAGGAGATCGTACATTACAAGCATAGTTATAACGTCGATGTAAGGGAATTAACTCCATTTGAAGTGAGATTTTTTCATTTCAATTATCAAAAGTCAAATTTAACGTTCCGTGTCAAAAAATTCAGCAAGGAAAGGACAGCTAATCGTTGTCTCTCTCATTAAATATGATAATTAAACAAAACATATCACAATGGTTGTTCATAATGTAATTCGAACGAAACAACAAAAAAATTACCAAGAGCTGGAAAGGGCCTAATAGAACGAATTTTATTATTCAACAGGCCTCTTAAGTTGTCAACAGGCGGCTCCTGATGTCCGGAAAAAGTCACCAACAAACATTTCAAATTATGTAAATGAAAAAGTCAAAAAAATTAACATCGCTCCAAAACACTCAACCCTGTCTTAAAATGATTGGGGCGATTAATCTTTATATTTAATCCCTTCTCAATGCGCGAAGGTGTGGGTTCTAAACTACGGTCAAGTTCTTCCTTGACGAGCCGTCAACAACTCTTGAGCCTCGGAAATCTTTGAATTGATTTGGTTCGATCGGAGACCAGAACAAGAAATACGGTGACTCGGATGTCGCCGGAGGAACATGCTCTTAAACACGTCGGAGAGTTGAGACAGTACGTGAGATTTGTCCAATTCTGTTCAAACATCTAAAAAAAAGAATGTCGAAAGCGATTGAATTCCGGTTTGATGAGGTTTTTCTACACACGTCGATTCTCATTCGAAATGTACATTATTACTGCTATTCGTGAAAATTGCGATCAGATGTTTTTAGAACGAGCGCTTGACAATACAATGTCATCAGCAAGTACTAAACTCAAACCAATGAGGCAACCTATCAAGAAGCTCAGAATCAAACAGGATTCCGTTTCCCATGTTAAATAAACTTTCTGTCGGCAGTTCTCCACATTCCTTGTAGTATTTCTCCATAAATTCTGATTTTCGAAGGTTATTAGATTCTAGATTCTCTTAACGATCCGTCTACATATTACTTTGCACATCTGAAAAACGAAGATCGAGTAACAAAATGATTGAATTTCACATATTGTACTCGAAGGCCCTCAGTTGCAGCTGGTGATATCAACGGTCGGTAAGGAGGCGGATGCTTCATTCCGTTTTCCATCACAAGCCGCAATTCGCCATTTGCTTAGCTTTGGTGCATATTTAATTACATTGAGTAACAATGTAAACCTTAATTTCTAGACCTTATTTACGAATACAAACACAGGTAGTATTATGAAATCATTGATGAGGTTCTTACCGCTCCCAATTTTATCCGATGCGTCTACGTTTATATCATCTTCCGTAAATTCCATCACGAGGTAAGGGAAAAAGAAAGAAAAATCAAGAGGAAAACTCAAATTAATTGAGCTGTCGCTTCAAAATGCCACGAAATGAATGAATGTCCGACTTTTTGCCAGCCCAAGGCGGTTCAGTCTTTAATCAATTTGACCAACGGCTCTATTCAACCGTTCATAACATGCATGTGGGTAGTAAGTGATTTAATGTGTCCATTCCTCGGCTAATTGCCACGACTTTCAGTTACTCGAGTATTAAAAGCGATATTTTCATCAGTAATCATGGGGTATCTTGTGACGTTGAAAGTGAGACCGAACAAAATGTGCGTTTCCGTTTCGACTTCGAAGAAAATTAGGGGATGCTGCTTGCAAGACTTTTTTGAATTATTACTATAAATTTGATTTGTAAAGATCGCGAACTAATTACGGGGTCTGCAGCCGATTCAGTTTCTCTTTTTTGCTGGGGTAAGTAAAGTTCTCAACACAGTCCAACTCAAATGTCAAAAAAGGCTTGTAACCTAAAGGAAAATTGTATACCTGTGATGCTGATCATACCAATGTTGAGGAATCATCGTCAAACGTACCCATACCCCTCTGTACAAGTTTGAATTGTCGATTTTCTTTGCGGTACAACGGTGTTCTGACTTCTTAACAGTCTGTCCCATAAGCTTCTCTTGACAAGCTCCCGGGTTGGAAACATAATACGTATATTTTCTCGAAAGTTGTCACTTCTTCTTTTACGACTCGCAGTTTAGTGCATTCGCAAAAACATAACAGTATCTCGGTGGAAAACGATCGCGGCCCCGACGGACACTGGGGATATTAAAGAAGGGAATAAACAAAATGTTGCTGCAGCTGACCAATCCTTGTGCCGCCAAATGAGCGAGGTCGGAGGTCCTTTTGTATCATACAATTAAGAAGGAAAAATGTTCAACAAAAATTTTAGAAAAATGCTGGTAATTATTTCTTAATGTTTTATTCTCTAGGTTAAAAATCGTAAAAATCGGATATTTGTACTTATGGCTAACGTTTTGTAATGAACATTTCAAAGCAGTGTTGAAATTGTAAATTTTTTTGTTATGTTTTCTTAAGTGTATTCTCGCAAGTTGGTCGCACTTTTTTTGTGCTTATTTTTAATTCAAAACTGAGTAATTTTCGCGGTATTTTGGGCCGCGGATATGGGTACAGTTAGTTAACAAGTGTCAACACTTATCTAACCACCCATTTCACTTTCAAAATTGAGAACTTCGATGAGGCTTAGCAAATGTCAATGAAATGCAGTAGCTCGAGACGTGATTTTCGAGGGAACTCCTTCTGGGCGGGGATCGGTATTTAGGAAAAAGGTTAAGCAACATGATGACACCGTACTTGGGCAAGTACAACTTTACAACTGTTGTTTATGGGGTCAGTACAGGGAGGCGAGGTCTCACTCCAGACGCTGAACACGAGTCGAGTAACATTCACAACAATAAATCTCTTGGCAGACCGAACGTCCGGAGAGGACGTAGGTGTGTTGTGCGGAATCTTCAGCGGTCAAAGTTGTTGGTTACCCATGTTTGAACGATAAAAATCCCTCAAGAACAACCACACATTTTTTCGTCATTCTTGCGGATAAAACCTACTCTTCGGCTAAATTTGTAACAACAGCATTTTTGTAAACATTCCAGTTTGGCAACATTGATAAACTATCCATTTTCTACTATTGCCTACTTTTCCAACAATTGGTCTTACATTTGTCTATTGAAAAAACTTGCTGCGCCAATATACTCAGCAGCGTCACTTGATTATAATACGAGTTTTTGGAATCGTAGTTTGGAATTAGTTCTAGGCGTCTGACTGAGAAAATCGTGCTTCAAATATCAAAACGGCTACTCCAATTCAGGGTCCAAAATTTAGTAATATATGATACCCCACACGCCTAGGCACCAGAAATCCTGACACATACAAAATGGGTGGATACATACCCATTTTGACCCATAACTTCTTCCGGTGGGTGCCAATCGTTCTGGGACACACATCATTGAATTTAGCGTCCAAAATTTAGTGGAAAATGACACCCTACTCGCCTAGGTAGCAGAAATCCCGAAAACACATAATCAAATTGGGTAATAAATACCCAATTTGACCCATTACTTCTTCCAGTGGGTGCCAATTGTTCTGGGGCCCATTTTATTGGATTCAGCGTCCAAAATTTAGTGGAAAATGACACCCCACTCGCCTAAATCACCCAAAATCTCGAAAATCCATTTTTCAAAAAACACATTTTGACCCCTACTCCCTCCAAATTTGGTCCGATCGGACTGAAAAGTTTCGAGGACCCATCTCGGCTGGGAACAGACCCCTGACCCAAATTTCAGATTTTTAGAAAATTTTCTAAAAACGCGGTAAAACAAAATTCCATAACAAATGTTGAAGTTTTTCATTCGAATGGATCCTCAGTTCGTAAAAGAAAAGTCAGTATAAGCCTGAGTATTTTACGACTTGGCAAAAATAAGAAGAAAAACTGGGCTCTCTCCAGCTCATCATTTCCCAACTACTAACCAGATATCAACAAATTGCCGTACACTCCCCATCAGAAAATTGAATCTTCTGAATAAAACCTAATATATTGGCCATCGTTTTAAAGAAATCGCGAATAACCAAGATAAGACTTTATTGAGTTGTCCGGAACCGGTCATTTCTTTAGCTATTTATGTCGTTGGTTGACGGCGCGTGGAGGAGAATGCGAGCGAGTTTCGACGGCCTTGAGGATGACCGGTCGTGAGATGTCAATCACCTTTTAATATCATGAATCAAAAAATTCGAGTTTGTCTTGTTGGCAATCGAGATTGTTGAAAGACGATTGGCGAAATTCAAGGTAGGTCCCCTTGACAGTGAAATCTCGTCGCGCGATTTGCCAAAGACAAATGTGTCTCGCTAGAAAACACTAGATGACTGTTTATTATATAAATTTGTATATCAAGAAAAGTGAGTGACAAGGCGTGGAATGCAATCTGAAGGCTCGTTTGTCAAAGACGAAAATACCTAAATGTTGAGGCACTATGCGGGTTTTGGTTGATTATTTTTTACGATTAAGGAAAGCGGATATGCCGTAGTCAATTTATGAACATTGCGTGAATATTATTCCACGAAATTTTATGAAAAACATTGGTACTTAGTTCGCTTATAAAATACGAACCCGACAATTTTTCATAATTTCATTTTTATATAAAGACCTACAATCGAACGAAGAATTTAGATCTATATATTATATAGACCGGAAGACTGAATTTCAATCGAATTTCGGACAGGTGGCTTTTCCTTCTTTTTCAGAAAATAACCAGATCCATCATAATTTGTAGGAGTAATTGAGCTTATTTTGTTGTGTTTTTCGTTTCCTAAATCCAATTATATGCGTTTCTAAAAACTGCGTTCTCCTTCAACACTACATGTAAAAGACGTTGTAAAAACCTGTGTTGATAATGGTGATGTTTAAACTTCCAGTCCTGAGAACTAAATTATTTCTTAGTAAGCTTGGACTTGTGTCCAGATAGCATCTCGAACGAAGTATCAGGTGGTTAAGCACATTTGTCGTGAACAACCTAACGTAAAACCCCCGTTAATTCTCTTCAATACCCTCGCTAACAAAGCCCTAAATAAGAGCATTGAGCCGCTTCTATACTCGGGCTTACTGCCAATTAAGGGACTTGTCTGTTGGTTCAGAAGAGGGTTGTTCTCTCGGTTATTTCTCTGGCCGGAACGACTTTGCAAATACGGGATCAAGAAGCTCGATGAAAATAAAAGTCTGACGCTATCCTGTACGGCTACCACGCCCCCCACCAATAAAAATAGAAGAGATGCTGGAAGTCTTTAAAATCTCATTTGGGTTCAGCATTGTGAATGATCAAAGTGATCGTGAGGTGTACCTAATCAATGTACGAGTATACTCGGAATTATCGATCATAGTGAACAATCATAAAGAGCTTTTTGGTTGAGTAACACAAAACTGCAGAGCTTCGATTTTTTTTTTTTTTTTTTTTTTTTTTTTTAATTTCCTTGTTAAAAGCGTGTAATGAAAACATACATGGACGAGAGAATAGAGGAATCTCCTCGACCAGTGCAAAATCCCTGGGGGCTTACCGGATGACCGCCAGTGCTCGGCTAAGAGCTCATAAAGTTGTCCAAGAGCCCTGCAATCAAGTCGTCCCAGTCATCGGAAGCCCATTGTTTGGGTTCTCCTGGGTGATGATAATGGGAGCCTTTCAATAAGTCATCTGAATACCCTTCTGGTTGGTTAACCTCGCAAAAAGTCGGCCAAAAGTTTTTTTTTCTTGTGAAGTGTCTAGTGGCTGTGTCTACGTCCTAAGGGGACTGTTGGACGATGAACAATAATATGGGCACTCAGAAGCCCAGACTGTTCAGTGAGAGGAATTCTTTGAGGATGATTTCAGAAGAGCATGTAAAGCTTTTCACTCCTAAAATTAGTCAGTTCCCCTTAGATTTTCTTCTTAAATTAGAAGCCGAGCGTTCCAAAATAGTGAATACAAAATTTTCCGCCTTGTTTGAAAACACGGCCTATTATAAAATATGAGCGCCTAAGGACTCGCCCACGTTTAGCGTTCGACCCAATTGATACCTTCCCTATCGCAGTCAAATCTAATCAAGTCATCTACCCACCTAATCGAACGCTAACAAGACCGGGTGGGTGACGCATATATTGAGTGCAGCTTGTCGCACCTAAGGTGTGATTAAATGCACTTTCATACTAAGCTTCCTCTTTTTTGACGATAAATCGAAAATTGAATCCTAACCGTGAATACGCAAATGAAGTTATTCGCATTATCGCTACGTTACATGGGATGCAACCAGCAATCAATCACTTCAGGATGAATTTTGCGAGGGAAAAAAGTTTGAGCGTATAATTACACCTTCCTTTCAACAAAATCAAATGAATGGTTTGTAAAGAGACCGATGATTTCTTTCTTGCCTTCACTGAGCTTCAGCAAAGTGAGTTTAGGAAAGTCACATTTGTTAAATAGTCTGAGGGCAACAAATGATTGGAGAAAGAAATATAAAGGAAATATAATGTACAAAACAATGTACGTAGAGAAATACGTATGATGAACGTGAATATTTACGTTAATTACGTGGTTGGCGTTAATTTACGTTAACTTGTGCAACAAGGAAAATATAGAGTGAATGAAATTTGAAAGTCGTCATATTAAAGTACACATACAATAATGCTGTAATGATACACCATTTCTTAAAGGCTGTTACGAGAAATTCAACCATTTCCTGGCATTCCCAAGGTATCATTGGCATCAGGTCCCAAGACAAACACAGTTTTAAAAGATTTATTTTGATCAATCTTTCCGTAAAACAGAAGAAGATTCCATCCACCCCAGGCTAACCAGCTAACCAAATCTATGTAAGAAATTGGTGTTTTCTGAACAAGATCTTGATCTTTGTTCAAAACAATAGCCTTCACCCATCCACACTACTTTCCATCTTCACTGATTTTCTTTGTAAGAGATTTTGAACGGATTCATGGCACTCGGAAGGAGTGGCATTATCAAATTGATGAAGTCCTTCAAAATAACAACCTCTGCCCGGTCTTAGGGTTTCTTCTAGATCTGTGGCCTCAACGTATATGAATATCCCCGAAGGTTTCTGTGCCGAGGGAAAACGGACACTGACGAGCTCAGTTACGATGAATCCAAAAAGACTCCTTCAACTTCTAATCACACATCTACACTCCTCCGTAGTATACTTAAAGGAGGAGGAACATTATTTCACACAAATAATGGCGGAAATGCCAGGGGTCAAGAATTTTGGCGCGAGAGCAATAAATTAATTCAAATATCGCCCCAGAAAGACGCTCCCAAAAACTAATAGGTATCCTCAAGACGTCTCTGGAAATGAAAATGGAACAAAAAAGTATTTTAGACCGTGACCACGCCCGGGCATATAAATGCCTTACCATTCCGGTTATGGGAGAAGAAGAGTTGAGAAGGTTTTTTTAATCTCATTCCTCATCGAATATCGAAATAATGTTTTCGATTCCGCTAATGAAGGGCGATATATTTCTTACGATTTGTCCTACTACAGTGCGGCTCCCATGGAGCAAATCTTTTTGACCTTAGGCGGCCAATAAATAATAATACACCTGCTATCAAATTGCCGTTCCCAATGGGCAATTTGCTCAGCTCCTGTTCTTTTTTCCTAATTGATTATAGCATATAAGTGCCTATCACAAAGAAATCGACCAGCGCATCAATCGGAGTTGGCGAACAATAATTTTTTTTTCCAATTTTAAAACTTATTTTAGTAACTATTTGTAGGAATGCGAAAAGCTCAGTGAAAAAAGGATGGTGTGCCTAAAATTGTATTTGGAAAATACGTTTGACCTCTATACTTGGTGCTACCTGTCTATATTTATCATTCTCAAGGAAGGCGATGACAAGGTGCAGTGAAAGAGAAACTGTCAGAGCTGAAGTGTCAGATGAGACTGAGTAATTTGCGCTGAGCTAAATTTTACGTCTTCGTCTATACACTCCTGAAGAAGATACCTAATGCACTATAAGGTGCACTAATACCTAAATCCTGATTGATATTTCCATGCTGATATAAATAACAAAACGTCGAACTAGCACGCGTTGCGGATTAACTATATTTAGGCTTGAAAAGGAGATTCTGCCTCGTCGCGGCGCTCCTTTTCGGATTTCTGTAAGGCAGAAGAAACCGGTCTGATTTATCATGAGGAAGGTACGGGAGATGGAATCTTCTCTGGAGGTAGTTCTTATAGTCGGGTTACACTTAAAACTTTCAAAGCCTCAGGGAATACCCGACAGCCCATCAATCCCCCGCCAAAGTGCTACTGAAACCCATAGAGATTAAATCAAGCCGTGCGCTACTTCTTATTGTTCTTCATTGCGTTATTTGTCCCTTATAAAGTAAGAAAGGAACGGGTGAAACTTATTCGATCCGATCGTTTGAAGTGAATCGACCCACATATCACTCGAATCTGTCGGTGAGGATTAGCCGCAAACTAGAATATTGAATGACCGATTGAATAGCCGCATTGTTCAATCTGTCTCCCTACTGTTTTACTTCCAAGTAGCCTCCAAAGGCAGTCGTACTCGTGCGCAGTAACCAGTCGTTGATGAAACCAGAATGAGCAACTTGCTATCGCACAATTATACGAGCCAGCAGTTATAAAATTGAGCTCTTGTGAGCGTTTCTACAGTTCTACTGATGCTTCATTTCAAGTAAAACCGACCTTCAGGCTGAGGGGCGGAGGCGGTTCTTACAGCGTAATCCGCAACATGAGTATGAACTCATGAACTCAAGTATGAACATCCTATGAACTCCCTGTCACCGAAACCAGATGCTTAACAGATCGTTCGTCGTCCAAGCGTCAAAATTATACAAGTGTTGAAATGTTTGGCATGAGTGATTAGTGTATGCGTATGCGTCAAAATATGTATTTCGAAAAATGGATTTTCGAGATTTTCGGCGATCTAGGCGGGTGGAGTGTCGATACAATTAGACGGGTCACGGAATGGTTGGAGCCCAGTAGAAGAGGTTATGGGTCAAAATGGGTATTTATATCCCTATTTCGATTGTGTGTTTTCGTAATTTCTGATACCTATGCGTGTGGGGTATAATTTTCCACTAAATTTTGGACCCTGAATCGGTTAGAATGGGTCCGGGACATTGCACACCCACTGTTATTCCAATTTTTCTCATGTTCGATATTTTCGTCGATTTAGGCGTGTAGGGCATTGTTTCCCTTTAATTTTTGAACGCTGAATCGATTGGAATGAGTCTCCATGCTCCTGGTCCGAGGAAAAACCAACCCCTGTGAAAGAATTTGCAGTTTTTTTTTTATTTATTTTTTTAAATATAATGTCAAAAATCTAATGTTTAAATTGTCAGAGGAGGTGCAAGAGAGAGTTGAATAGAGCTATCAGATCGCAAAATCACAATCACATAATCAATCTACTTTTATCTCTACGAAACTGTCACAATTTACCAACGGCATGTCACTTCAAAGTTCGTTGCACTTGAAATCCGACACGATCAGCTGTAAGAACAACCCACGTCAGAGGTGAATGGACCAATTTGTCGTTGATTTGTATTAAGGTGAGGGATATCTTGTTCCAGTAGTTTTTTTCTTGTATGGGAAACGTAATACCGAACAATACCGATCACAATACCGGTCATAATACCGGTGGCAGCACGTGCGAAATCATGATCTGATTCGGAGACTTTATTTCCGCGCGATTTTGAGGAAGGTTGTCCAATTCATATAAAATTATTCAAAAAATATATTGTTTCAATTTTTTTTTTTTACAATATTAATTTCCTCAATATGTAAAAAACCGTGATGCTAACAAGAGGCTGATTGTAGAATCCTTATTCCGTATGAACTTTGGCTATTCTCATTCCCTACTATCAAATATTTGAGTGATTTTGGTTCGGAACTCGAGCGCACTCATTATAAATTCTCCAATATACAAGTTTCATACAGGGACTTTGAAGTTAAACACCCTGTTTTGAACTATTCACACCCTAATTCCCCTTAATGGATGAAGAACAAGTTTCAACCTTCCTAACTTTTTTCCATACGCCGCCACAGGTTTTGTAGGATAAAGGACGTGTAATAAAATTTTATCACCGCCTCAAAATATATTCCACCAAGAGGCGAGGTCACCCGGGTAGGACTTGGCAATAGAAGTTTACGATTACGACTACAATCTAATCAGAAGTGTTTGACCAAAAAAGACCTCGTGAAATGCCAGAACAACCTTTTGTACAGGAGATGCCCAAAGCAGAAACAAATTGGTATTTGTATCTATCAAATCACCACACTTTATACGCCCACATTTTCTCAAAGACAAGATGCTTGGACGAACCCGTCCTTACTAGCTTGCAATTTCAACATTCTGTTCTGAAGGGTAAAAAAACGAATCAAACCGATTTGGGAATTTTACAATCTTCTTCTCCTTTGGTGGTCATTCAATCCTCTGAGAATGTCTCAACTGAAATTATAATTCGGCATCTGAACTGTTATCTTGTTTCACCACTAATTAATTAGATTTTAA
The DNA here is from genome assembly GCA_019603395.1 of Cyrtorhinus lividipennis. Classification (NCBI taxonomy): domain Eukaryota; kingdom Metazoa; phylum Arthropoda; class Insecta; order Hemiptera; family Miridae; genus Cyrtorhinus; species Cyrtorhinus lividipennis. The sequence goes on along the minus strand of CM034000.1, from coordinate 20,714,572 downwards.
AGAAACTGAAAATTAATTTTATTGGTATCAATGTTAGATACGACTGTTTCAGCATGAGTGGGTAATATTATCTTCTCTTTAATATTGTAAGCTGATGTGGCAGTTGGATGGAGACTTTACTTCTTTTCCCACGACCGCTCTCTTGAATATAACAGTTCACTGGTTGGTAGGAGTAGTTGGATCTAAAGAATATTCCAAACTATTTTTTATTGTTATCGCAATATTTGTTCGCTTATTTGTCCTCAAGAAATGTCACTTGTTCAGAAATTATTTGATTTCGGAGCTTGGAGGTGGACAGTTGCGGTTTTCAAAGACTGAGAGTCGATGCGCCTAAGAGGTAATTCGATTGTTATTTAATGACCAACAGGTGGGCGAATCCGATGGCACTGCCCACCCCCTTGATCGTGAAAGTAAAAGAGAAGAGTCCAGTGGATGGGTCAGTATCCAGAACGAAGGCGTGGCTGGAATTGAGGGAACCCTGGGGAAACCGACCTTGGCAAGGATGCTGGGACGAACAGGTTTACGTAACGATCCTCCTCATCCTTTTCGTAACTGAAACAAGCAGAGCTCAGTTTGGTTTTTACTCGTCGGAATTGTCGAAAAATACCTCAAATCCGGGCTGATTGACGGCCGAGGCGTAGGTAGCCGTGGGATTCGGAACATCTTCAGTGTCGCCCTCGCCGCCTGTCGAATGATTAATTTCACACCACCTGCTGAATTATATACCCAACAAAAAGCCGCCTTCACCTACACGCGAAGCGTTAATTTGGACGCGGCTCCAAAACGAAGATGTTCTGAACAAAATTGCAACACTCTTGTATTGTAAATCAAGAAGTAACAAATCTCCCGGATCGCACAACAACGTTCTTTCCAAACTTGAATTTATACTTTCATCCTTGCAAAGTGACATAATTAACTGCTCTACAAGTAGGTACAAAGTCTCGAAGCTAAGATTTTCCCGCCGATCTCCTGTTGTCGCCCCATTCTCTTACCCGGTTGTTTTTGTTCTTTTATAATATAACTTGTAGTTTGCCTGAACGCTCGCTGAAGACTAGAATTCGAAAAATATACGTCGAATATGCCCAGAAATACATTATACTATTCAGTCTAATATACTAATCCGTGTTCGAAGTGGCCAGCAAGGAGGCCCACACCATGGTACGCTCAATTTATTTATTCATTTTCTTTTCCACTTTGTTCACATGTACTGACTACAGTTTAATTTACACTGCTGATGGATCTAGGTCTCAACCTGTCCTAAAGGTCAAGGACCTGTCCAGGCCCGTTATGTAGACAGTAGTGGGAATTAGATCTAGATTGAATGTCAGCACACACACATCACACAGCAGATTTATACTATTTCACGAGCTGCCGTTTAATTACAAACCATCTAGGTAGCGTTTGACTTTTTACTTAACGCAGATGCTCTGGAATCTAGGTGACCACTTCAACTACTTCACGTAGTTTGTAGTTCATCGGTAGTGTGTCAGATAGTACAGAGTCGAGATGTCGAAAGGGGACTTATGACTGGAACCTTTTTATTCCCTCTAAAAGAATTTCTGTCTGCAATCATGATAAAAACCACATACTGGGCCGAGAATCCTAATGACGGAAGGAATCTTCATTACTACTTGGATGTTGGATCCTCCTCCTTTTCTTGTGTGTTCGGTGAGAAGCTCCTCCTTCAATGAAAAAAACGAAGGTAACTGGAAACCCTGGCCTTGAGCATGACTCTCCTGACGAAAAATTTTGGCTTTTTTCCGCCCCAATAAGAAAATAAATGATAATGTCCCTCCGAAAACTCAAGGTCGGGTTCCTTGACCGTCCCGAGAGCGAATCAAGCCCAAAAGCATCAAGCCTCCCACTTTTTCCTGTAGCTATAAACATATACAACTTGCCACTTGGACTCGACAGACCGCCAACTCTTCCACTGTCGAACAACTGGTTTGGTGTAATATCCTCATCCTCAAGCGGTTCGGTGTTGAGCACTGATTGTCCTAAGCTAGATATAGCTGGCTCGTTGTTATTTTCGACAAGAAGGCGGGCGGATTGGACACAAATGTTTGAATGTGGATAAAACTTCTGTCCTTCGATTTTCGATAGGCAACAGAGGATTCCCTATACATCCTACTCTAAAATTTCATATCACCCCTGTTTGTTTGAGTGTTCCCAGTAACTGTAATTGCCCTTCTCTCCCATTCAACGAGCATTGTAAATATCTGGGGGTTACTATTGATAATAATTTGAAATTTGACAAGCATATTGATTCTTTGATTGCTAGACTGCGGAAATTATTTTACGTTTTTAAGGAGACTGGTAGTTTCTTGTCCCGAAAACATATAAGAACAATTTATTTTGGCTTAGCATTCTCCATCATCAAGTATGGCATCATTCTATGGGGTAGTGCAAATAAAACTCTAATTAAAAAGGTGCAAACAGTTCAAAACCGTATTTTGAAAATTATATTAAATAAAAATATGAGGTACCCAACGTCCCATCTATATAAACAGCTTGATTTAAAAAACATCACTCAAATATTTTTAATTCAATCATGCATACATTTATTTCGTTCTGGGATCAAAAGTGAGCATGTTTCAGTTGCTTCTAGCAGTCGAAACTTTACTTCGTCGGGTATAATTTTGCCAAGAGCTAACACTGAATTCTACAAAAGGAATTCATACGTCAAAGCTCTTAAATTTCTGTATGAAAAAGGTATTAATGTTTTTCTTTTTGACAGCTTGGGTTCTTTTAAGAAAAAATTAAGCTCTAACTTATAGCTCACTGGCTTTCAGGATGGTTTTTCCTTTCTCTTTCTTTTTATATTCTTTATTTTATAATTTTTTGGTTCATTAGATAGTTATGTTTATGTTTATTCTTCCATTTTGGCACACAGTTCACCATTTCGTGCTTTGCATTTTTTCTGATTGTCTGAACTCCGCCGAAGAGCACAAGTTTTTTTTTTAAAACTTATTCTTCGGTGGGCAACGGTATTTATTTGAGTTATGTTAAATTTTCAAATTTATATAATTTTGTCTTTTTTGTTCCCTTTTGGTTTGTAGTAAATTTTATGTTGTTGCCAATAAATGAATATTTGATTTGATTTGATTTGAAAAGAAGATTGTTTAAAAAAAGCTACGTCTCTTCACCTTCTATTATAGGTGATTTCGAATTCGGTGCCTATATTTGACGTGAATGATCATTGAAAAAATTGAAAAGACAAATTAACAACTAACATCCGAAATTACTCACTGAGTCCTAGCAATGAGGCATTTTCGTCGAACGAGAAATGCGAAACAACGAAGAAAAGGCCAACGAACTTGCAAGGGCTTTTTTCATTAGGACAAGAGTCGAACAGGACCCAATTCAGGAACTGATCTAGCCTTTTTCGGTCGAGTGTCCTTGAGGTTCATTTGTCCAGGCGCCAAACTATCTAACAAAAGGTGGTGAAGAAGTCGAGGCGAATAAATCTTGGAATTTGGGAGCGATTCATAAGTCAGATTCAACACACATTTAAATCCGTGTTTCTAACAAAATGCCCTCACCGGGGTGTGGGTGGATGATGAATGGCTTCATCAGGAATATTCCCGATCGTACATATTCGAACGTTCGTAGCCAGTGGATTGATTGCATACTAGCTGAACTTTCAAGTTTTTTGGACAATGTAGGATGGTCTCCGACACCGTCGCATCCTCGGGTACATTTTTCGTCCACTGTATCCTCTCACGGCCATGCTGATGCTTGGGGGCAGGGCTCCTAAAACACACTCAGACGACCGTCGGAGTCATCTAAGTTCTCTTAACCTCTCGTTCGTCCAGCGCAGATTCATCAAAAAAGTGTCTCAAGCCTACTTAAATCGGCCTTGAATTCAGAAATTACCGTTCTTAGGTAATTTTGAACGAGGTCCATAATGGGAACTATTTACATCTAATGAGATTTCAAGTGGGAAACTCCGAAACCGAGCCTTGTAATCTGCAGCCCATTTATGTCGTCGGAACAAGGTCCACCGTTGCTTTCCTTGGCCACCTACGAACGTTTTGAATATACCTGACCATTTTCATATCAATTTTGGAACTCAAACCACTTTTATACTTACAACACATCTTTGACACAGTAATAAATTAAAATTCGATGATCATCATAATTTTTGCAGGTGTGAGCTCAAGGACGCAGTGCGCCCAAAGCCAATTTGGGCTTTCAGGATCGTTGTCGCGTATAAAAGTTTAGTTTTCCCTTTCAGTTTGAACGAAAAGTAACGAGTAATTGAAAACAAGCAGGATATTTTTGTAAAGAAGTTTAATGTGAAATGTAGGCTCTCGCATGACGTTCGTCTGCTCAATCAAGTTGCGATGAGCCGAAGGCCGTCAGGGAAGACAATTTATAGCCAATCACTCAATAATGAACCAAGAATGTTCGAAAAGGGTTCCGCGCTCGCGATAAGACCGATAAAAAAAAAACGCGGACGATCATGACGTTTCATCACTCATCGAGTCAAGTTAATGACGCTGGCATTTATTCGGCTACTTGTTACCAACACTCCGAGACACGAAATATCGGTACTTATGACTCTCCTTTATCGGCCTCGGAAACTCAGAAGTTCGAGGTTGAGCAAATATAAAAGGTTTTGGAAGCTCCATCAATCTTTTTTTTCGAGTTGATTGACGCTGAGCTTGTGGAGAGTAATTGATGCTTTATTGTTTTTGGAATGATGAGCGGTTAGGTACCTCGACTTGAGCTCAAGTTGGACAGCGTCGACAGCCTGGCTGTCCAGGTGGGTATCCTATTGGATTGGTTATTATCTTTATTGCAATTAAATGTTTGTTTCCTCCAAACCGTCAGCATTTACGCATCAATGTGTGTAGATTCAAAACCCGAAATGTACGTACGCCTTCCTCGGTCCACCGTGCTTGACGAAAATATAAACTCCATCATCCATCCATGTTCCCATCTAATTCTCAGCCCGATCGCTCCAACCAGAAGCTCAGTATAGGTGACAGATACTAGCACACAAAAGGTATTAGCAGCACAGACGAGCAAGATTCGCCTAGAGAGAGAGAGAGAGAGAGAGAGAGAGAGAGAGAGAGAGAGAGAGAAAAGAGAGAAAGAAATTTTATTCACAACAAAAATCAAGAGACCACTTACAAACCGAAACTACCCAAATAATAAGGCCCGTCTGTAGGCAGTGCCTGAATTGACGGGCCTGAGATGTTCTCCGACAAATTAAAAAATACAAAATGAGAAAATTAATAAAATAAAGTAATAACAAAAAAAAATATATAATCTTCTAGCTCGTAGTCTAAACATAAAAACTCCTGAGCATATTTTCAATATTCTCCGGACCGAGGTTAATCAACCATGAAAAAATTAACTTCTTGTAGGTGGCGCGGGTGACTTGACTAGGATCTTTCATATAAGGGGGCAGAGAGTTATGGACAATGTGCAGTAAATATTGCGGACTTCTACTAGTCAATGTTAAATTAATTCTAGGATTTACTACGTTCTGCAGAAATTGAAATCTAGTTGAATGTGTGTGGGTATACGGTGCATTTACAACAGACGGATTCCGGTGGTAGTACAAAATCAAACATTTGATGAACAATTGCCTTATGGTGAAAACCTTTATATCCTGGAACAACAAATGGCTGGGGTACCTCCTAGACCTTCCCAGCATCACCTTGAGAATTGCTTTTTGCCAAATAACCAGTTTTCTCAGGTGGCTGAAAAATGTCCCACCCCACACCACTATTCCATACTGGAGCAGAGACTGGACCAATGAATGGTATAACAGTTTCACCCTCTCGCCTGACAAATATGGCTTCACATGGTAAAATAAGTAGACATATTTTCGAAGCTTCGTGTATAAGTAGGAGATATGTTGGTCCCATACAAGTGCCGAGTCAATGTAAACTCCCAGGTACTTAAATTTATCTACTTTTTCAAGCGGTATACAGCTACATGGTGCACCAGGAGCGCACGAATGGATCCTGAGGTCTCCATGAGGCGGCACGTCACCACCGCCAATGAGCATATACTTGGTTTTGGTAGAATTCAGCGAGAGAAAATTCCCAAGCAACCACCCATTAACCCGCGCCAACAGCAACTGCATCTCAGACAGTACCACCTCCCAGGTGGGACCCAACACCAGCACAGCTGCATCATCTGCAAAAAGGACAATGTCACCCTCTGGAGAAAGAGAGGCGAGGCGATCTATATAAATTAAGAACAGTGCAGGTCCTAGAGTACTACCCTGGATTACGCCAAACTCTATGGGCCTTTCCTCACTGGTTGTATCACCAACTGCAACAAACTGATAAATAGCTTGTGAACCACTCCAAGCAACCGTCCAATATACCCACCTCTTCCAGGCGCCTCAATAGAAGATTACTATTTATTGAATCGAATGCCTTCTTCAAGTCTAGGAAGACGAGCAATAAACCATTGTAGAATAATTTCAAGAGCTTCTTTCCTTCCACGTGTGCGCTGTCCACTCAGAGTGAACGGAAGCATTTAATGGCATTTTTTTCAGAAGTCGTGTATTTTCTCGTTCCTGCAACCTTATGTGATACGTGACATCATCTTTCAACGCTTAAAAACACACTGAGGAAGCAATCAAGATTATCAAATCACTTAAGTCCGTTCCTTTCTCCTCGAGTTCGATTGACACACAATCCGATCTATGTAAATTTCCGAATAAACGCGAGCTTCGTGGCTTTTAACGGTGTTTCACGGTGGATTAGACAAATATTCGACTCCGGCTCACCCCGTTCCAGTTGCTTGTGGTATTTTCCAAACCCTCGTTGTTTCAAGGCGATTGTTATCTTTGAAATCGACCCTCAACATACTTCAGACAGTTGACCGCCTCGTGATGCAGAAAAGAAGATTACGGAACGATTAAAAACGCGACAACGGCTCACAGCTTGGGTGTTAAGACTCGGCAATTTTATTGACTTGAGCGGGATTCCTCCTGAGCCGCAAGACCCTGAGACTGATGGGAGTTGGCTCAACGAAACCTTTACTAACGGCTCACACCACTTAAAACCTTTTCTCAGTGACTTTTCCTTATTATGGAATCCTCTAGGGCCGAACGAGGATTCTTATGTTGATGATGGTCTCGAGGGAAAACTTCCTTGTAGTTTATACTAACTGAATTCAAGTGTACTGACTCCAACTGTTCCGCAAACGACGATAACATCATGTTCGTTTGTAAAACAAGCGCGGAGGAGTTACCTCTCTAAATTGCTGCTTTCATCGTTTATCAGTAGAGGAATTTCTAACATTCAAATTTGGCCCGAACGTAGCAACAGTGAAAAATGACAAACGACGTAGATTGGTTTTGCCCTAGGATTAACAAGGCGGGCACTTTGGACTTCCCGTCATCTCGAGAGATAAGCGTCCAATAAAAAGGTTGTTCGTATTCGAGCGATGATGCCTATTAACCTGTTTTGATAAGAACCACTTCTGGTGGGCTGTAGTGATGAAGGCCTTTCAAAAGTCCACGAAAATGGTCAGAGAGAACTCTAAGAATGAGAACAGCCGAGGAATTTGACGTCAGTTTTTACCCTTTTAAATCGTATGTAATCACTACAACAACAAAACCTGATGTTTCAACACAAAAGTTATATCGGCGGAAAAGGTTCTTGATCAATCAAAATCAGTTGATGCCGTCGTCGTTTTTTTCCATTTTTTGAGGAGGAAAAAAGTTTACAGAGTTCAACGGAAAGTTAATGTCCCGATTATTGTAACAAATTGAGTCACTAAATTACGAATTTCTTCTATTATTTCATGGATTTTCCATGTAATTTATAGCAATTCCCAACAATAATCGGATACATTTTCCCTGCGTGAGTGATATTTTCTCACTTTTGTTCTCCATTCTGGATTTTCATTCTTTAGTAACGTCAAAATCTAGAAAATTAGTTCATTTTTACATTTCATAAACAACTGTCATCAGTGCCGTGATTTATGTGCGAACGATATATCCTAAATTTGACTTGACCATAGATAGGTATGCACAACTCATGAATGAAGTCTAAAGAACATGAGGCAAAGTTTGATCGTTGTAATAATTAACATGTTGATATTTGCTCAACAAAGACGAATGGATGCCAAGGCGGGCATGTTGCATGCACTTATTAAGTGATTCTGAGCTCTCGAACTGCGCTCGAGGGCGAACCCCTTGACGGATCTGGTCCGCTGTTCGAAAACATTCGTAGCTCTAGGCAACATCTCTTCTTATGGAGAGGTGTCTTTTTTGAAAGGGTCACGCAAATTTAATGCTGTGTCGAAAAATCGGTTCCCCGCCTTATTTGCGACCTTTTACAATAATCCGTAGGTCGTTGATGAGGTGGGGTCGTGGCAAGAGTGAAAAATCATTTCGTCTGGATTAGGGCCACGGTATTTTCGCTCAAAAGGCACGTCGGACTCTGAAACGGAGGGAGCTGTCAGCTGGGAATCGACAAGCCCTGGAGGCCACGTCTTGTAGGAGTGTGTCCAGGGTAAATATACCGCCACGTACATCACTGCTGCCTTGTCCGATCTTGTTTGATGAAAGTTCATGACATCCATAAGTATTTCCACATCATGCAGTATTATTTCCTTTTTTCTCCACCCCTTACATAAATGTGGGCCAGACAGGAGCTGATTAGTTCTTAGACATCTTGAAAACACGTACCTTCAAGGCCTCCTGTATCTCGTATTGCCAAGATTTGCAGGCCTGACAAGCGAAATTCGTCCAAATTCATGTAACGGTGGCCTTCACGAGCAAGGCTGTTCGTTCAAGACCAACTTTATCATCATGTGAACTTATACAAAGTGTGGGTGAAGTCCTATCGAACCACTGACAGATCACTCACGGATCGATCCTACGATTATAGCTCTCAGAAGGCGGAACACGGAGGATCTAATTTCCCCTAAACGGTTCAGTTCCCTTGATCCTTTGAAGCCCGAATTTTCGGCTCAAAAGCACTTATTAGTCCTGGCACCTCTAAGGGAAAGGTCACGGACAGTCTGAGCACTGACAAGGCCTATGCGCTTAGAGCAATCCTTATTTTATCTTCAGAACAAACTTTTTCTTTAAATAATCCGCATATTTATACATCCGCGTTTCTTCAAATCCCTCTATGTGACTCCTTCTTCAGATAATAGATACGAGAATATTCTCGATCAACGGATTTTCGACTTTTTTCCAATAATGTTTGGCTGACGTCATTATAATATATTGCTTCCCCTTTCAAGATTGAAGGGGACCTGATCCAATATGGATTCATTTCCAACTGGTCAGTAATAAAACGAAGAAATCAAAAATAATAGTACGATTCTACATATTTGAATGAGACAGAAAAATGTTTCATTAAGTGGATTCATTCAATACGTGGGTAATGTTAAATACAATATCATTTTTTCAAATATCAGCTAGACATTAAAAATCAGCCATCTACAGTAATGTTGAGTCCAACAATAATCTATCAATCCAGAAAGATAATTGATAACGGATGATTCCACTCAAAGCATCACATTATAGGGGAAATTACAATCATTTCGAAAAACTCGGGGCAGTCAAAGTTTTGCATACGAAACGAGCCGACGAATTATCCTAACTCTTAAGCCCCTAATGAACATAATCCCCTTCTTAAGTCAATCAAGAGCCGAAACTAGACACGGTGTGACATATAATCAAAAACATTCTTCTTTTGCTGTACAACTAGGCGCCGGCTCGCGACCGTGAGATTGATAGCTTGGGGGCGAATAGAGGGTCACGTCCTAGTGAACAGAATTCGGCTTCCAGTTAATTATAATTAATCGAGGGTAATTATTGGTGGAGCACGAAAAGAGGAGCTTTGCCTTTTGGTTCCGAAGTCAACAGATGCAAACAATGAATACGTGGAAGTATTTGATTATTCCCCAGGATAAACGTTTTGTTTCGTTGAATTTTGGTTGGTTATTCCTTGAATAATCAACCTATGTTTTCATGCAAAAGGTCAACCTCTCCGATTCGGCTCAAAATGTTTTTCTGGACGCTTCAAGGTGTCTAGATCAAAAAAGTCAAATGTCCGTCCACCGTCCGCGCCGTTTTCGGTAGTAGACAATTTTCTAAAAATCTGAAATTTTGGTAAGGGACTTGTTTCCGGTTCTAGTTGGTCCTCGAAACTTGTCAACCCGATCGGACCAAATTAGGGGGAGGGGGGTATTGGTCAAAATGTGTTTTTTGAAAAATGGATTTTCGAGATTTCTGGTATCTAGGCGTGAGGGGTATCATTTTCCACTAAATTTTGGACGCTGAATTGATTGGAATTGGTCTCAGAACGATGCTTTCGAGATTTCTGGTACCTAGGCGTGAGGGGTATCATTTTCCACTAAATTTTGGACGTTGAATCGATTAATTTAGAGATTAATTTATTTGTTCAAAAAGCAACGAAGGTGATTAAATTATTGCATTGGATTATCGTGATAATGATAATTTTTTAACCCACTATCGATGTTCCTCAAGCAAGAATATTTATTTTGCGTGTACCTAATCATCCGTTACCGTAAATTTCGTCCATCTGATAAACTCAGTCAAATTCGGATAAGCCACCCAGAGCAATTATTTGTAGTTCCTTGCCTGCTATATTGTTGACAAGTATTAACGCTTCTTCTTATAAAAATAGGAGCTTACAGACGGTTGCCTTATGTTGTGTTGGTCGCCAGTTCTGAGTGTCCGATGGGAAGGATTAACCGTTCACGATTTAGGGGATTAATCTGTCGGATTTTAAACAAATGGATGCAATATTATATCGAAGTAATTCCCAGCAAGCCAGTTTAGCACCACCAACGGACTGAATTAGAGGTTAAACAGCGATGTCGCTCAAAAATTAGGATTTCTAAATAATTAACGAGGTCTTTTGTCCGGCTTGCTGAGGAGAGTTCGAAAAAGGGGTTTGGACGTAGGCTATGACGTCATTTGAGCCACCTGTTATTTGGTCGTCGGTTTCATTACCATACAACATCTTATGTGTTGCCTATCATGTTGAACATGGAACCCCAAAGGAACGGTAGTAAATTAATTTGAAACTTTCGATCTCTCAAGTGGTCATAATTCATCTTTAGACCTTTTGGAGGAGCAGCATTGGTCAGGAACCAGAGGATTTAGGTATAATTTAGTGATCGAGGTGCAGGTTCAAGAGGCCGAGTTTTCAATTGATTCATCGTTGTATTCAATCCCCACTAGATGGCATTCTGAAGCAGCCAACTAGACGCTGCTCCATTAATTCCAGGCCATCGTGTCGATTGGAAATATATAGCCCTTGAGTTTCCAGTTGACAAGATTGGATCGTGCATTCGCCATGACTGACTGACTGACTCATTTTGTTTGTTGATCTGTAAACTTTTGGACCTGAATGACCTCTTACAAACCTAATGAAACGATTATGGTAATTAATAAATTGGCATATATGGCAATGAATATCAAATAAATGAGAAAAAGAAATACGAAGTAATTTAGCTGTTATTTTCGAGATTTCTGGTACCTAGGTTTGTGAGGTATCATTTTCCACTATATTTCTCGTACAAGTATGCAGGCCCCCCTTGCATCATGATCATTTACGTCATTTGATTTAGGTCAAACCTAAAGGATCAGCTGAGTTTATCAGTATGGCAAAAACCAAATGGCCGATTTTGCGGCTCCCAGATAATACTTATAAAAGAGTGGTTGCCTTAAGGTGCCACACAACAATTTTCATCTTAATTGAAGAATATCACGAAAATTATCTTTTTGTTCACACGTCGTGAAATCATTCCAAGTTATGTATGCTGCGGTTTGAGCATTGGATTGATTGAAAAGAAAAAAAAAACACTGAAAAATTGACCCGAAGGCAAGTTTTGGAGTAAGACTGGGAGCTGGTAAAATCGAGTCGCCTCCAGGCGAAAAAGGCGATCCTGACATAACATTGAGAATAAAACCAAAACGATTGAAAATATTTCATAAAGTAGGTGTGGGCTTAAAGGTCGAAGCGCGTTTAAAAGATTATTATCGAATAAGGGAATAAGTGTGAGGAGATGCCATCACAGGCGGGTCGAGTTAAACTTTAATGATACCTACTTTGCGCTTGTCCAAGCAAATGGCTGTCTCCTCGGTGAAGATCAAATTAATTTTGACCACCAGGCTTCAGATGCATGTTGCACTGGTGCAGTCTTTTTCTATTGGGCTTGGGATATTGACAAAAAAAGGACGTGCAGTCTGCTTTTGAAGCGCGTCTGGAGGCCATTAGAGATTGTGTTGTAGCATTACGTAGTTTTACAGGCTTGCCTTATAAATAAACAATAACAAAATATATTTAATCGAAATTTTATAATATAATTGAACAAATTTTGTCCACAATCGTTCCTCGCTGGGTTTGACTAACCCGGTTGAAGACCCCCTTTATTGAAAACTCTTCCCCGGCCTTTTACGGAAGGGATCGAACCTGGACCTATCGAGAGATGAAGCTCAGGTCCTAAAGCGGTTGAGTCAATTTTCAAGAGAATGAGATTTATAAAAAAAAAACACCCATAGATTACGTGACGTAATGGCTGGGCTAATTTATTTCGTTAAATGTCAAGGGGATATTTTGTGAACAGGGTGTGTGGCCCGACCGCTCCCTTACGCTCGGAGGCTGCAAGTCCCGCACAACTTGTTGGTATTGGCGGTCAAGTATAGCGACCAGACGCCTACGAGGGGCCTCGCGATCGCGACTTCAGATGTGATATGGGTGCTTCCTGAAGGAGTGGGATTTCCGTTTTCGAATGCTACCTCCTTACTCCCGAGGGTTTTGGTAATGTAGATAAATTCTGCAGGAAGAGGGCCCCGATCTTCACGTTTCAGGATCCTTTTACAGCTTCAAATCTACACCCAATATATCAAAACAAGAATACCTTTACGCTTCAGACCGGATTTCGTTGATATTATCTTCACTATTAGTTCACGTTCAGAGCTCAGCTGCTGGATTCATACATATATCAGGACATTTTGAGAAATATATAAGTATAAGTACGTATCTGAAGAATTAATTGATGGCAACACAGTCGCACAGTTAAATTGGAGCCCACTGCTTCCAAAGGTTTCAACTTCTTTTTCTGTTCGCCCAAGGGAATCCGGTTCAGTTACCAAAACCTAGTTAAAAACCGAATCCTGCCTCAAAACGGTTGATAAATGGGGCAAGCTTAAATACTCGACCGGGAGCGAGAATTCGTGAATTTCAAAGACGGCTGACTTCTGAGACTTCAGACTCAATCAATTTGTTATTGGCGCATGTTCGAAATGTGGGGAATGTGTCGGGTTGTCGGAAATACAATTTATGTACCCCTGCTATCTTCATTCGGTTCCAATGCGGAAAGATTTATCTCCTCTGATGAGGCAAAATCGAGCGTGGGTATAGGGTCGCATCCGCTCGGGAAAGAGCAAGGTGTTTCCGATTAAAATGTCCGATATCGGCCAATAGTAATTTTCCACCAGCATCTTTCGATCTGTATCTATTCAACTATTATGTCTCCGATAAGCCGCCGTCTGTGGACCACACAATGCGAATAACTAACGAGATAAATACGCAAGAATAACTTTTAACGGATAGAAGAATATTCTTTTTCGAGCTCCATCAGAAAATCGCTACAAGAAATTTGAAAAAATTGGGGAACGCGTCAAATTTGAACTGTATATTAAGCAGTGACCACATTATGTTCTCCATGAGTTTATTTAAAAAATAATTGTTGTATACTATTGTAGACATTTGAATCGCAAGGTCTGATAAACCCCGAAATTTTCCATACAATTTAATTATATTCTTAACTATCTACATTATTTGATAAATTCGCTACTCCATCAAGTGATATAATTTATTTTGGTTTATTTGGTTTATTACAAACCTGATTTCATTTTTCAGGTAAACTCTACCATGCATGGGAAATTCACCGAGATAGTAAAGGCCAAGTAAGTCATATATAGCGTCCAAACATTATTTTACAATAATCTACCTTCACGCGTCAAGCAGGGTTAGTTATTTGCGTATAGTTCGCACAGATGCTAATTTATGAAGAGCTAAATTTTTTTGAAAAAATGGTCACCAATAACTCAAAAGCAACAATCGTTGAATTCAACAATTAGGGATATTCAGTCACAAGAAGAGCAAGTTCAGTGGCAGGGGCGCGAGTATAGGACAGAATCAATGATCCGTCTATTTTAAGGCCTTCATCGGTGTCGTCTCATACACGATCAACAACTCTATTTCGATCACAATCGACGCACCGCAGGAAGGAACAAACCTATCAAGATCCGACCGCACCGAGGTGCCAGTATCGAAATAACGAGAATCATATTCATTCGAATAAACAAAGCACCGATGATCCACGAATAACGCGAGAAGAAATTCGTTGTTCAGGTTCAAATAACTGTAAGACCTAACTGTTTTTCGCCCAACAAAAGAACACTATGCGGTGGGCTGCATTCAAAATGGTTTTCTAGGACCCCACGCCGCCTTCCTAGATGGAGAGGTATTCTATGTGGCGCTCAACTTCTCATCACCTTTGTCAATACCAAGCAGTTTATACCTGAATTTCTACAACTTTCATTTTTCTCATAAATGGCCATTTCCACAACAAAAAGAATTCCAAATTTAAACATTTAAATACCTTTTTTCTTCCACCTGTTCTGGGCCGTCAAAGTATTAGCCTACACCCACTTCATCATTGCCAAATACAATCATGACTGTTTTTTCTTGTTTTAAATATTTTATTAAAATTCAAAAATGTGAAGCACGTGCTAGCAAGCTAGTGCAGACGCGTCGATTTAGTTGGATATTGTTATAGGAAAATGTTTGTAGCCTGCAGGCGTCAACGTCTCCGCTAGGTTTATTCGTATTCCGTCTTCGTCAGCTTCTGTCCGTCTCACACCCTTGGCCCGAGCTGCCAAATGGGTCGTCCTTGGAAGATGGGTCGCTTACGTTACGATTCATTAACTACTTACGTGTGTACTTAGAGGTAGAGTGAAAGCCCGGGAGCTAATATCGGCCGAAAAAACTGGAAGAGAGGTATTATAGGTGGCCTTTGTAAAACTGAATTTCCAAAGACAATGGAAATAGGAAGTTCCTAATCAATTAGTCGGAGTGAGCGCGACCTTACAACTTTGTCATTCATTTTTGTAAAGCTAACGGCAAATATTAGTGGGCCACTTGATCATCATCTTCATGAATCTAATTGTAATTGATTATTCAATTCAGAATCATCATATTTCACCGAAGTAGAAGCTGAAAAATCAATTCCACCCTTGAACTAAAAATGCGAAATTAAAATTTAAATTGGTATGGCTAACAAAAACTCGTATCCAAATTCAATCCTTATTAGTAATCTTGTGGGGATAGGTCTTCAGCCGGCCGACATTCTCCCAAGAAAATTATTTTGAGAAAATCCATCATTTTCATGGCCTCTAAATAAAATAAAGCGAAATGTAAAGTGTCGAGCTTGGCAGCCCGGAAGAAATGTTTGCGTGCGTCACCCTATCTACCGTAGATTAAGGTCTATTCGTTTGGTAAGGCAAGCAATGTAAGTCTGGATGGTTACTAATGAGATAAAATCAGGAAATCAAACGACTCAGATCCTATAAACTAACGATCACGCATTACGTCGATAACAAAATCTATGACATTACCGTTTCCCATCGGACAAAAATAACATCGTCTTAAGGGAACGGTATTTATTCAGCCCGTTTCATATGTTATTTATCTGGAAAAGTAAAAGTATTCATCGTGATTCATTCCAGTAGGCTCGGCGAATGCTGAAACGTCTTGTGATCCAGTGAAATTATTGAATAATAAATTTGGCGTTTTGAAGATTACAGGAATTTATTAATTTACGGTCCTTGGGGAGCTGACGAGATTCATTGAATACACTCGTACGGTGAACATATTATGATTTTGAGACCTAGATGGATCGGACAAACTCCATGAAAATGCATTTTTTCAGAGAACAACTTATTTCTTTGCGTACCTCTAGTACCTATGATGAAAATGGTCAGTTTTGGAAGATCTAGTAGTTAAAAACAAGTTTCAAAGATTTGAATCATCCTTTAGATGAGTCTATAATATTATTGCAGCTAGGGAAAGTTCGGAAATACGAGCTCACGACCACAATAAATCGACTAGTTCCAAACTCAATTGACCGCCGAGAGTGCGACCTCCGCGAAAAGTCGCTGGGCAACCCAAGTTCAAGGTCGCCACGTCGGTCTTGATTTTCAACAGCCAAATCCCCCCCCCCCCCCTTCTACAACCATCTTGACTTTTACGAAATTCTATTTTGGGAAATAATATTTTAATAAACGCCAAAGCATTTTGGCCCAGTACAACAGATAAGATGATTTGAGGTAAGTTGGATTTTTGAGCCAGCTCAGCTCAATTACATTTTAGTTTCAAAAAAGTCACTTTTACTCAAGTTCGAGCATCAAGAAGAATTTATTTCATTGGTGAAACCGTTAATATTTAATTATTTTTAATAATAGAGCGTACCACCAGTTTCAACTGCTTTTTTACACTGCAGAAATGTTAGTAAGATATCCAGGTATCTATATTTTTTGCAAACCTTCCTCAGAAGAATTTCTATCCTCCTGGTCAATTTTAGAAAAAAAGAATTTTTTTTTAAATTATAAGTTTTTTTTTTTTTTTTACTTTGGATTTTTAACTTTGCTTTGAGAACAGATTAAGAACATTCTCTGAATTCGTGAGTTTTTTCACAATGTGCTAACACAAGGGACATCGATGAGCATACATTGAAGATCAGATCTGAAACATTAAGTTGCCTAAAATGGCTTTCTCGAATGGACTCTTCCTTTTTTTAGTACTCAAGTGGGTATCAAATCGCAAATTATTATTTCTCATTGAAAGAATTGGTTCAATTTGGTAGAGAATCAAACTAATGATTGTTTGGGAAAATTTGATCATTTCTTAAAATATTACAAATGAACAATGATGGGGTTTGGTCGATATATTGATGGTTTTAAAACCTGTGGAAAGATGGGGGATGAAATAAATACTAAATTCGTAAGATTTTGGTGAAAATTGAACTAACCTGTGGGTAATTGTATCCAAAATGTGGTATCGTCACTGCAGAACAATAGTACAGAGACTGTCGAGCGAATCGTTTGGACGAGCGCGGGAGATGCGTGCGCACTAGGACCCACCCCCGGTGGGGCGCAGGGTGCGTCGAGGAGGACCCCCAGTTCACGAAATTCACGAAGAGAGGAGGTTGGGTGGAAAGAAGGTCCCCCAAGGGGGGAAGGGGAGCGGCGGGCGGTAGAAAAGCGTCCAGGAGCGGAAGAGAAGGGGAACGGGGGGATGCGGCGACTACCGGGCCCCTCCCGCCCCCCACGACCATTTCTCCTTTCGCGAATCCGCGACCAGATTTCTCGCGTCTTCCCGACTTGGTGCTCCTCCGTCACTCACTCGTCGACTGTGAGCCCGCGGTCGGGTCGTCGCCGCGCCCATAGTCGGGGGAAAATGGGGGGGCCCCATTTAACACACCCAACCCCATCAGCAGCTTCACGTGTCTTTTAGCAAGTACCAACCAGGATACCTAAACCAAAGGCGGAAACACACGTGTCCTACACCCTTTGGTCATATATTTTCTCTATGAAGGCCAATGTAGGCTTGAATAGCAACCAAATACAGTGCTCTGGCATTTTGCAACAGTAAATCATTAAAATCTAGCAGGCGCGGATCTAGAAATTTTTTTCGGAGGGGATCACAGGGTAAAATCAAAAGCAAAAAAAAAAAAAGAAAAAAAAAACTAAATTTTTTTTCAATTTCTTAACAATAAAGTCCAATCTAATATCTATTCATAATTTGATTGTTTATGTCAAAACAACTCAAATTTCAAAAATTTTCAAAATTCTGTATCCACTTTTAACTTTTTGTGGGAAAATGAGAAGAACAGATTTCATGTTGAAGCAAATTTTCATAGTTCCCAAATTTTCCAAATAGTTTGTATGAAGAACCGTCAACTATACTGTATTTCGAAAATCAGGCTCATGTTTTGCAGGAGGAACGGCCATTCGTAATTTGGATATAAGCCCGTTTGATGAAAAACGGTGGATATAAGCCGTTTTGAGAAAAAAAATCTGCAAATTCTTACACACGGGTTGGTTATTCCTCGAATGGGGGAAACAGTGGGTGTGGCGGGTTCCAGACCCATTCCAATCGATTCAGGGTCCAAAATTTAGTGGAATATGATACCCCACACGCCTAGGCACCGGAAATCCTGACACATACAAAATGGGTGGATACATACCCATTTTGACCCATAACTTCTTCCGGTGGGTGCCAATCGTTCTGGGACACACATCATTGAATTCAGCGTCCAAAATTTAGTGGAAAATGATACCCCACACGCCTAGGTACCAGAAATCCCGAAAAGACATATTCAAAATGGGTAATATATTCCCAATTTGACCCATAACTTCTTCCAGTGGGTGCCAATCGTTCTGGGACACACATCATTGAATTCAGCGTCCAAAATTTAGTGGAAAATGATACCCCACACGCCTAGGTACCAGAAATCCCGAAAACACATTCAAAACAGGTAATAAATACCCAATTTGACCCATTACTCCTTCCAGTGGGTGCCAATCGTTCTGGGACCCGTTTCATTGGATTCAGCGTCCAACATTTAGTGGAAAATGACACCCTACTTGCCTAGATCGCCCAAAATCTCGAAAATCCACTTTTGTCAAAAAACACATTTTGTTAGATGGTTACGGAGAGGTTGACCATTATCATGAAAATATAGGTTGATTATTCAAGGAATAACCAACCAAAAGCAATGACGTTATAGGGAGGATCATTGCGGTTTTGCATAATTTCCCCACACACCATAAGCCTATGCAGCCCTAAGTATCTCTAGGCGCCTACCTTTACATTTATACATGAAATAGCCTAACAACCTCGATCGAGAAAAAGGAATAAGTCAATCGCTGCATTGAATCCGCAAAGTTCATATTTATTCAATTCTGATTTGGGGCTTCACATGTATATTGTTACATCTTAGATGAACATAGCAATGAGCTTGATATTATATATAGGTAGATGATTATCTAGAAGAAAAGCCTAGGTTTGCATCGAAGAGAGTTTAAATCCTACGTCCGCCAAAGGATTAGAAGAGAGATTTTCATTTCACATGATGATATCCAATAATAGGTAAATAATGTTAAGAACATGAACAAAATTACGTATTAAAAGTGGTGCCAATCGATCAAACAGGCACTACTAAATACTGGTCAACAGAAAGATACAGATTCTTCCAAAAATCATGGAGAGTATTTGTGACTGCTACGTCTACTGAGCAGTGCACAGCAATTTTTCAGAGCGCTCGAAGGATGTCAGAGCGTAAAGAAGCTACGAGTTTCGTATCAGATAGGTATATGGAACTATGACTTAGCTAGGGGATGGAAAAATACAATACAATTAAATCAAATAAAAGGAAGGGCGCTAATTGCGATGGAAGATCTCCAGAGGGTTTTTGAGTTTGAAAGTTCAAGAGATAAATCAGAAGAATCCAAAATATTAAGCCTAAATAAGAATCAGGTACACACATTAAAGTCAACAATTTTTAGTCCTAAAGTAGAAAGGATTCCTCCGAATCTCGCAAGAAAAACTCAGCGTTACTTAGAAACGTGGAGCGCTACAATTACTGCGCACAAAGCAGAATGTTACTGCTCCCACCAGACGACGAAATATCTTTCCTTCCAGCCTCTCTAAAGCTAAATTTAATCGAAACAACATTAATTCAATATAAAACGTAAAAAAAAGAAAGACAATTTTGTAGAAAACATGAGATCAATCTCGTCACTAGGGACTTAACGCATTTTTGCGTTTAGGAGACAAAGGGTCTAATTTTTTGTGCACACCTACGTTTTCAAACATAAATTGAAAAATTGCTCCCGACAAAAAATAAAAGTGCCAAAAACGATCAGTACATGAATACACGAGTACTCACCACCAGCTATCTCATTAACTTGAGTTTTTATTTAATCTATTTTTATTTTTTGTCGAAAATGAAGACAAATATAAATACTTGAGACACTACTTCAATTCAAATGTACGTATGGATCAAAATCACAAGCTGCACTACTGGGGCATCATGATTATGGTAATGCCTGTTTTTCGAACTCATCTCAGGTTCAACCCAAAGACTTCATCGAGTTTAGTGCTGTGCCCTCAGAATTGAGGTACTTGGTGGAAAGTTAAAATTCGAGGACTGAGATATAAGTCTTGGAAAAGCAGATATTCCCGTAACACGAGTCCCGATACACAAACGCAGCGCTACTGACAAACCTCATTTCTGGCTGAGGCCACAATAATAATGTAGATAGTATAAAGGTACGTAAAATGCAACACCTCTGTAAATAATTTTGCTAGGAAATTTTCTAAAATTCACAAAATCGCACCATTGTGAACTACAGTAGAAACAATCATGAGCGAATTGATACAGAATCGATCAATAAGATTAATAAAAAGGGTCTCAAATCTTGTATAGCGAGAAAGTTCCCAACAATTGTCATTTACAACATAAAAAAGTTGTTAACTTTTAGCGGTTTTCCACGAACTTTCAGACTGGTTGTCCACTGGAAGCGAAAGGCTGCGTCCTACGTACAATTGATCCGCTAATTCTCACAATGAGCAGATTCCGCAATATTCCGCTTACAATGGACAACTGGTTCGATGGTGGGAAAATTTGACATCCATCACTGTTGGGCAACCTGCTCTGAGTTAAGACTTTTGCTCTTTGAAGCAGATTCGGTAAATAATTCAATGAAGACGCTTTATAACTCGAGGAAGACATTATTGTAAAATTGTTCTGGTACTC
Source organism: Cyrtorhinus lividipennis (assembly GCA_019603395.1). Taxonomy (NCBI): domain Eukaryota; kingdom Metazoa; phylum Arthropoda; class Insecta; order Hemiptera; family Miridae; genus Cyrtorhinus; species Cyrtorhinus lividipennis. The sequence continues at coordinate 20,693,719 of CM034000.1, read as the reverse complement.
TGAGAGCGATCATATACTCCTTTATTTTTTTAAATAGTATTGATAGGGGTTAGATGTAACCTATTTGCATGAGAAATTACTGTTTTTTTTTTTTCTTCACCAATATTCGAAAAATTGGAAAAACAGCATGGCATGCCACACAGAAAACAAAACATCAAATCGGCGGTGTCAATAAAATCTGTCGAATATGAGCGTATCAAGGTCTTTGTTTCTCTCGACGCAAAACGGTGTGAGGAATCGCTTAGCGATGTTTAGCGTTGGCAGCCGTATTTAGCATACGACAATTTGCATTGACACGTCGAAATGTAACTCTTCCAGCCAAAAGTTTTCCGATGCGATTAAAAATTGTTTGGGAACAGATAATTTTCAATTGCGATTTTGGTGATGACAAAACCAGTACCTTTCAAAAAAACCAATTTGGTTGAATGTTCGTCTCCCAAAAAAATCTAGAAACATTTTATGCTTCAGAGCTGCTTGGGGATAATCAAAGCACGAATATTCGCTTCATTTTAGGATTGAAATTAAATGAGAAAAAGGGTCCTAAGGTTACTTGTCAAACAGGTCGAAATAAGACGGCGGAGGGGTTGAAGAGTCTACAGCGATATGATATGGCGGTGGAGGGGCTTCTCTGTCGCGGGGCTGAGTCGTCGTTGGGGGCAGCGGCGGAGGCGAGACGGTCACTTCCATCGGCCGCTGACGTCGCCTTTTGACGCAGGCTCGCCACAGCGATGACGCAGACGAACGGACAAAAGGGAAAGTGAAGTAAACGATGGCCAATACCAAGTTGACGATACCGAGGAACACGAGGAATTGCATGAAGGCCTCTTCTTCTTGATAACGTATGTCCTGGAGGAGCAAAGAAGATAAAGGAGAATTAGGATAATAGGTATGTTCGCTGTAGCAGTTTCCAAAGGTTTGCTGGCAGTTCCAAACTGGTTGGAGTTTGGGACAGTGCGCACGCGCGACCTCTACCAGCTTTCAAGCTAATTTCCATGGCTAATTTCCAACTGGTTGGAACCAAGGATGTTCTGCGAACGCGTTTGACCCAATCCCTAGGGATGATCGATACCAGGGAAGGATCGATATAAGTACTACTATCGGTATCGAAAGAATGGTATCGATACCAAGCATGTATCGGATCAAAAGTATCGATACCAACCAATATCGGTATTGAAACAAAACTCGGCGCTCAGCGTCTCGCCAGGGGGCCTGCCCCCGGTTACCATTATTTACATACTTCAGACGAAATTATTGAAACACAGAATGTGTTTTACTGATGCTTTTCACGCAATTTCGCTACTTTCCTCCCACTAAATCAGAACCTTATATAATCACCGCGTCACACGCTTAAGTAAATCACCTTATCAATGAACACACAACTAAGAACGAAGTGACCACGGAACAAAATAACACTTAACACTGTCTTATTACTGATATGATAGCAAGGCGTAATCTTCTTCACAAGACTACCCCTAGCCTAAGAAGGGAAGAGGGATCTCTCTCCGAAGCTTCTGGCCCTTCGAGTAGGTAGGTATATACCCGTCTATGGTCTATATACTGGACGTTCTGGCCAAAATAAGTGTAGCAACCTTTAGGAGAGGGCTTTCTTGATTCTTAATTGGTAATTTTTAACAAAAATTTGAGGTACTGTTATTGTTCGATACTTTTTCGATCCCGATTATTTTGTTTAATACCAGTATCGGTATCGAAAGCAAAGTATCGATACCAAAATGATTGGTATCGGAAGAAAAGTATCGATATCGATCGGTATCGGTCATCCCTACCGATCCCGCATTCCCTCAGGCCGGCCATCCACGAACGATTTACCGTTCGATTCATCGTACGATAAGAAAAAAAGGTCAGATCTGACGACAAATCGAAGCGTGTATGTGGACGAAATCGTATGATCTCTAAAACTGTGCAGGTCATCGGAATCGAATGAAAATTTCATTCCGACGGACTGTGCAGTTCAACAAAAGGAACCGTGTGTGCCGGGCAGTGGCTTCGACCTTCGATATCGTTTACGACCGATGATCATTTCTTGGAAGGATATTGGCATCTTCATGGTTCAAACCACGTAGTGGATCTAGTTTGATCAGTTGATACATCGTTCACGATATCGAAGGTGGGATATCACATGAGTTCATCGGTCTGAAATAACTGTGCAGTTCAAACCTCAACGGTTTATCGTGCGACGAGCTTATCGAACGATAAATCGTTACGTGGATGGCCGATGTCAGCCATTGCCATACTCTCTCCGCCTCTTTTCTTCTCTCGCCGCCTTGGTGGGTTGTTCTTTGGAAATCAACCAATGTTTTCATGAAGGTCAACCTCTCTGATTCGCCTCAAAATTTTACAGTTTGCGTTTTGAGGTGACTAGATCACAAAACGCTGCGAATTCTATCACAGGGGTGAATGAGTTATATTAATGTCGGTCATTTTACAGGGTGTTCCACGAAGTTTTGCCCTCCCATCTCTAAAATCGTAAAATTGAGAGTAAATAAATTTTTATTCAAATCTAACATCCTTATTTCAAATTGGAACCCGAATTTTTTGTTTGCAGATTCACATTCTACTGAAAATTTTATGAAAATTTGATTCCTCAACCAATTTTTCAATACGCGCAACCGGTTCAGCGAGCAGGCAAAGTTGCGCAACCCCAAAATTGTCAAACAGTGAAAGATGGTGAAATCGAATATATGACACTTGAATTCTCATTGTTTTCGAACGCTGATTCACGAGATGTTATCCGTTTCATGATTCGACCAGAATAATGATCAAAATTGATTTACGCACTAAACTAAATTACGTAGTTTACACTCTAAATTCGGGCCTGGGCGCCGGCAAGATGTCGAAGAAAATATAAAATGAGCACGAAATAACATCCGATCTTTACAAAAATCTGTTCTCTCACAATGTGCAAAATGGAAGATCAAAACGACTAACATCTTTCACATGGGTTGGTTATTTCTCGGACCAGGAGCATGGGGAATGCAGTGAGCGTGGAGTCTCCCAAACCCATTCCAATCGATTCAGCGTCCTAAGTTTAGAGTAAACTGATACCCTACACCTCTAGATTGCCAAAAATGTCGAAAATCAATTTTTGGGGAACACTTTTATAGATCACAAATTGGAAACTGGTTTGGGCGCCTCAGCGAACAAACCTGATTACAATTAGGATGCGATCTCACTACAAACAGCAACGCATAAACACCGAGTTAACGTGGATGAATGTAATCTCACAAATCGGATCAACCATTTCATTTATAGCACAATTAATATTGCTTATGCTTGAGGAAGACTAATTGCAAATACAATGCTTGTAGGTACTACATAAGCAGTAAACCCCCAATTCGCTTATGGAAAATGATGAAAACAATAGTCAGAATCTCCAAAATGGATGTAAGGTGTCACGACTTTAGGCCTGTTTGGCTATGAAGGCGAATTTTCCTGTTATAAAGGGCTGTGATATGTATATAAAGTTTGTTTTCTATGACAGTTATCAGAAAATCCGTTGACCTCTTAGACTGGGAAACATGAAAGTATCCTCCTCCCCTGATCAACTCCCTATGGATCCCTGCCACATAGCAGAGCCATACAAACCAATCACAGTCCAATATATCCGAGAAGGAAAAGTGGCTGGGAGGAAGAGGTCTGAGTCATAGCTCCCGAGAAAATTGGGGATGCAATGTTCATCCTCCTCTGAAACTTTTCCTGGTGAAAGGTAGTGATTCTGGTGGTTCTGGTGACCATGATTGGAAGGTACCTAAATCCTGGCTATTCTTCTATATACTGAACCCATAAAACCCAAACTTGAATGGAACACTGAAAACCTCCCGCACTGCCCCAAAAAATCCACAGGTTCTCAGGCATTCATGGATAAATTGTGGATAACTTAACGGCTTCTCACCAACATCCCTTGGGCCACTGATGGACCGAGATTTCCCCGCTTGCCGGGACACTCCTTTACAGTCACAGTTCACCACCAGATATCGTAATTTATTGGAGTGAATCATGATGTGAAACGCTATGCGCAGGATACACGCGTGTATCAAGTGGGCAATTTAATTATTTAAAAAATACTAGAAAAAACAGGCAGGAATGAATCAATATAAGCCTACCGGCATTCGTTCTTCGTAGGGATGATTCCTGTCGTAGTATCGCTCATAAGGGTAAAACTGGAAACAAAGTGAAAGCGTTATAAAAATTAGGTGACTAGAATGGTAGTACGAGAAAGCGCGAAATCAAGGGAAAACACGCCAACCTTCTTCATGATAAAAACGAGAGCAAGGTTGGTGAGGGTGACGACAACCAAAAAGTTGAACAGAGGAAATCCCTTCCGTTGAGGTTGCAACGCGACATCAGGAGACTCGAGATAAAGAGATGAGTCGACCTCAACTCTTGTGGGAGATCTTATCCGTTCATTGGGAGGGGCGCTGTGAACGAAAGAAACAATTCAGTAAAGATGGCTTGCGGTAGTGAAAATGATTTCCTAATAATGGAATCCATACCCGCATATTGGTGGCGCTGAGGGTGGTTCCGGGATGTCAAGAGAATGCTGAGCACTCGATGGCAGGGGAGGGCTGTCTCTTTTTCCACCAGCCCCCCATCTCCGACCACTTCCACCTGTCCAGGCAAACATAATACGTACATCGAGAATAATGATAGGGGTGTCAACAACTACCCTGCGATTTCTGGCTAGAATTAACTAATAGGCGCAACTTTTTTTATGTTGGTGTTGGTTGGTTATTCCTTGAACAATCAACCTGTTTTCATGAAAAAGGTCATACGCCGTCCGTTTTTGGTAGTAGAAAATTTTCTAAAAATTTGAAATTTTGGTCAGGGACCCGCTTCCGGCTCTAGTTGGTCCTCGAAACTTTTCAACCCGATCGGTCCAAATTTGGGCGGGGTAGGGGTCAAAATGTGTTTCTTGAAACATGGATTTTCGAGATTTTGGGCAATCTAGGCGGGTGGGGTATCATTTTCCACTAAATTTTAGACGCTGAATCCAATGAAATTGGACCCAGAACGATTGGCACCCACATGAAGAAGTTATGGGTCAAATTGGGTATCTATTACATATTTTGAATATGTGTTTTCGGGATTTCTGGTACCTAGGCGTATGGGGTATAGTTTTCCACTAAAGTTTGGACGCTGAATCCAATGGGACAGGTCCCGGAACGATTGGCGCCCTCTGGATGATGCTATGGGTCAAAATGGGTGCCTATCTACCCATTTCGAATGTTTTCAAGATTCCTGGAACCTAGGCGCGTGGGGTATCGTTTTCCACTAAATTTTGGACCCTGAATCGATTGGAACGGGTCCGGGACCCGTCACACCCACTGTTTTCCCCATGTTGAAGAAATGAGTCTCTATGTGCCTGGTCCAAGGAATAACCAACCCACCCCGTGCGTAGGAATTTGCAGCGTTTTTTTTTTTTTTTTTTTCTAGCAAGGGAGGAATTTTTAATGCATTTGGATGGATCTACCACTGCGTTGTCTATTCGAAAATTTGCAGTAATCAAACACTCTGAATCATTCCAAGGCTACTTACAGTAGAGTATTGTGGAAGGCTGTTTGTAATGGTGGTAAGTGGTCCCCCTCAGACCACTCCAGGTTGCAATCCAAATCTTGGCAAGTCAATAATCCACTTCTGAAACATAATCACAACGCTTTTAGACAAAGCTCGTAGCTGAGAACACCTCCAAGAGAAATGTTGTATATTCTAGGTTTGTATTGTGTAATCTTCCTTCCCTCATGAAAATGAGGCAACCCCCACCTTTCCAGGAGAAGCGCTGCTTTTGAGCTGGGCAGAGTACCTACATTACAGCAAGACAAAATAATCTACAAAACAGAGAACTCGACAAACACATATATAAAAATAGAAGTATATGAGTTAAGGAGTAGCCCCTTATCAATCAGCGAAGACAGCTAGGTCAGCATCGACCAATGACATATTCCGATCGAATGCTCCGAAATTTGACGCAACTCGTAAAGCAACCTTGGTATCGTTATTCGAGGACTCCAATTTAGATTCTGAACGGTGTACTAAGATGAGCAATTTCGTACAGAAACAAATAGGTACATAATTTTTATAATACGTTTTTGGGCCGAAGAACTAACTTACTGTTCGAAAAATATCTTCAACCTACGTCACTTAGCATTTCACAATTGCACAAGTAAAAACTCAATTTTAAATTTTTTGACGAAAAGCACAAACTGCAAATTTCCAATACAATCAAATGTCAAATTGAAATGAAAACATTTTCTGATGATAACGCAAAAGCAAAACTGCATAGGCGAGTGGTGGGGATTTCAGTGTTACCTACGTACATGGTTCTAAAAGTTAGCGACCTTGTGAAGAGTTTATGGGTCGCTATTTTCATTTGAGACTTGCTTTTTACTTCCGAGGCATGGAGGGATTTTCAAAAGACCCTACCGGTTCGACAAAGGCGAAAAAGGCTGTTAACGTTTAAAACATACATAAGAAAGTGGGAAACTACTTAGAAAAAATGTGGCCAGAATAACGTATCCAAGACGTTCTTCATCAGATAGAAAATACAGTTGTGCAGCTTTCATGAGAGACCGGTAGAGCGCTCTGAAAATCCATTGATATACATACAAGGATGGCGCGAAATCCAGATTGTTGGCGCGTTCGTTGGTATCTGTAAACTTCTATTTTGAACCAGATTCGAGTTTTAAAAATTAATTGCAATTGAAAAAGTGATTGGCATATTTATTTCAAAAAAGATTTGCATTTTTTGAGTCATTAGTAGTGCATTTCTTGTAAACCCACAGATCAATGAGTGATCTACGGATATTTAGTGCAGGACAAAACTCGCGACGAGAAAAAGAAAATTATATTCATGGAAAATTAGATGCTTATACCCCCAGTTAAACTTCCCACGTTAAACGCTGCAAAACTACAATATTTTTATTCCATAAATTAATAGTGTTTTGTAGCCAAAACTGGTCGTTACGGCAACATTGTAATGCGTAGGTTGGCAACCTTGACCACTCGCTTTTGGTTCGTTTTCAATCTTCAACAGAACAGTTCGTTGACAAAATGGTGGATTCTCACGGAGTCGGAGGACCTGCGGTATTGTTGAATTTGACGTAAATTTTTGTTCGATTCTCATCGGTTGTTGTTCTCTTTTCTCACTAGACTGAAGTGTTTTCTTTTTACTCGTGATAATAAGTGTTAATTATCGGAATCCGTGTTAATTCGTATTCTCGCGTTTAGCGACGTCCAACCTTGGCCTCCACCCATTCTAATTCGTCACATCCTTTCCGTTTTATTGCTGCTGAATTCCGGCGCCGTCAATGTTGTGTGAAATGTTAACGTCGGCAGTGAATTCCTTTTCAAACTTCGCACACTAAACATTGCGAAATTCCTGGAGTGGATCCATGAAGTGATAAAGTGTTTGGTACCATCAGTTTTTCCATCGATAAAATGGCGAAGAAAGACATGGACCATTATTTGACGCTCCTGAATAAAACCACGGACACGAAAGAAAAACTCACTTTGGGCCAAGATCTGCTTACGTATTTGCAAAGTGGAGCATCAATAGAATGTCAAGACATCGGGATGGTGGTCGACAGTCTGCTCCCTTTCATCCAGAGCAGCAACTTCAAGGTAGGTAGACATGCAGAATCAAGTGATTTTTGCTGCGGACATTCTTGATTTGAATATTTTTGTGCAATCAGGTATTTTATTTTCTTTGAAGTGTGTTGTAGTCTCCGCTTCAGTCCCCTTACATGCGCGTTCATTCATACAAATCTCATCGCCCAGTTCACTGATGGATTATCCTTGAACCAGTTTTGGACACTTGTAGCGTGTTTTCAAGTAATCTAGACCAGTCGTTGGTGTCTACTGGCAGAGTCCTAACAGTGACTAATGTCTTACATTTAACTACTTTTTATGGTAAATAGGAAGTGGACCGCCCACTTTTACATTAAAGGTCAGAATGAGCTGCGCGAGAAAATATTTTGAAATGACTCAAGACACCTCTGTGCTGTATCATGAGCAAGTTGGAAGTATTCATGAAATTGAGCTTCCAACGTTTTATAAAATAACGACCTGAATCTGTACTAGTCTTGCTCCAATAGCTAGTCCACTTATACCCTGATATGTACTGATTATTTGGACTCCAAATGACGAAGTGATGCTCTCCAGCCCATAATTTAAGCCTCAGGGATTACGTTATCCCAATGAAGTTCTCAGGTTGAATCCTACCACTTGTTTATTGGCGGGCTTTGGAATTGGACGAATTTGGAAGTTATTCGCTGAATAAGAGCCGCGAATCCTTGATCAGCGCAACCCATGATACTGTGAAGAGCATATTCATAAATTAGCTGTGTACGCCAGCTATGTACTGTGAGTAATTGATGAACGAAATGACTTCAATAACGTCAAAGATTTTGTCTGGGAACCCAATGATTAGGTTCTCAATGAGATTCTAGTAGGCATATTGTTCTTGGGAGGCATGTTTGTTTGTAATCGTGATTTTAATCATGTCTGAAGAGGCATAACGGGTTTTAGGTGTTGTTCTAGAATCGGTATCTTGACGAAATACCAATCAAGGACGTTGAAAGTTTATACATCGTAAAATGTTGCGATGTATGTTATAAAGTCGCTAGATAGTGGCAACACTTACAAAGCTGCTCAGTTAGATTACAGACATTCCTTGTTGTTTGAAGATGATAATTTGTCGTGAAAATAGTTTTGAATCCAACTTGATATGACTCATTGTAAAAAAATATCAACATATCGATGAGGTCACACTCGGCGCCTGTATTTAGTGTTGAAATTATCCGTGGGTTTGAGCGAATTTTGATTCAGAACGTTAATAAATGAAGTTTTTAAAACTGCTCCTAATGGATCGTGAATTTCATATGCGCTGCGCGGCTATTCGGAGTGTGACCAAATTAGGAAACAAGGCTGCCTGGAAAGAATATTCTTGGAGAATCACCCGAGTGGCGTAATGTAGGTGGTTGGCGCCTATACATCAAACGTTTTATTATGCAAGAAACGCGTGCTTTTCTGAATAATATTCCGTTTTGTAAGGTCAACATCTTTGCCGCGTTTAGTTAGATGCAGTAGCCGGCCTCCAGCTGGTCTCTTCGTTGTACGTTTGGTTGTCCTGAAGAGATAAATCTCCTCGATCGTTCAAAAGGGTGATTGTGGTTATCAACAAGTCCAGTAGAGGGAACAGAATTTTAAGAAACAAAATTCGCTGGTTAAAAAGAGGAATGTAGAGCGAACACCGAGCTGGGCGGGAAGGTCGTTGATAGTTGGAGGACGAGCGCGTGGGAGTTGGAGCGTCCTACGTAGGTAAATTGTAACCGATATGAGTTTGGAAGAGAGCAACAGCCACTTTCCTTCAATTTACCGCTTCCTTTAATTCGACCGGTGGTGATATCCCGAGGTTGAAGGCTGTTAGTTGGAGGCGGTCCGTACCACGCCATGATGGAAGGGACAGATTCTATCCAGACGCGCGTGCTAAATACCTCGACTATCATGAAGCACAACAACTAATTGTAGACTACCCGAGGCAGGCAATTGGAAAATTTCCAAGATTAAGTGTATTCGAGACTCCAGCAATCGTGGAGTAATGTAATTATAAAAGAAATCGACTGTGGTAATGAACTAGATACGAAGTAAGAATAAAGAAAACCTCGGAAAAATGGGGGAAACAGTGGGTGTGGTGGGTCCCGGACCCATTCCAATCGATTCAGGGTCCAAAATTTAGTGGAAAATGATACCCCCACACGTCTGAAAACCAGAAATCTGGAAAACACACATTCAAGGTGGGTAAATAGGCACCCATTTTGACCCATGGCCTCATCCAGTGGACACCAATCGTTCCGGGACCCTTTACATTGGATTCAGCGTCCAAAATTTAGTGGAAAATGATACCCCACACACCTAGATTGCAAAAAATCTCAAAAATTAATTTTTCAAAATTCACATTTTGACCCCTACCCCACCCAAATTTGGTCCGATCGGGTTGAAAAGTTTCGAGGACCAACTAGAGCCATGAACGGACGCCTGACCAAAATTTCAGATTTTTAGAATAATTTCTACTACCAAAGTCGGCGTGGACGGCGGACGGACATTTGCTAATTTTGATCTAGACACCTTGAAATGTCCAGAAAAAATTTTTGGGCCGAATCGAAGAGATTGACTTTTTGCATGAAAACAGGTTGATTATTCAAGGAATAACCAACCAATAATTGTAGATGGAAATGGTTGGATAGAGTCTGTTATTTCCACGTAAACGAACAAACAATGTCAAATCGATTTCGGCTGTTAGGCCATTTACAGTAACCGTACTAATGTGTAATTGTTACTGTTACTGATGATGACCTAGCAGACATCGATTTAAAATTGTTTGTTTTCGTGGAAATGGAAATATATTTCTAACCATTTCTATCTACAATGGGTTTCCATAATTTCTCAAGTGTAATCTTGAGGATCATACTCGTCATGCCGTTTAAATATTGAATATTTAGAGGCCAAGAGATAGATATGCTCCAGCCAAACAAGCGAATTGTGGGATTTTACGATACAAAGAAAAATGGTTTCAAATGGGAGAAGAAAAAATTATTGCCTTATTTTCTTCGGAACTTATATATTGGGGGATATTCCCGGGTATTACTGAGAATGAGCCTACCGGGTTCTACTTTGCTTCATTCAGTTTATCGTATTTTTTAATAGAATAAATTTATAATTATTTTCCTAAAATAGCATTTTTGTTCACTATTCAGCCAAAGTCTTATTGTACTATACAGTATTAATGTAAAAACGTGGCTGTTGGCTTTTGATCTGATAATTTAGGTTCACAGAGATCGAATTTTTTTTTTTTTTTTTTTTTTTTGGAGAACAAATTATAATATTATTATTTTTAGCCCTAAGAAGAATATAGTCGAGCTTGAATAATACCCAGAGTTTTAAGCTCGGATTTATCTCTGACAAGAAATATTCTTGAATATAATTACGAACTTGGCGGTTAGTTACGAGTTTAAATAACAAAATACACGAAGCAACTTTACAAATACGGAAAGAAGACTGGGAAGCTTGAAGCACGGAAAGGTGGAAAACCTCAAAAACATCTTCTCACGCGAGGTCAACGAAGCCTATCAGCGGCAAACCACTTTTAGAAGTCTCGTATGCATATTCATATGTCGACAAGTGCCCTCGCGGAAACCTGGGAGAACTCAGAAGAAATGCTAACTAAGCTGGCTTACGGGACATCAGTACGGCGACCTTTGTATGAGGCTGGGAAAGTAAAGGGTGGATTGCGTTTGGTGTAAGGAATCGCGTGAAGAGGTGTTCAAAAATAGAATAGAATTCATCACTGCTCAAGTAGTGGTATGTAAATCTGAGGAAAATAAGGTGAAGAGGTAGGGTGCCCATACGCTCCACTCTGGTTGAGTTGACGTTTCTTCTTGAACGAATAGGGTGACAAACTATATGGTTAAGGTCCTTCAACTAGTGATAAATCAGTGAGGACACGTTTTTGGAAAAACTAAAACTATCACAGTTTGAAGTTTCTGAGCCAATTTTGAAACCAAATTCTTACAAATAGGTTGGTGATATTCCTCGGACCAGGCGCATGGAGACTTATTTCTTCAACATGGGGAAAACAATGGGTGTGGCGGGTCCCGGACCGATTCCAATCGATTCAGTGTCCAAAATTTAGTGGAAAATGATACCCCACTCGCCTAGGTACCGGAAATCCCTACTTAATTTGACCCCTAACTTCATCCAGTGGGTGCCAATTGTTCTGGGACCCATTTCATTGGATTCGGCGTCCAAAATTTAGTGGAAAATGATACCCCACACGCCTAGATTGCAAAAAATCTAAAAAATCCATTTTTCTACTACCTAAGTTGGCGTGGACGACGGACGGACATTTTGGTTTTATGATCTAGACACCTTGAAACGTCCGGAAAAAAAATTTGGGCCGAATCGGAGAGACTTTTTGCATGAAAACAGGCAAAAAAACTGGTTATTCAAGGAATAACCAACCAAAATCCCAAACCAATTAGTGTAGATGGAAATGGTTGGATAGAGTCTGTAAATTTTGTGGAAAATGATACCCCCCCACTCGCCTAGACCGCCCAAAATCTCGAAAATCAATTTTTCAAAAAACACATTTTGATCCCTACCCCGCCCAAACTTGGTCCAATCGAGGACCGACCTAGGCCGGGAGCAGCCTCTGACCCAAATTACAGATTTTTAGAAAAATTTTCTACTACCGAAAACGGCGCGGACGGCGGACGGACATTGACCTGGTTGGTTATTCCTTAACTAATCAACCTATGTTTTCATGCAAAAAGGTCAACCTCTTCAATTCTCAAAAAAAAATTTCTGGGCGTTTTAAGGTGTCAAGATCAAAAAACCAAAATGTCCGTACGCCGTCCGCCGTCCATTGGCAAATTTTCTAAAAATCTGAAATTTGGGTCATGGGTCTGTTTCCGGCCTAGGGCGGTCCTCGATACTTTTCAGCCCGATCGGACCATATTTGGGCGGGGTAGGGATCAAGATGTGTTTTTTGAAAAATGGATTTTCGAGATTTTGGGTAATCTATGCGAGTGGGGTATCATTTTCCACTACATTTAGGACGCTAAATTCAATGAAACGTGTTCCAGAACGATTGGCACCCACTAGAAGAAGTTATGGGTAAAATTGGGTATTTATTTTGAATATGTTTTTATTTGAGATTTTTGGTACTTGGGCGTGTGGGGTATCATTTTCCGCTAAATTTTGGATCCTGAATCTATTGGAATGGGTCTGGGACCCGCCACACCCACTGTTTTCCCCATGTAGAAGAAATTAGTCTCCATGCGCCAGGTCCGAGGAATAACCAACCCGTGTGTATGAATTTGCAGCGTTTTTGACACCAGAAATCTAGACACCGTGAAACGTCCAGAAAAATTTTTGAGCTGAATCGGAGAGGTTGACTTTTTGTATGAAAACATAGGTTGATTATTCAAGGAATAACCAACGAATAAGAAAAATTATATCCGAGGGAATACAAAATTTAGTCGTATTATTATTTTATTATTAATTTCAGTGCTGTGACTGAGGGACTCATTGATCAATAAAAGGCATTACTTTGATAATACAAGTACATATTTTCATGGCTACACAAAATATGAAAACACCTATTTTAACAAAATACGTATCATCAGTCGTGTATGACATAGCGCGTGGTGTATAGGCTCGACAAATTGCGCATCAAGTGGGGGTTGCTCGAATCGATTTAGGTGACCGAGACAGTAGGGCGCCAACAAGTAGCGGTCCTCGTGGTTTGTTCCTTCTGTTTCCTTCGTTTCCAATTTAATAAACACCTATTTTATCAAATTACAATCTACGTTATTGTCTCAATAAAGTCGGTATCATTTGCCGTTTATTTTCTTGTTTTTTTTTAATTAATTATTTTTTAAATTGGACGTTAGGGCTAACGCCGAAAGTTAACGGCGCTCGGGATACGTGATTCAACTCTGAGCCCATCATTGTAGAAGTGAAAACGTTATAGAAGGAGAGAGTTACCTAAGTTGATTTCCCACATCTACGACTAAATCTCATATCAATAAAAAGAATCGCTTAGGCACGTGATGTAACGCACCCATCTTCTTCATTCTATTGTGCAATGTAATATTTTCTCTAGTTAGATATAACCAGTACACATTCCACTTGGGATTATGAAGTTGGATTACAGCTGTAGTCGATTTTCTGCCCTTGTAGGAACGTCAGTTTGGTTTCTTCTAAGTGTATTTATTTTGCTCAATGTCACTGGGGAAATTTTTATTGGTTTGCCCTACATTTTCCATTCGCGTGGCTTTGACATGCTTCAGTAGGGAAGGTCACTTCCTTAGGGCGTCCGTTGTAGATTTATTTAAACATTCTCGGTCTTGAGCTATTTCAAGGTTGAAATTGTAAATCGGCATCTTGCATTCACGCGAAATGCCAATATTGCCATTGAATGTCAAACTAGGGGTCGCCAAAGCGACAAATTGATCGGATAAGTACAAACTCTGTATTGTGCAAGATGAAATGAGACCCGGCTATCAATAAGTTGACAATTTTCATTAAGATGATGGTGATGATGGTCTCTTTTGAAAACTTCCTGCGGTGGATAGAGTCTACGTGCCCGGACAGGCAGAAAACTACCCCACCACTCTTGTTACCATGGGGACTCTAACTTCATTTCGCGGTGCAGTCAACCTCCTCTTACCAGCTTCGGTTCAGGGCAATATTTCCATCAATGACATTTATAGGTCGGGGAAAAGTCCTGCCTTTGCTTCAATCTGAATTAACTTTTCTAGGTGCATTCAAATGTTGTCTACAATATTGAATTATTATTCGATCTGAATTGAGAATGCTTTTGAGTTGAAAATGGTTCAATAAATCAACATTTTTTACTACTCATGATGTCTCTCATCGTTGTACAACTCACATATCTTGCTTACAATTCTATTCAAAATAGTCCGCGTAACTTAGAAATAATATAAGAAAATATGAAGATAATGTGAAAATGAAACGCAGCAAATTATTTCGCAAGGGACTAAGTATTATTCTAGGTAAGTTTTGCTCGTTTGGAAAATTTTATCATTCTTTGAGGTCTCTTGGCCTCACAGGCTGCGTCCTCTAGTGTGCTGCAGTCAGTCCGGGGCCCATCTAAATCGATTCAGTGTCCATAATTTATTGGAAAATTTTTAGGACCACCTAGTGCTTAAAAAGAATCCCATGACCACCGTCTCAATTTTAAAAAATCTGCAAATTCTTACACACGGGTTGGTTATTCCTCGAATGGGGGAAACAGTGGGTGTGGCGGGTCCCAGACCCATTCCAATCGATTCAGGGTCCAAAATTTAATGGAATATGATACCCCACACGCCTAGGCACCAGAAATCCTGACACATACAAAATGGGTGGATACATACCCATTTTGACCCATAACTTCTTCCGGTGGGTGCCAATCGTTCTGGGACCCATTTTATTGAATTCAGCGTCCAAAATTTAGTGGAAAATGATACCCCACACGCCTAGGTAGCAGATATCCCGAAAACACATAATCAAATTGGGTAGGTAATAAATACCCAATTTGACCCATAACTTCTTCCAGTGGGTGCCAATTGTTCTGGGACCCATTTTATTGGATTCAGCGTCCAAAATTTAGTGGAAAATGACACCCCACTCGCCTAAATCACCCAAAATCTCGAAAATCCATTTTTCAAAAAACCCCTACCCCCTCCAAATTTGGTCCGATCGGGCTGAAAAGTTTCGAGGACCCGTGTCGGCTGGGAACAGACCCCTGACCCAAATTTCAGATTTTTAGAACATTTTCTACTACCAAAAACGGCGTGGACAATGGACGGCGTACGGCGGACGGACATTGACCTTTTTTGATCAGGACATCATGAAACGTCCAGAAAAAAAAAATTGAGCCGAATCGGAGAGGTTTACCATTATCATGAAAACATAGGTTGATTATTCAAGGAATAACCAACCAAAATTGATAACTGTTTCTGAAGTAGTTTTTTGTTCTTACGAGAAACATTCCTGTGTTAATAGAAAATTTTATTCCAACCTCAAGAAATGCCTTACGAATTGTATGTTTTTGCTAGCTTTGATTTTCGCTTGCCCTCAATCTTTGGCATTTAATTTCCAGCCAACGTGGTGCCTCGAGTTGAGAAAAGTGGAAATCCGTAGTTGATTCGCGGAACTAACGCGAACACAGTGAAAATGCAACAATAGAATGACCGGTTTAATTACTGCATTCATTCATCTTTCTCAGAAAAGAGAACTGCACGTACGCGACAGCCGAGTCCGGTGTATAGCATTCCACAACAGCGTGGAGGGTTGATTGAAGAACAAGAGCCCTGGGAACGACCACTCCCTGATACGATACGCTTGACTCGGCACAGATTGCAATCGCGGGATTGCCGTCCCTCGTCTTCAAGTATCTCGCCAACCTCTCGCAACGATGGATCACGCCACCTCCAAGTGGTGAAGGGGGTGTATCGATCGGAAGTCCGCTTTTAGGTGATAACGCGTCGTAATAAGGTTCTTCCACCCGAAAAACAAACCCACGTGCAGACCCAATCCGCTCAGCGCGAGGACTTGCAAAACTTAATCAGGAGCAGCCTTTTCCATCTGATTACCATTGCGATGGAAGAAGAAAAGAACTGTATTGTGACCAAATAACTTGTGATGGAGCCCATATCGCACCCGTCGTGGAATACTGTCTCATCGCGAAAAGGACCAGATGGGTTCAAGGTTATTCTGGAGTGAAAGTTGTTACAGTATTCAGCAATGCAGCAAGCGAATCCCCTCAACTTGAAACTGTAACTACCGCTGTCCGGCGGCCAACTACTGGACTGCGCTTGGTGCTCTATTCTACGAGTAAAATAGACGCTGCCGTCACAAACAGAAAAATGAATTTTTTGAGATGTGACACTATTCCACGACGGGTGCGATATTTTGCTTTAGTCTGAACTGTCACGGCAATTTGAGCTAGCACCCCAGCAGGGTATGCGAAAACCCACCAGGCGAAATTCAGCGAGTCTCGAACAAAAAGCCTTCTCGTTTGAATCACAATCGTCTGCTAAGAAATTCAGAAGTGCGGATGATATAGCGAAATGCTCCAATGTATATATTTTCATTCATTTAGTTCAATTCCAGTTCCATTCACTTGCTCCCTCCTAATCCGCCATTTGATTTCTGGTCTCGGGAATATTCGGTACGCTTTCACGGTTCTTTGACCTCAGATCTGCCTGTTTCCTTACCAAAGTGAATGATTAGAAAATTTAAGATTAACTTTATGATTTTGGTTATTGTAGGGGTCCCCGGCACCGGCCTGGTGCTCACAGAGGACGTTTTAAAGTCACATTTGTATAGAATTTTACTCCTACGGTACAATTTCTCTTGTTTCAGCATTTTCATTGCAATGATATCGACCATTTAAAAAAAGTGTATACTTCTCAAGTTTTCAATTAAGTTGAATTAAAATCTGATGTCACGTTTTGACCAAAAGTCCCTTTGAATGCTCCACAAATTCAGACGTTTTTCACATGTTCTCATTTACCCATAGAATACCTGACCCAACTTCAGCCCGATCGCCAAGCACCGAAGCATACTGGATGTGAATTGACGCGTGTTTTGGGTGAAATTAATTTTGATATTGAGACGTGAGGAATCATCTTTCTTGAAATGTTGTTTGCTGAACCATTTGGACCAGACAACAGTTTTTCCCGTAAAAACGTATTCCATGAGGTTACGGTTCCCTCTATGGTCAACCATTATGGATGAATTTGCTGCAATTTCATTATTTTAGGATGAGTTGACGATTTGTTGGATTACTTTCCTTCTTTAGAACTACCATTTTTTATTAGTATTTATAACTACATTCATTAATACTATTCGTGATTTACTTAAAAAGAAGTATTGAATATTTTTTTTACCAAAAACCCCAAAATAGTTTATTAAAACTACATTGAAAGGGTTAGATTTGAACATTCTAGGAGTTCAATTTTCTGATAGTTTTCATTACTGATACTCGATTTGATACTGATTTCGATGGCTGAACTTGCACTACGAATTATTGCATGAATGCCCCACGAATCCACGCGTTTAAGAAATTCCCTCCCCTAATAAACATATAAGTTATCATGATGCGAAGAATTTTCTCCTAACTCGAATATATTCAATCTTTCTCAGTCGAATGAATGATGGATAAAATTGAAATAGAGTTGTGGTAGCACCTCTGTTATTGATTTTACTGTCCCAGACTCTGCCTTTGATCTTGGCCCGCAGAGATGGGTTCCGCCTTTCTCGACCGGTATTCATCTGCATTGGCAGACATCCATATTTACCGATGATATCCGGTGCTTCACGAATTTCAGCGGCAATTCCTAAATTATGAGGAAATTACAGTTTTTGGTTGGTTATTCCTTGAAAAATCAACCTTGTTTTCATGCAAAAGGTCAATCTCTCCGATTCGGCCCAAAAATGTTTTCTGGACGTTTCAAGGTGTCTAGATCAAAATTAGCAAATGTCCGTCCGCCGTCCAGGCCGACTTTGGAAGTAGAAAATTTTCTAAAAATCTGAAATTTTGGCCAGGGCCCGTTTCCGGGTCTAGTTGGTCCTCTTAAACTTTTCAGCCCGATCGGACCAAATTGGCGTGTGGGGTATCATTTTCCACTGAATTTGGGGCGCTGAACCGATTCAAATGAGTCTCCATGCTGCTGGTCCGAGGAATAACTAACCCCTGTGATTTAATTTGCAGCGTTAAAAAAAAAATTGATTTTCGAGATTTTTTAATTTATTTTTTATTTTTATGTTGTCATCTTGAGTCTGCATTTATTGACCGTTGTAAATAGTGAGCATCCCCAGGATATTTTTAATTAATTATTACGTAATTGACATCGTCTGATTCAATTATTACGTGGGCACTAACGATCGTGTTCTCTTACAGGTCTCTCAGATGGGACTGGACGTGATGACAGAACTCGTCAGGCGAATGGCCCATTTCTACCGTCCGTACATTCCTTCGGTTCTCCCGAGCGTCATCGACAGATTAGGTAAGCTGGATGCATTAACCTGGTGTCAATCGAGTGACTGATCGACCTGGGTTTATCTTAGCTCAAAGGGCGTTTCAATGGTATCGTGGACAGGTAATTTGGAGGTTGTAGGCTATGCAGAACGAGGACAAATCAGGCTAACACTCGATCCTCCTGCATGGAATTCACAGTTTTGTTGGAGAAATTTGGAGTATGCAGGTTCACGAATTCTAGGTTATTGTGATGGGAAACTGTGTAAATCCCCTTCATCATTAGTAACTAGGCTCAACGTAAATCCAACGTTGTAGCACTTACTCATTAGAGTTCTCTTGTCAGTTTTCGAAGTTCTGTTTGTTTCAATTCAGCCTAATCCTTCAAAACTTCTTTAATTTTGTGCTTGGATGATTTTTGTGGCGTTCATAATAGGATTGTGACGGACGAATGATGACTTGTATTCCCCACGTAGCCTGAATAACAGCGGGATGTGGCATCCGTCGAGAGCATTAAAATGTATCATCCTCAACATGAACAGGATTCATAAAACGTGTTTTTCGGTTACTTGGTCATATTCGAATGCTGGCCGGATTCCTCATGCCTGCGTTGTTGGATCTATTGTTTCAGTGTTATTTAACAGAAGCGTTGAGACGTTCAATATCCCGTTAAGATAATAAACTCCAAAATAAAGTATTATCTCATCTACTTGAACAATCTTCCCGTCCTCAACGTGCTCAAAATACCTCTCGCTCTCGTGTAAATATTTGATTAGCGGATAGAGATCGATCACGCCGGAACTTCTATATTAGTTCATTTTTGTTTCCGTGATGTTTTGAGACCTTTCATTCAGTTCGATGATCTCAACGACGTGTCGTTGGTATCTCGCTTGGAGTTGACATTTGGCTAATACTAATAACGATGATAATAAGAAGGTAGTACTGCATGATATTTGACGAAATTGAATCATATTAGTGTAAAACTTGATGGATTCTGTCCATTTCAGTAGAAACTCATGCTTCTCCTTACTTTCTATATTGATGAAATTATTGTTCAATTCGTCTTAAGGGTGAAATGCAATTTTATTTATTGTTCTCATTGGAATAACACCCCCTTATATTCGTCTCGACAAAGAAAAAATCTACATGACTAAAAAAGGTCATGAAAATGAACCGCAAAATGTATAAATTTTTACGTATACTGCTTTTGTGCCCTGGCCCTACTTAGTCCTAAATCTTGAAAGAAAAAAAAACTAATCAATGCAATTTCAAAATGGGTATTTTGAAAAATGTTTTCTTGGATTTTGGGGGAACTAGGCATGAGGGGTGTTTTCCCACTAAATGTGGCTTACTGATTGTTGCACACCGGAGGACCTTACCCCAATCATTGGTGAGGGAATTTGAAGATGACGAGGAATAAAGTAAAAATATGTACTTATTGGGAAGAAAAACCACAAAAGTCATTCCATTGTGTGGTTCTATTACATAGTCGTTTCTCCTTCGCCTAATTTTTTGTTTTTTTCTACCACAGGAGACGGCAAAGAACTCGTCAGGAGAGAGATGTCAGTTATTACTTGCCACAATAATGGAAGAAGGAGTACAGACACCTCAGCAACTATTCGACCGGCTCATGCCTGCCTTTTCCCATCGGAATAGCAATGTTCGTGACGAAGCTATGAAATGTCTCGTTTCCACCTTGAATCAGTAAGTTCGTTGAATCAGTATCGTGAATCATCAGGTGTAGTACTGGTTCGAGTGAGGTTACCTGAAAGTTCAATTCATTTTGTGATATCAGTTTGTACTAAGCTTATCCTGCAGTTGCCTTCTATCTGCCTCCATGAACCTTAAGAGAATTAATCGATTGAAGCCCAAGAACAAAGGCTGGCTAAGTGCTCTCTTGCCTATTAAGGCTCCGGGCCACAAGTGCGTTCGTAGCTATTTGACCCAGCTGCCGAGATCTTCCTTGATATCATCTTCCGATACCACCCACTAAATAACCAAAACAGTACTACTACTATCGTTCTTGTTTGTCCACACAGACTCATCTAAGACCCAACGTTTTTATATAAAATTCAATTTCAATATCTGTTCAAGACTCAAAATTTGACCTTGAAGTATAGTAAAGTCCATCCATTTATCATTGATTTGTCCATGTGAATATCTCAATGTCTATATTTTTTTTTTCTACAGACACGGTGCTAATTGTGTAGCGGTTTCTCGGATTGTTCCTGCACTCGTCAAATTATTGAGCGATCCGAACGCTGTCGTCAGAGATGAAGCCTTCACCACATTAGCGCAAGTCTACCGTCACGTTGGAGAGAGGTTGAGGATGGATCTGCTGAAAAAACATGCCCTTCCCCCTGCAAAGTGAGTTTCGAGACAAGTGCGGTGACGTAGTCTTATTCAAATACAAACTATAAAACGAACAAATCAGGTCAAGGAAAAGAGGTGTGGGAGCGAACAGAACAACAAATTACCTTACAGTCTTGAGGCTGTTTCACCCCTTTCAAAAATGGCGACTTAGCGTCGATTTTTTCTGAAGTGGATCCTACATAAAGTAGGAATATTCAAACATCATTTGAAGTTTTCCCATAGTCTTGGAAACATCTACATGTATTCGAGTCGAGGACAGGATGGCTGAAACATAATTCTACGATTATAGAACTTACTGAAGTTCAATCGTGATTATGTGAAGCCTCCTGTCCGAAAATATAGTATCCCGACCCTGCCTAGGACCCACGATAATCTAATCATGAGCATTGATATCAAATTTGACATTCTTATAAAGCCTAGTTGGAAAATGTTTAAAATCATTACCTATAAAAGTCTGAGGAACTCATAAAAATTAACCTCAAATTGGGCACCTCAAAGGTCCAAGAATTATGAGAAATACCAAAATGTAAGATTAAAAGTAAAAGGAAAACCAGTATTGCTTTCTCTAAAACCTAGGAAATGAATTCGAAATTCGAGTTTGCTTCCTCAAAATCGTTAGGAGTTAAAAATTACATACCAAAAGTGAGAAATTCTTACTTGACAATCTGGGGAGTTCTTAAAAAGTTCAAAATAGTCAGGGAGTTCCTCAAAATCTACTGGATTAAAAAAAAAAAAAATTAAAAACACCAACCAGAAGGTTGCTGTTACATAGTACATTGGTTAGAAGTTAAGCAACAGAGATGAAGGACCAATGAACAAATGGTTATCCTTTTTTAAAGAAAAATGTCAACTCACGCATTATAGAAATGCCGATCGGCTTGAAGTGATACCTATTGAAGATTGGCCTCCATCATGATTTTGATACCAAATCTACTCGAATCACAATGGATTCATTAAAAAAGGTGGACCCTCCCATCTCAATTTGACGTAATGAGATAATAATTCAACTTTAGACTGTTGTACCAAAATACATCCTTGAGCGGTTTGCAATTCCAGCAACTCAAATGTACAAAAATTCAAAATAGTCATGGAGTTCATCGAAATTTGTTGGATTAAAAAACACTACCAGAAAGCTGCTGTAACGTAGTACATTGGTGATTAGTTAGGCAACAGAGATGAAGGACATGAACGAATTGTCTATACTTTTTTAATGATAAATGTCAGCTCACGCAATATCGAATTCCTATCCCCTATCAGGTACACTTGGGGCCTAATATTAATTCACAATTAAAAAAAAAAAAAAATCCAGGTATGCAAGTTTTTTATTGGTTTGGTTAGCTGTTGTTGAAGGAGAGCAGTTTCAGAACAGCACTTATCCTTAGAAAATTGAAGAATGCCCGTTAGCCTAGTGTTAGGTAGTTGTAATTTTTAGATCGAATTTAATTGATC
The DNA here is from genome assembly GCA_019603395.1 of Cyrtorhinus lividipennis. Lineage (NCBI taxonomy): Eukaryota > Metazoa > Arthropoda > Insecta > Hemiptera > Miridae > Cyrtorhinus > Cyrtorhinus lividipennis. The sequence goes on along the minus strand of CM034000.1, from coordinate 20,671,335 downwards.
CAGAGGGTTACACTAGCTTGCCTAACCTGAGCTCAGATTGAGCAATCAAACTTCCATATTGGAACTTATGACATTTCACTGTTCTGAAAGTGATTGTCGATTAGCTCGATATCATTCAATAACCCTGTTCCATCCGAAATTTAAGTGCAACCTCGTGTCGACCTCAGGATTCATTAAATTAGCTCTGAAAATTAAAAGTGCTCTCCCAACACGGCTATCGAGCATTCTCTGAGAAGAGAACAAGAATGATATGACATTCATTGTCTTAGCTAACTTCTGTTCCTCGGGTCTTGCACCAATATCTCAATGTATCGAATGAGGGTGAAAAAGGAAGAAGGAGCGAACTGATAATGACTAGCTCAAATATTTGCTTATCCTTGAGGTTGGTTAAATATTGTGATTGAGATGTATGTTCAACGTAGCTATTCGAAGATGTGTTTCTTTAAATGCTCTAAGCTTGCCGATTTCCTGATTGGTACCCACCCACTTGACCTGTTCAATGCACTGTCCACTCAGGGTGCTGCCCTCAAATTCCTTTTGGTCTAATAGCTATTATATAACATATTTGAAGCCTCGCCTGTGGCTTCTTTGCCCTTGATTGTACCTTCAACGCTGCCACATATTAGATCATTCTTGATGCTTTCCACTAAGCTTCTACTTGTGTATTCATACATTTTATTTCAAAAATTACAGACTTCCCGCATTGATGGCGAAATTCGACGAAATCGAATCGGCAGGAGATTTCTTCCCGACCGCGACAACAGCAAACAACATTGGAAGTGAGTACACTCATCAATTTTTGCGTTCGGGTCGTTTCTTAATTGTTGCAATATTACACAGAAACAACTCATCAACAAACTAGAGAGTTCGGAAATCAATGTTGATTCTTCTTTGAGTTTCGAAAGCAAAAATCAATGAGTGGTTGATGACTGAGCAGCATTCATGTTCTCAAAATTAGTCCATGCCCTGAAACTGCTCCGGTTCTGCAAGTGAATCTCAAACAAACGAGAACGCGTGCATCACTGTTACTAGTTCAAACATTTTGTTGCGGTATTTCATTTCTTAGCCGGTAATCGTGACGCAATCTCCCGACTATCAAATGACAGTATCCTCTCTTATTTTTCCAATTTTTACCTAAGAATTTCTGCTTGAAGTGTAATGAAGAACACCTTGCCGAAGTACTGTAATCTTGTGGGTTTTTAGCGTTTAGTTTTTCTCGTAAGCTCGTAAAAGTGAGACGAAATGGCCCAAATCAGGTCGGTAGAGCTCAGAAAGTATTTGTTGTTAGAAAAAGATGAAGAAAATCTACAATAACCACTTCGACACCAAAAACCGTAATTGTAGGTAGCAGCTACTGACCAGCGACTGGTTAGCCTTAAAATTCTCTACCATCCAGCCCAGCTTCTGCCAAATCAATTCCAGGGAGATTTGGCTGAAGTGAAGAATTATCGTGGGTCATTATGTTAAAGTTGGTTGACGGCTGGCAATAATCAGTTCAAACAACAATCATTCCTTTAAAAAAATTGCTTTATTTGTTTACTTATTTTAGGAGAAACACAAACAGATGGATAAAATAGAAATATTTCGTCTTGATTTGTTAGAGTTTTGCACTCGTGTCAAATTCTATTTGATATTTTCTCTGCTTAGTTCACACGTCATAGCGATTTCTCCTTCTCTCTTAAATCCTTTGTCGTTTCTGGAAATTAATAGTCGTCTCCCGAGCCTTTATTGCCGATTCCGATCATGAGCGTTCCCCTTCAAATCCCAGTCTTCTAATGGGTTCATTGTTCTCCCTGATTGTTGTCTGAAACGAACTATTTGTTTGGCCGAAGACGTGATTTTCGTGCGTCGAGCACTTCTTAGCTAGAGATCCGTTCGGCAAAAACAAGTGACGTCATCGTTGTCGATTTAATTTTCGATGTATGGGTTCTCTCCCCGACCTGTGTTATAAGACAATCGTGCATTATTCCGAGATTTTTATAATCAAACAGCCCAGGTTTTTTTTTTTTTTTTTGCAATTTGCTTGATTGTGACTATTTTTGCCATCAGTCATATTTCGATATAAGTATTTTGATCCAGATGCTGAGGAACGAAATGAAATTAACGAAGGGTAGGCACAATAGGGAATAGGGTCTTACGGGAAACTGAACAAGATCTAGTTTATTCTTCTACCTTTAGAATGACCATCATTTTGGGTTCAGGGACACGTTCGAGCATGAAAACACTGACGTTTGATTTATTCCCTAATACCAAGTGTTTCTATTCAGATTGAGAAAATAGTAGCATTTGATTAGGTTAATCACAATTTATAGTAAAAATTCTTGGAACTTATCTCCGATAATTAGTCCAATCGCAAGCACCAGGTTTTTATATTCAATGATATTTCTTCCTCAGATGAGACTTCTTTTACCATACTTATACGAAAGAAGAAACATAGTTTTCCATCCATCTTAAATGTCTATTTTAGGTGGGTTTTTTATTTAGATAAATTGTTTTATAATATTATCAACAATAAGAGTAAAAAATATAGTTTCTTCTGAATACTAAAAACTCGAGGTTATCCGGAAAAATCCAATTTTTCGATAAGTCGCAAAATCTCGGTTCTACCACATATATTTCTAATCAGTCGGACCACAAATGGTGAGTATGTGTGTGAGAATCCGCGAAGTTTTTCGTAATTTATCTTTAAATGGTATTTTGTTCGATGCTCACATAAATACCTCGGTATTTTGCAAAGCTGGCGAAGAAGATTTCCGTGTGTATCGAAACTTTCCACACTTACGTCTTTAAAAGCTACGTAGCCCAATAGTTGCTAGAAGTTCCTCTAAAAGCTGCCAGGGCTAATCAAATTACCCGAATTTAGAAAAATGTGACGATTTCCCACAAATTGTTGTATGGGAGCTTATGGTCAAAATACCTTGTTTCCGATCGATTCACATTTTACACAATTTTTCCTAAACCATGAAAACATCTCGTTTGTCAGTTCATGATGTCAGACTGTCCAACGGATGGCGTTGAATAAAAATGTTGTGAAATAAGCACAAGAGTCATCAGAGGGTTCCGACTCAAGAAAACACTTGGCAATAGGCTGCAATCACTCGTTCAAGTGCTGCTCAGTTGTAGACTTTATAGCTGAGGATCATTTACATTGCGTTGATGGAAGTCATGTTGGTGGGTACGACTCGAGAATCACCACTTCATCTTCCTCTACAGTGCGCAATTTCAAAGTCATCGCCTTCCATTTTGCAGAGTTAGGAATTCTCATTGTTTTCTCCCTTGCAGAGAAGAGTGAACACAAAAAAATAACAATGATGACAAGAAGAAGGTTTTTATTCTATGTACTGGAGTAGAAATTTGAATTCTAAGACATTTACTGAAGAGCCAAGCAATCCTTTTCGCTTAATATCAATGATATTCGCAACTTGACTCTCCACTAAGAAAAAACTTTATGAACACTTCGGTTGGCTCTTTCCTTCTAGCTTTTTGACGAATGAACACTTGAATATTAGAGAATGAGATTTAGTCAAGTTCTTCTTGAAGCTAGTTCCAAGGACATCCTTTGTAAAATGTGCCTTTCGGAAAAAAAGGCCTGAACGATCGTGGAAGATTTGTTTAATGCCAACTTGGAGAGAAACACTTTAAGTTACAACGACAGTCGAACTACTAGAGAGGAAGTGCTTTCTTGAATGACAAGTAACCGACGACTCGTGACTGCTTGACCGGGTCCAAGACCAAGGGCAACACTCCCGCTCGGCCTAGAGGAGCGCCATTACGCAACTAGGGGATAATGTATGGCTCGGTGATCTCACGTTGGTCCATAATATAAGTAGAGCCGTTGAGAAGGCTGAAAATATATTCAAGTAAAATAACTAATTTGAAAACAAATTTGTTATACCATATAATACACCGCTGACTGTATAGAAAGTCCTACCAGATTTAAAACCCATCTGGATCCACCGAAATGTTCGCCCTCATCCTCGTCCTCATCTGGAAAAGACTGCAAACTATTTGTCTGTGGCTTATTATTCTTATTAGTATCTTTGTCGAGGAGGAAGTCTTTCTCATTCGATGTGTGCTGATTTCTTCAGGAACGCATCTCAATTTAACGTCCAAATTTTATTCACTAATGATTCCCCCACACGCTTAGGTATACAAAACGCTGCAAATTCTTTCACAGGGGTTGGTTATTCCTCGGACCAAGAGCATGGGGAAAACAGTGGATGTGGAGAGTCCTTGACCCGATCCAGCGTCCAAAATTTATTGGGAAATCACCCCATACGCCTGGTACCAGAAATCTTGAAAACCCGCTCTTGAAATGAGTTTAATATATACCAATTTTGACCCATTCCGGTGGACGTTAATTGTTCTGGGACCCGTTCCCATTGGATTCAGCCTCCAGAACATAGTCGAAAATGATACCCTACACGCCTAGATCTCTGAAAATCTCGAGAATTCACTTTTTGAAAAACACATTTTGACCCCTACCTCCTTCCCTTCCCCTCCCGATTGGGCCGAAAAGTTTCGAGGACCAACTAGAGCCGGAAACGGGTCCCTTACCAAAATTTCAGATTTTCAGAAATTTTTCTTCTACCAAAAACGGCTTGGACGGCGGACGGACATTTGCTTATTTTGTTCTAAACACCTTAAAACGCCCAAGAACTTTTTTTTTTTTTTTTTTGCAAATTGGAGAGGTTGTTTTTTTTGCATGAAAACAGTTTGATTATTCAATTCAAGTAATAACCAGCCAAAACCGTACAGCCATTTTAGCTACGGCATTTCTTGTGGTGATCATGATCATGGTCCCCCAAAGGAACACTTTTTTTCAATTTGTTACTGAATTACCTGATTCTACAAATCTTGATTGCAAGTTTGCCACTGAACATGTGCTGTTGCCACTAAAATAAGAAATGAAATCGAGGAAAGGTAGAAAGTCGGGATTTGTAAAGCCCTTCGAAAGTATACTCGGACAAATCTCGAGCCCGTATTGAGCAAGGATTTCGGTTGTCATTAGGAAGAAGTTGCTTCTCCCACAATTGGAGTCATGAAACGTGGGTGCGTCGTTTTTGGGGCGATTGATGCTTAACCAGCGTGTGTTCCCTTGAAGCAGTATGTTCTACGACTTCCTACCGCTTTGTGGAATTTTTCTTTTCTTCGACTTTTACCATTTCTCCATAGCGAAAGCGCGTTTCTTCCTCAGTTTTTTTCTGAGTTCGGCCTTGTGTGCTGTAGCTTTTTGTCCTCTGTAAACGGTCAGATTTCCTATTATGATGGCGCTTCATGTAAGCACACTTTCTCGAGCAACGCGCCTCATAAATCTCGTCGTACTCGACGGTGATTTAAATGCTCTGTGCGATACAAGGCGTGCCTACAACCCGATCACTGTCGAACGGGAGAATTACGAAAGTGGATCGCGATTGCGCGGACTCCATACTGTTCCGGGGCTCTTGGGAATAGTCACGAGTCGCCGAGAACCGTTTGCGTTGGAGCGGTTTGTCGAACTCCTTTCCTCCTGTTCTGAAGGAAGCGGGGTGTTCAGATCTCAGAAGTGAGGTGTCGTTCACGCGTGTAAGATGTTCGCGACGATCTCTCCCGGTAAAATCCCATGACGTGATTTCCCGCGTCTTTGGTCGCTTCGTGATGGGCTTTGGAATCATGAGAAAAGCCTGTCAACTGGCCGGTTCTCCATCAAATCCCGTTTTTTTATGAATCCGAAAGAATCGTTTAGTGCTACATTTGTGAGTTATGACGGAAGAATCCATTTTGGACCATCCTGACTCTCAATGGATCCTTCAATTCGATCGAATACTCCGCACATTTGAATCTGCTGCATGTAAGTTTCACGTTCTGCACTACACATTTGGTTTATTCACTACTACCTTCATTGTGGGCAGATATTAATCAGCCTCTGAGCTATTTCTGAACCATTAGATGGTGCGACTTGAATATCTACAATATGTGGAGCTGTAGAAGCATAGTCGAGGATTATTTATTGGGAAATAACTTCGGCATCGCATTGAACTGGTTTTGTTTTTCTACACCACTATTACTCACGAGAATTTAGTCATCATAGTTTTCTTTGTATTGCTCTTATGCCACCCTTGTATTTTTCACTTATAATGAATCATTCACTTTCTGGTCTCCTATACTTCCCAAGTTATTTAAGAAATAACTCAGTTGGGCAGATATTGAAAACCTCAAGAGTAGGATGCCGCAGATGAGTTAGGTGTTTTATTGGTTAGCCATTCAGATTTTATTGCCTTCTCCCTCCCCTTGCGCTCTCAACACAAAGAAAACGACTTTTGCGTCTTTCCTCTGATGCTCGGAGAACGTTTCGAACACCTATTTTAAAAAATGCTCTTTATAGCATTTCAATAAATTTATGAGTCACACTAAACAAGAAGTCATCTTCTTTGACAAGTTTGCTTTCTATGCTCGGACACTTATTTATTGAACAGGTTACGAGTATATTATCCCAACTTTATTATTATTCATCATGCGTGCTTTAGTGATCTTCATTGCCCAATCAGGCTAAAACTCACTAGATTTGTGGGGGGGGGGGGGGGGGCGTATCAATGGCTTTGAGTAAAGTGACAAACTGCTGCTCTAGATTAGCTAAAACCAATCGTTCGGGGGCCTCTCTTTGATCTTTATTTCATAAATCCTTGTAACAACCGAATATTTGTGAGATAGCAAGTTGGATTTCCTTCATGGATATTCGTGTTTGACAATAAACAAGCGGTAGCCTTGAATTAACTATAACAAAAACGTGATACTGGAAATATACCCGATGTACAAATTTGATGCCTTTCAACCTGGATGAGATGTGTGATCTTCGTTACGCTCGTAGTTGAAAGGCTCAAGTTTTCTGAGGTTACAAGGGGAACTTACTTAATATTAAGTTTTGAATAACTCCGTCATCTTGAGAGCCAATTTTCATTCGACATCTACGAGTAAGTTGGAAATAAATTATAGATCAAATTGTTTCCGTGTCTTTGTTTTATAATGCCCATTTTTGTTAGCTATTTTTTTCTCTTATCGATGATTTCACGCTCATCAAATAACATTTTTCGTGTACAACAAAGTTCACGTTTGGAGAATCACCATACGGCCAAAAAAAGAAGATAAATTGAGGGACTATTGAAGGGCAATATCTAGTCCAACTAGTAGTACATCCAAGGCGCCGAGGGTAAAACAATCAGCCAAAAGGTTTTGTATTCTAGTTCCCAATCCATAATTAGTCCCATTCCTTCTTCTACGGTAAGTCTGTGATAGTTGGAGCAGTAATTTAGTTCGGTTCATGCAGACTATGGCTCTAGAAGAGGGATCGTACAGTGCTGAGGAATATTTCAGTTATTATTCTCAAAGATTCGCGAAAAACGTGATTTCTAGGTAGTATTCGGAAGGAATTTTATCGAAAAGGTTTTTGAAACACTAATGACTTTTCGGCGTACTTCCTAGGTGTTACAAATCATCGTTCGCACCATTCCACCTCCGCGGTTATTTATACCAATCGACCAACATCACCTCGTGCACTACTGACCCTTCTTCCACTATGATCCTCTCTGACCGTTCTCGCTCGACTTTTACTCCGGTTATGCGATCCTTAACGCTGATTCAGATGATGTCACGGGTCGCATGCAGCCTCTTGAATGCAATCGCATCACGTATCGCGACTCCGTTTGTTTACAAACAACTGAGGAGACCCCTCAGTACTCATTCCGTACCGTTATCTACTAGATACAAGACTTTTGTGCAGGTCTTACGCAATCCTTGTCTGTTAGCTATCAATATCTTTCGAGGGATATCCTGTAATCCTTGAATGTAGGTCACTACTGTCATCCTGAAAATCAGGGATTCTGTTCTATGTAATTCAATTGTTTCGTCGGGAGTGTACATCAATATCTAGTACGCCAGAGAATAATCTCAGCTTAAATTCCTATACAGTATTGTTGCACGAATTTATGGTCAAGCTTGCTTTGTAATGAACAAGAGTGATCTCAATTGGCATAAAAACGTTGTGGATACTATAGGCTGATACTAAGAAACCAGCCAACTACGATAACGTCCGACGTATAACACTTCAGTTGGAGTGCTCAGTGGAAGGAAATGCACGGTCGACCCTGGAGTGGTCCATTAGCAACGTTTTCATTACCATTAACGAGCACCTCGACTGATAGCGATCCATCATTTTGAATCTATCTTACGTGGGAATCATTTTCTACGACGATTTGTGTCTTATTATTGACAGCAATGCGATCTAGTCATTCTCCTCGAAAAAAATCCGACGAGACAAAGACATTTGGTTTTCTCTAGGTATTTGATCAATTTGTACAAACACTTCGCTCTAGCAACAAATCTGTTAAATCCATATTGAGCTGTACATGAGTCATTAAGGCATTCACATACAGGTAGACAGAACCCTCTTCTTTAGGGGAATTTCTTGAATTGATCGCCTAGCGAATGCAAGTTTTGTAAATATGTACAATATTGCCAAGTAATAGTTCCTCGAGAAAAATTATCTGCATCATTTTAGAAGGGCAATCCTAACTTTATGGAAAACACGAGCTCTCAACTCACAAGATAGAGGGTTGAACAACTCGGAACTACAGCGTACTCTCACTTTTATTCTCGATAATGACCGTAGCTCACGCATCTAAAGCATTTCGGCGAGAGATAATTCACGCAATTGATTTATCGATTTCAGAATAGAGACGGGTCAACGTACCCGGGAGTTGGCCATGAAGAGGCGACGATGTCTATGAATACCTGTGTTGCATACCAGTGTTCATTTACGAAATAGGCAGTGACGTGAATTCGTTCCGTTGAATGATTAGTTGGTTTTTATTCAATTAAGTGGGGTAGGGTGGGGGTGAGGGTTGTAGCAGCTCGATTTAGAACCTGCTCGTCCATCTTTTCCAGAATATGGAAATCAAACACTTTCTTTCTTTCCTCCTCTCCGTCTCATTTGAAACAAATAATTTCTATTAACAATACGTACTTCACCATTTAACATTTTGCGGTTAGAAATCCAACAGAAGACAGGATGAGCGAAGGAGTAATTTCGAATTAGTTATCCTCCCGCTTAGTCACCGTTTAAAAGAAGCTTCCAATCGCGAATTGATAGAGGTCATAAGTTACCTTTCAGTATATTTTTATTCATGAGTGTAGCCACAAATCTCGTGGGCTTGGCGGCAATGACATAAAGCCCCAAGAAATCGCGCCTTCTGCGTGGAATCCCAGGAAAAAAGTGCACGCTCCGAGTCAAGGATCCTCATTAGCTCCGGGCAATAATTATCGTTATACAACAGGCGGTTAAAGTACCCTAATCTTCAGGTAAATCGGTGTCATCCTACAGAGCGAGTACGCGAACCATTCACCTTCCTTTTAGCTCAAGTTTCACGCATGTTTCATGGTAAGACGGCTGAATGGTGGCTTCGGCCGCACGATCTTATCTGATGACATCTTCATGAAAGTGATTTTATGAGCCCAAAGCACGATTCGTCCTAAATGCCATTCGCCAACGAACGCTTTAGTCTGAAGTTTGTTACATCTCGGTGATGGTTCACTAGAAGAGTAGAATCATCTTTGAACGAATGATAGGGATTGACAGAGAAGAATCTGCGGAACTTTCATTTCCGAGTTGTCTTCTGAATTTACATTTTGAGGTCCTGAATCTTACCATGTCGTGCAAAATTTCACAAACCAATCATTCAACTTATAACTCTGAACTTCATGCTCAAAATAATCTTTTACGCTATTTCGTTGTTATTTCCTATCTTACTATTCATGTTAAAAAGGGTAATGATTCAATTCTTCAAGGTTTGTTTTGGCGTTTAAAAGTTATTTTACCGTTTATTTCTCGTAAATATTTTGTTCAATGTGAACGTGGTTAATTTGTTTCTCGGCTATGTAAACATCCAACGCATTAACGAAGCGGTAACCTGAGAAATGAGTCAGTTTCCTCCTTGATGCAAACAATGTACAAATCCGATTGTGTCCTGATGAAGGATCCGGAACGTGTCGACAAACCTCCGTTTTAAATATACCTTTGTGAAAGACGACACCGCTCTGTAAAACTGCGGGGTCGTCATAGAAATGTGCTCTTCTTCACAAACACGGTTAATTAAGACTGAGCCGAAATGATGGAGGATCTTTTACATGAATATATTCCCGACGGTACCAGTCACGACGAAAACTCCCCGTTCCCTTCTCACATTTTACTAAAGGCTTCATAATGCGAGTATTCATGGAAAAATTAACTTTTTGTTGCGTCAGTTGTTCATGTCGATAGCTCTCACGATTTAAGGGTCAACTTGTCTTCCCATCGAGAAGAGATGAAACCTCCGTCTTCCTCCAGGTTACGAGGTTGCGCTGATATAACCATGATCTCTCATTCTATAGGCCTAGAAATTGCCTATGTTGTGTCGTGATTAATCATACTGTAAGTTACCGAAGAGCAGAACATGTTTTCTGCATCAGGGATTGTTTCTGCCCGTCATATGTGTTTTCTCTCTGTAATATACACTTCTCTTCTCGAAATCAATGCCACCGAGTTACCAACGTCCGTATTTTCTACGCTTCGAGTTCTAATAGTAGGGTAATTAGTATACATTATTCAGTGACCTGCTTTCGCCCCAATTTGTTCAGAAAAAACAACCTGACGAAATTCCTAATTTAATTAAATGTATTTGTTTGTTGCAGATTTTGCTGACGAAGATGAAACCGATCGGGTATGTCCCCGCTTGCACCCTTTTCATTCTAGTAGACGAATTAATGCAGTTTGCTCCTTGAAAACCGTTACATAATCACGCGTTGGTTCTTATATTTCTTTTAACAGTCTCAAATGAAGCCTTCCGCCACATCTAAATCTACGGATCATATTACAATCCTGTTACGCACCCGTATTTACTTCCCGTCATAGTGCTAATCTGTTGAAATTCTCGTTTTTGCAGATAAATTTATGTCTGTAGACATGTGACTGTCTAACCCTCTTATTCTTTCAATAAGGGGAATATGAATTGTTATTAAAGACTAGTAATTGAGCAAAACAACCTCTACCGAATCATCTTATTCTTGTGAATACTTCCTTTATTACCAACCCAGCACTATATGTCATTCTCTTACCTATATCGCCCCAACTCCAAGTTGTTCTAGCTAAAGAAAGCCATCTAGTTTCTCATATCTATTGTGTACGTATATTTTCCTTGAACCCCTTTTGAACATGAATTAGATGAAATTACCAATTCTATTCATCACAGTCCATGCCACTTTGTGAGCTGGATTTGCCTTAAGTTAATGTGATTATCCCCTTGCCCTTCAGGTCTCAAATTCGTCCAGAAGATCGCCAAGTGTTACATTGCGAAGAACAGCTTCAGCCGTATCCAAGCCCCCTCCATTGTCAGTAGGTAAGTAATTCCTGCCACTCATCACCTTTTTGCATTTGCATATTCACCTTTCTGTTTTGTAAATAAATTAATGTAACCTAATCTGACAGGTTCATTCATGGAATGTATTTATTGCGGCATTTGTTAAAGTTGGAACGAATGGATAAGCTTGATTTGACAGTGATCATCTGTTCATGTGTGCACCTAATCTTTGGCTTTTTCATTTGACTGAAGTTTGAATAACCAGTTCTGTACTCCTTTGCAACCTAAATAAAATTAATAACGCTGGAAGAAGTCTGATTGACTGATCTGTATCGTTGATTGGTCTTGTGATGAATAGAATGAGTGTTTGACATCATGACTGAGTCATGTTGGCACCTTAATCAGAGAATACTTCTTCAAATTGAGACTTTTCTCTTTATAAATTAAAAATAATAATAATTTATACAAGTGAGCACAGAATAAGTGCTCTGTTTTCCTTTTTTTAGTTAAGCTAGTATCCAGTCCTATCCACTGCGCATAGGTGATTGAAAATAATCAAGACAACGAAGTTTTCACTTTTCCCAATTGCAGCATATTCAAAACATTCAGAAAATATTTTTGCTAGGTCACACATTCACGTTCAACTTTCATATTTTACACCCTTGTTTCTACGCAGGAGCAGTTCTGATAGTGCTTTTATGCATCTCCCAAGCGTTCACTGACTAGTGGGCAGTAGAATAGAAGGTTCAAACCCATTTTCTGTTATTGTAACGTATATTTCCACCCAACAGAGAGTACACCTAGTCTACCAAGTTCTGCTTCAAAGTTCTCTCGGACAGGCTCATTGAGGAAACCAAAACCAGGTAAAGGTTACCTAGTGCAATGGTAGTGGTGGTGGTTTAGCTTTGGTCAAGCACTGTCCCCTCAGTTTCCTTCTTGGCACATAAATTGTATGTGGGAGGTATGTTCCAAAGCTTTTTATTGTTGCAGAAAACCCAATTTACTGTTCAGCACATGTCCACTTCTCATTCACGATTACACGGTGTTTAACACACCTCAACTTCTCTGATAATTTAGTTCATTCTGCTTCTTTACTAACACAATACTTTCTGGACAAGCGTATGCATACTAACAAACACATGCATTTCCACCCAGCCGTGGATGTCATGCCAGCTAATTGTAGGAATATTATTTCTAAGCTCTGACAGAATGAGCTTGATTTGAACAGAATGTGATCAGTTATGCATCAAACGTTTAAGATATGGCAGATTGCTTTGCCCTGCTCCCTTATATTAGTACAAGGCCAGTTATTATTAGAAATTAGAAAATAGGATTTTACAAATTGACCAATGCGTTCACCAAGCTTTTGCAAAGCTATTTGTCCAATTTTGTCTTATCCCCTTTTTAAATTCTCCTCCTCTCTTCAGTTCTTTTATATGTTGTACTCATTATTAATAACCTTTTTGGTGTATTCAAGGGCTTGTTTAAGGTTTGGTTCGATTAATTTCGCAAAAGCTTGATGTGAACCATGTTCACTTTGTGTAACCCTATCATCAGCTAGCCGCGCCTCTGGCATATTTGTCTACCCGTCAGGTCGAAGCCCTACAGCACAGTATTGCTTCGCTTCCAATAGCTGTCCGAGTTCGTTATGCCTATTCCCCTGATTTTGTTTGCAGTATCTACACCCAGCAGCGCTCCAGCCGGCGCTGTTGACGAGGAAGGCTTCATCAAGGCTTTCGATGCAGTTCCTACGGCACAGATATTTTCAAGCCGAAACCTTGAAGATCAGCTAACGAAAGTCCGACAAGTTATCGAAGACACAAGTCAGGACTGGAACAAGAGAGTAGATGCGGTAAGAATATCACTCGTTTTTGTGCCTTGGAGGATCAGACTGGGATTGGAATATGTTGAATGAAAATAACGATATTGATATTGAATCAGAATATCGAAATTCGGTCTCCATTCATGTTGGATACTTTAAAATTAACTATAAACCTATGTAGTTTATTTCATTCATAACGATGAAGTTTTTTTATTATTTGGCAATTTATTTCGTTTATAAGAGCTCTTCTACTATCGGAAAAGACTTTTTTCTTCCGGGAAGTCATATTGCTTGGAGGCAATATCAAAAATACCGCAATTCATAAGTCAAACCGACAAGTGAAATTTGAATTTTCGTAATATTATTCTCACATTTTTTTACTTCAACTAATTCTTCTTATTTCCTCTTATATTATTTGATAAAATATCGATTTTGCGGTGTTGTGGGAACGCACATACCGCACATATTTGAATATCGCTACATGAAAAATATTAATATGCCGATGTATAGATCAGACCTGTTAGGATGAACGATAATCAACAGACGAAGTCTTGTATATCACACAAACAACATACGTTTGAAAAATAGCAGCCCCCATGTAAACCTTATTCTTATTTTAACCCTTTTCCAGATCAAAAAAATCAGGTCCCTTGTCCTCGCTGGCGCTCACAACTACGATGAGTTCGCCAACCATCTACGTTCTCTCGATCCACCATTTCAGTCGTCCGTCAGAGATCTTCGGTAAGCTTTATTTCATCATCTACTCCGACTAAATTGCGATTGAAAATGAACTAATACCCTTCATATTTTTGAGTTTTTTTTTTTTTCTTTTTTTACAATGACGACGTTTTCAGGTCGCAGGTCGTGCGAGAGGCTTGCGTTACAATCGCATTCCTGGCGCAGACTTTGGGTTTGAAATTTGAGCATTTTGCCGAAAGCATGATTCCGGTTCTTATCAATCAGATACAGAATTCTGCCAAGGTTAGTTTGCCTTAATCTGAATTATTATTTTCCCACTAATACCGGTCCATTTGATTTCTGGTCGTTAATGTTGATTTCCATTTACTTTAATACTTACCCACTTTGTTTTTTCTTCTAAAAATATCAACAAAAAAAAAATAGAAAATTATTGCGATAAAATTTCGACTGGTGTGTAGGAGTTATAAACGAAATTCATTAACACACTCGACGACTTTTCCAGGTAATTGCCTAGCGCCGGGCAGGTTGCTCTTGGGTTCATAGTCAAACATACAACATCGAGTCGCCTTATTACTCCCATTTGCGCTGCTATGAACCACAAATCCAGGGAAATTCGTCGAGCAATAATCAAATGCATTCATCAAGTGATATCCTCGTGGCCAATGCATCCACTTCAACGACATATGACGACGATTCAAAACGCACTTGGCTCCGCTATCGCTGACGCTGACCAAGAAGTGCGAATGACCGCTCGCAAGTAAGTCAAAACTGTTGATGATTTCCACAGTTCGTTTGTGTTAGGAGGATATAATGACAAGAGTCGTTTTTCCAGGGGTTATTGGGCCTTCAAAGAGCAATTTCCCGAACAAGCCGAAGTCTTGTTGAACGCTCTGGACGCTTCTTACAAACGAAGCCTTCACTCCGATATGTCCAATTCTAGTTCTTCAAACTCTCTTCATCAACCGACTACGTCACGCATTCGCCCGCCAACCGGTAAGTTGTTGAACCGCTTATTCTTGACATTTAATTTAATTGTCACCAGGAATATCATTATAGTTCTTTCACATTTTCCAGAAATTACTATCACTATTGATTTTGGTACAGTATACGTAATTATAATTTTCTGGTTGCATTCCGGTCACAGTCTGATTTGAACGTTCATAATAACAGTATCTAGGTTTGCTGTTTGTGAAACTTCATATCCTTACTAATTTTCTATTCTCATTGCAAACTGAAATGATGTGTTCATTCCTCTTTATGCCGTTCAGAGTGATAAAACGTCGAAAAACTGGTCTAGAAACCATTGATTTGTCTTTTTCTAAATGTGTTGTTATCAGAGTTGGGCACATGAATGTATAGTTTTGAATTATTATTCGTCAAGCGTTGCGAATAATTTGTTTGAAAATCAATGAATTAGTAAATAAATTGAAATACTACATACTACTTTACTGAGTACTAAGTTTGTGATTGATAGATTAATAACTCTTAGGCCAATAAAAATAGAGTTTATCCGAAAGCTTCATTTGATGGTAAATAAGTGCAATTTGAGTTACTAACTCGCCAGGGAATGTTGAAGTTTAGTTAGCTAAAAAACCTCGAGTTTTTTCTAGTGCTATTTGAGTTTTCATTCTCCAAGTTAAGAAGTATATATTAATTTACGTTCACAAAGCGTAATTGATCTGATGTACATCTTCGGTCATGAAAAAATGTGCGCAACTCTGGTTGTTAGCTTAATTTTCATTCAGTGCGATCATTATCTTCCTACTTTGACACTATTTTGACGCACTTTTGAGGACTTTGGCGACAAAAGTTCCCTATTGTTGTTGTGATGGTAGGTGGAAGCACTGAGAACCTCGCAAGTGGCGCCGGATCGCGTCGCTCCAGCGGCTCTGGTATCCCCACCCTGCGACGTCCTGATCCGACAGGTTTGCCCCTTCCCCGAACCAACCCTACCCTTGTATCTCACTGCCTGTACAATTGGCTTGACCCTCCCATCACCCTGTAGCAACCCTGTCCACGCCTGACCCACTTGGATGTTGTGTGGACGAAATTGCCTAAAACACTGACAAACAATTGTGTACATTTTCATTGGTCATTTACAGGCTAACACAGAAAATTCGTTGGTGCTCACTGACAATGAAAGAAATTATTTTAATTTTATTAATTATTCTGTACTAACATCAAACATGATTTGGCCAGTTGAAAGGATTTGACGTCGTATGTATACAAAAGTTTTTCAAATCTTAGAAAACACCTCAAATCACTCATTAGATTGAAGTTTTCCTATTGAACTAGTTTTTTGTAACAATGAATAGCTGCTTCCAGACCATTCATTGGCCATTTATGAACTCATGAACATTGGTGTTCAATGTAAACCCGTAGGCGTAGATAAACACATGAGTTTGACTCTCGTTATCTATTTCCTTTATGAAGAAATAATAGCCAGTTCTGTTTTTACTTCTTTATTATTATTACTGGTTCACAGCCACCAATCCAAGAAATTTGTTTTCCAAAATGCTTGTAGTTAGTGTTGAAACATTTGTGTTTATAGAAATCCGAACAGGGATTTAATTCCAGGTTCGTTTGGAATTAAATTTCTACTTGTTAGTCAAAACACTCATTCTTTATGAGTCAATAATAACTAATTCAATATAGTGCAGTCTTGGTAGGACTTACTACAGCGTTTCATTTTTCGTTTTACTATATTTTTTCGCCATCGGTGGCTCAATTACTGCAAGAATAACTCGCATGACACTTCGAACATGTATCTAGAGGGGTACGACATTAAAATGCCTCTTCTATTTCCAAAATAGTATAGCATTTTGTGAAAAAAGAGCTTACAGTTGCACTTGGAATATCTGCGACGGACTTTCACTTCTCACGCGAAATTCTTAAATTGTACAAATATGCTTGAATGGCTGCTCTTTGCAGTTTCGGTGTGCAGAATATTAGCATATTTTAAGCCTCTTTTTCTCCAATCTTTTTGCTAGTTTTTATGCTTTGACTGTGTATAGATTTTTCAAATGTTTACACTACTTTTGAGTTCCGTTTTTACATCACTGCTTGAAAGAGTTTCAAAGAAACACCTACTTATGGGTATTTTTAATAACATGGCTGAATTATGCGACGTAAATAGACTCATTTACTACTTCCAATAATAGGTCAGTCACGTGATACACAAAATTGCGTAAAATTGAAAATCAATACATCTGTTGTACGTGAATACGAGTTCACTATATTTTTATAAAGCTATCCTTCAGAAAATATATAATTTGCCGGCTCTATTACAATTAATGCTAAAATCTAGCAACTTCTTTACTGGAAATCATGGATTCTCAAGTTTCTCGGAGTTTCAAATATATGTATTAGGATATAAGCTAATTTCACTGGCCATGTAAGGATTCTACGACTAATTTACACACACAATTTCGGAGTTTTTTATATGAGGCTTTGTTCCCAAGTTATTTTCGATTTACCTGTGAGAGTCGTTTTTGTACGAAACGATTTATGTCAAACGAATCTGAGCAACCGTTTCATTGAGTTAAGTAAACAAAATTGTTCACGGAAAAAAGTAGGGAAACGTTTTTCCGGAAAAAGGGGTTTGGGCAGTGTTTGTTGGGACCATTTTTAGTAATTTAAATCTCCCACCCCCTACCCCATGTAATTTTGCCCTGAAGAGATGAAAAATACAATACTCATTTCTACAGTTTCTCCTCATTTCGAGTTAACTTTAAAATTAAGGAATTGTGATTTTTGAGTCGTAAATAACTTCTAACGAAGCCTCTAAAATAAACTTCCAAGAGACAAAAATTATTGATTGTAGAATCCGTATCTGGCTGACAAAACCAGTTTGCTTAACCGTCACCATTTATAACTGTTTACCTTAACCGTAACGGCAAAACCAAAAAAGAAATTTCCAGCCCATGAAACAATTTCGGATGTTAAATGCTGGCCGTCCACTGGACGCGAATTCGCGCAAAGAGGCGAATTCGCAAGTTTTCGCCTCTACGCCTCTTCGCGCGTCGAAACCCCGTTTACTGCACGCGAATTCCTGTCAGTTTCGCCCGTCCTATCAGCTGTTTTGGGTCGAAAGACAGATGAGGTACATTGTTTAGTGAAGTAGTATGGGGACTACACATGTGGGCTAGGTAAAAGGGTGCGGCAGGTATTGATTTCCATCACCGGGGTCGCCTGTTCGCGCGTTCGGAAACAAACTGGTTTGGTTCTCTTCGCCTTCGCCAGACTTTGCGCGATCACAGCGCTTCCAGTGGACGGGGTCCTATACGAATGCTAGTGTTTGAACTCTTCACGCGAATTCGCGTACTTCGCCTCTTCGCGCGAATTCGCGTCCAGTGGACGGCCAGCCTAATAATTTAGAAAATAAGTCAACGCCTGGCTCGCGAAAATGGATAAATACCTAGAACACACGGCAAAACGATAGAAACGAGCTTTTCTCCCTTCAAATTAAATAATTGCATGTATCGCAGGTTTTAAAAGACGGGTAAAAGGATGAAATAATGATTTAATGTGGTTTCGGAACGGATTTTTTTCAATTTTTAAATATACTTGAAAATGTCTTAAGTAGAGCTTATTGTTTCAAAGAATCTAACGTTTTCTGGTTTGTTGTTTCCCCGCTTCTTCTTTTTAATCCGCCATCTTTTCGGCCTATTGCAGTTGAAACGCCGACTGTGAGACGGGCCATCCTTCCCTCTGGCGCTTCGCCTGCTTCTCGCCGCTCGAATTCAGCAGTTGACCTGCAGGCGGCTCAAAGGGCCAAAGCCCGCGCGCAGTACGCGGCTCTCGCTCGGCAGAAAGTTGGCTCCAACGCTAGTCTTCGTGAGTATTCCAACCTGAGCCTTATTGATGGAGTTCTTTTCTGTTTTGGGAAATACTTTCTTGAAGAGTTTTTTTTAACGTGATGCCAAAAACTGACCCCTCCGTGTGTGGTTGATATGCATTACCTCGTGTAGATCGACCCTTAATATCACTCGCCATTGGGATTGACGGGGTTGTCTAATAGGACTCAACCTGGAAGTAAAATACCAATTGCACCAATCTTAAGTAAAAGTGGTTCGGGCCTTGAACAGTAAATAAGGATACACTCAGTATTCCTTAGTCAACCTGTTTTCATTCAAGAAGTCAACATCCCCGATTTGCCCCAAAATTTGACAGTTTGCGGTTCAAGGTGTCTAGATGAGGGCCTGGGTGGCCGAAGTCGTCGGTCCCTGGGGCTCGAGACTTATCTGGTCAAGGTTTCGAGGCTGCTGGTTCAAATCCAGCCCCCCCACCCCACCCCCTTCCCCCTTCCCCATTGACCAACTCTCACCTTTGGACGAGCAGATGTTGGAAGGGCTGTCATTCGAGCCCTGCCTCTCGTCTAAAGGTGAGGAGGTCGGCAAGGAACCCTCGAGGCCCTCCGACTGCCAATCTGTAAGGGCGGGCACATTAGATCCTTGGGGTTGCAGTGCCACAGGGGTGGAATTGCCGCCCCACGCCCTTCAGTTCGAGCCCAAAAAAAGTTTCTAGATTTTAAAAAACCCAAATGTCCGTCCGCCGTTTCTCGCAGTAGACATTTTTTAAGTTCTGGTCATGGAACTGTTTCCGGCTTTAGTTGGTCGTCAAAACTCTTCAGCCAGATCGGACCAAATTGAAGGAGGAGGGTCGAACTATTGTCTCTTGAAAAATGGATTTTTGGCGATCTAGGCGTGGGGGACACTTTTTTTACTAAATTTTGGACGCTGAATCCATTAGGATGGCCCACCAGACCGATTTAGGGCCCACTGGAATGGGTATGGGTGTCTATGATACCTTATTTCGAAATGGCTATTCGAGATTTTCGTCTGGTACCTGGGTGTGTGGGGTATCATTTAACTAAATGTTGGTGCTGATCGATTGGAATGGGTTTGGGACACTCTACACCCACTGTTTTCCCCATTTTCTCTGCTCTGTCATGTAAAACCAACCCTGCAAGATTGGCGCGTTTCTCCAATTAAAACACTTCCTGGGAACTCAGAAGGGTGAGTTCGATTTTCGGATCTAGCGAGGGTTATTTCCACTTATGGTGGATCTGATCGATTGAAGTTTACTGTTCTCAGTCCGGTCCATGTAATACCAACCCTTCAAAGAATTTGCAGGTTTTCTCTTTGAGCGACCTGTCCTATTGCTGCGATATTTCAAAGATTGTCAAAATCAGTGCCAACCCCAGATCACTAGTCGTTTCGTGCCTTCTTTGACCAAATAAACACTTCGAGAGAAACACCCACATTTTAATGCTTTTGCGTCTGGGAGGTGGTGCAAATTTTATGAGGGGAGACGCCAGGTACCGCCGTAGAAAAATTGTAGAAGAATTGCTAAAAGGGATTTTCCAGTAGATTTTTATACGTATTTTATCATGTTATTGGTCACGATTCATGGTTGATTTCTTCCCTATGCTGATTTTAAACTTCCGCTCTCTACTGTATTTCCTGTTTACCGCCTCAGAGGATGGAGGTAGGCTGGACCCAGATTTTGGTCATGTTCCACCCCAGCAAAACACTCCTAATATCGCATATTTTTCGCACATTGAATGAACCCATTTTGTACCACCAGTAGGGCATGCCACCGCATGGTAATTTTGCGGTTAAATTATGTGATTTCGTCTTCTCATTTTCATTTCTTCAATTGTCTCCGGGATGATAGGAACGATCAGGCGGGCACGCACTTCTATTTTACCCTATGGAATGATTGCTCGTTTCAGATCTGAGTTATTAGACCAATATAGCATGAATCCATCTCTAAGCATATTTCATCGTTCATCATCGGTCCTCTAACTGATATGAGTTGTTTCCTATTAGTTTGGCGCTGATGAAACCTAAATGGCAACGTCAAAATCTTTCCACCTAATTCTGCTCGATGGATCCAAAAGACCTTGCCTAACTGGAACTTCTTGCATGCCACCACTCTGTCTACAAACCGAGCTTGTGCAATCAAAAACGGAAATCCGGACTCGTATTTTAAAGTGACTATAATTATGGCAACTCTTCGGAACAAACCTCGGCAGAAATTCCAATAGTAGAAGAATAGAATCGTCTCCGCGTAGAATCATCTTCATCCTGAATCCCTCAGTTTGACTCCCGTTGTAATAAACTGATCGTACAACTTGGATGCAATTTTACCTAAAACTATACTGATCATGATCATACTAAGTAAAATAAGATATTCTCAGTTCTAACGTTTTGGTCATCTTTCTCTATTTAAACTCTGTCATTCAACTGCCCAATTTTTTATTTAACGATTACTTAACATTAGTACGACTGCTCAATTTTCTGCATAATTTGCATTGTGGTGGGGGGGGGGGGGGTCAGTTCCTTGTTTTCTTCTCGTTCTCAGCAAGCAGCCGCCTTAGGAGAGGTCATCCCTAAGCTTACACGTCGTTACTTTTGTTTATTTTTTGACAGTTGGTATTTAGAGAAGATAACAGGCACCTAATCTGATTTTGCCCTAAATGTAGACCTTCATTTTGTTTTTTAACCCCACTTTACATATTTTGTGGGGTGAAAAAGTGGGTGATATGACTTGGAGGATTACAATAAGCAACTTGGTGGTGTGTTACAAATGATGTCAATGTAGTTTTGCGTGAATGAAGATCCTAGAAACTATTAAGCCCGGGGGAACATAAATTGTGTGGTGTTGCTCGGGTAGAACACCTACCTTAATAAAATGTTGAAAATCCTCACTAAGCACATCGCATACCACATGCACACTTCAACGTTGCATGATACCATGTTTGAGATGAGGAATGAAGGGAGATTTTGTATTATATTGCGTGTCCAAATCTTCACCAGTATACCGCATTGCACCCAACCGGCTGATCGTTTTCGGTCACCAATATATTTTTGAGCGATTTTCCTACTAACCCACCGATTCGCCTGCAGCTCGACCAAAGAAAAGCGACGGACCGAGCTCTTTAGGTCCTTCAACTCCCTCGCCATTTTCGCCTGAACACTCCCGACAGGGAAGGAGTCGTTCCACGAGAGTTTCTCAGTCACAACGTAAGTGGGAAAATTATCTCGTATTTTATGACTATGTAGATTTGATTAGAAACATCTGAAATTGTTAACTTAACTAAATATGTTTTCTGTGTTTCAGCCTCTTCTCGTTCTGGATCTCCTTCCTCGCGGTTGAACTACGCGACATTCTCGTCTACAGTAACTGACAGGAGTCGCAGATCGCCTTCGTATTCTGGTTCGCGAAGTGGAGCTACGTCGAGAGAGACGTCTCCTGGAAGGTTAATTGACTTTTATTTACATATTTAGATGTATTTGTAAGTTTTTTCTGCATGATGTGATGAAACCTAACAAAGCTGCCTCTTCGAAGATGAAAGCACCGGTAGAATTCTAAGTACGTGGTAGAATTCTAAGGGAAAGAAGAGACTGATATCTGTTTTCTATCTCCACATCACATCTCTATTTGGAGTAGATCTAAGCATGAGGCAAAATGAGGTTTTTGGATCTCCGCTCTTCAGCCTATTTTGGCGGTTTAGTGATTTCCTTCAGCGCCAATACTATATCACTCGTCACCACATTTACTCATGTAATTTACTTATGTCTCTGTCTCTCTACTTCTTATGTCTAGGTACGGTGGCATACCTACAGTATCCAGCGCTGGACGGAGGAGTGGGTCCGCCCTCAGGTCAACTCTCCCCTCACGCCCACCGCTTATCTCACAACGGATACTCAATCAGTCCCTGGAAGCCGAAACCGCCTTGGCCGATGCCCTCGTAAGTCCCACTTTCCTTAAAATATTAACTTTTTTTTTTTTTATTTTTTTAATGTCCCTCAAGTACAGTGGTACCTCGCGATACGATCTTAATCCGTTCCTGGACCGGGTTAGTATCGTGAAAAAATCGTATAATGAACAATGTAATCTTATGTAATTTAATTTAAACTTAAATTTGAGGTGATACATCATCGTCTTCACTTTCTTTTCTAGTTTTCTTACCCGCTTCTTCACTTTCTGGGGCACTTCTCATCCAAAAATATCTATCTAATGAAGCCTGTTTCTGACGACTCCTCGAAATGTTTCGAAATTGACTCATACAAATGCCATTCACATTGTCCATTGCACGAGCTGAACGCATTTTTTCTGGGTGGATCGTTTCGCGAGCACAAATATTTGCGATATTCCGCTTCGAATCTTGAACATCGTATCGTGAACCCATCGAATCGCGAGGTACTACTGTATTGTGAATGAGTCAAGGCATAGTTTTAAGCCTGTTGGCTGACAAGGATTTTAATGTAAGAGAATGAAGAAGCCCTCGCGTATCCGGATAGAAGTGTAAGGCCGGGTACACACGTTGAGGATTCCGGAGAGGATTCCCCGTTGAGGCCAACCTCTCCGGCCGACCGGACCGTGTGGACGGGTCGAGGCCTTCAGTTGAGGCGGACTGTACAGGCCGCCAGGCCTTTCCAATTTTTGGAAAGGCCGCCTGAGGCTGGGGTTCCGGCCACTACAATTACACAGTTTCCTCAAAAGGCCTCGCGCGTCGTGTGGATGCTCCGTCCGGCTCCGGCCGCCTCTGAAGTTTTCCTCAGAGGAATTCCTCTCCGGAAATCCTCAACGTGTGTACCCGGCCTAAGTGTTTCACCATGGTGCAACCAAACAGCCTCCTCCCTTATTTGACGTCGAAGAGAATCAAGTGCTGAGATTTTTCCAACTCTCTTGACAACTCATGAGGACAGTCTCTTCCCTCAACAGGTTCAAGCTTTTTTTTTTTATTGAAAAATTGCTTTTATTTATAAAACTGTGTACATTGTAAGACATACAAAAATAATACATTTGCTACTCCCCACTTGAAGTCACAAGACTTCAGAGTTCTCTTTCTTGTCAGAGTTTTCGTAGGTTTTTCGGGAATTTTTGGTTCTACATATATTTCAAACCTCACGATCATGGACGTCCAAAACAAATTATTTGTATGAAAAATTGAGCTGAGAAATGTGGGCTGTATTGTTTCTACTTGTTAAATGTCCAAGAAGGGGGACATACAGTCACGAAACGCGTACCTTCAACGTACTTTTATACACCTACTACGTTATTAGATTTGTGACAGCTTTCTATTGATGAAATGGGGCGACGGGCGTTTAGAATGTTAATAAAATGATATTCGGGGTAGCACGTTTTTCTGGCGTCTACTTATATCATTATGTATAGTCGGTAGGTGATTTCATTAACAGGAAAATAATACACATTGGACTTGAATACTCTGAGCAGTGTTGAAACAGAGAATATTTTGGTTTCGTTCATTATTTTTATTACAACTTGTTGTTTTCAGAAGAGTTTTACCTACTAACTTTCAACTTTGAAGAAAGATTGAAGAGTAGAAAAATTCGATTTCAGAGGTCTCATCATCAGATCTCAAGATCGAGTACCGACCGTTCAGGGTTTTCTCTTCAATGCTCACCATAAATATACAATATCCCGTTATGGTTTTCAGGGTGAAGTCAACTCGTCTGTTACCTCGCCCCGCCGCACGCGTCATGACGATCATTCCGACGACTCTGAAACCTCCAGCGTCTGTTCTGAGCGTTCGTTCGAATCCAACGCTCACCGCAGAACGTCTGATGTAAGTTTTCATTTTGACTATTTTTCATCGCTTTTTATTCTTTCATTAAGCGCCGTTCAATTTGTAATTACTTTACTTACTTATTAGTCTCTTGCAGTAATGCTTTGCTTCTTTTTTGGTGCGATATGGGTTTGGACGTCCAAAACATTTATGTTTGTCTTTTTTCCATAAAATTGAGTTTTCGGATTCTCTTCCGAGTGACCACCCCGGGTTTCATTTACATTTCACAAAATATTGTGCAAAATAATGTGCCCGTTAATTGATCCAGATTGGCTCATTTAAACCGGTCAGTCGACCCAAACCGGTCAACTGCATGTTTGTAACGTTTGAGTTCACCGTATGCCTAATGTCCATTGTAATTGTTAATGTTGCCACCTTGTGGGGAATGTCCGGAATGCCATTTAGCCGAAAATGAGTTCTTAGATTAGACCCGATGCGCATGAGCGGCAAACTGACCGGTACGCGGAAAATTTCCTTCCCTAACTATTGGGTACTCATCCTAGTTCTGTGAGCTTCCAGATAGAACGTGACATCATCACTCTTCGAATGCTTGGTGAAGAAACTCAATTTTCTTCTTTTCAAACACTCAAAATGAAATTCAAATCAAAAAGTATTTTATTTGTGGTTATCAGATTACACCAACCTGCCGGGTTCACTTACTTAAAATTATAAACACAGAAGTAAAAGTCTATCAAAGTAAGTTGTGTACAGAGCCACCAGGGGAAATGGAATAAAAGTAATAATAGGAATAATTAGAACAAAATCGACGACCCTGTTCGTTCCCATCTTTATTTTTGTGAAATGTAAGGTATAGACAGGAGAGGCTAGCTAATATCAGTAAGTGCATTGCTGCTAAAGGCATCTCTTGTGCAACTTCATTCCAATTACTTTGCCGTTCATGCGCACCGGAGCTGACGTGCGTCTGTGCACACTTAAACTAAGAGAGTCCCCCCCCCCCCCCCAAATCTGTCTTTGTTATACCGATATTTATGCCTCGTGGGTGGCGTGGCGTTCAATCCCTGTTCATTTTAAAACATTCATTCTTCGCCATTGAGGCTTCATACGAGTGAACCCGTTTTATGACACGAAAATCGTTTTTTGAACTTACAAAATTAACTTGCCTTGTTTCTTTGCTCACAATCATCAACAGTCTTACTCGTGGAGTGGATCTCAGTCTCGGCTTTACAGGGAGCTCTGGGAACCGTGTTTGAAGGTAAGCATGTTACTTTGTTGTCTTGGTGCTTCGTTTTTCCCGCAATTCTAGTTCGTATTGACGTTAATGTGTTGTCGAATATGTCCTCCGAAATTCGTCGAGTAGTTTTGTGTTGTACGCGAGATATTCTCGTTGGTATTATTCTTGGAATTATCCGAAAACGACCCCAAAATCTGTACTGTTTGAAATAAACTGATGATACGAAAAACTGACGATTGAATCATTCTCTTGGTCACGAGACGTATCTGCCTTGGCACAATATAACGCTTTCTATCGTTCTTACAGGACATCAACGAAATCATGTTAGCCTGCGAATCAACTCACTGGTCCGACCGAAAGGACGGCTTAGTTAATTTATCCGCGTACCTCCAAGCTGGCAACTCCCTCTCTCCTCATCAGCTTCAACGGATCACGGAATATTTCACTAAAATGTTGAGCGACTCTCATACTAAAGTGAGTCAAATCGCGCTAATGTAGTTGTGTCTTTGGTCAGCACGAAGCGTTATTTCACTCGTTGGTTTCTTTTGCAGGTATTCACACTTTTTTTAGACACTGTTTCGGACCTGATTACGACGCATTGCTCAGACCTGAATCAGTGGTTGTATATACTTCTTACGCGGCTTTTCCACAAACTTGGAACAGATCTCCTCACCTCTGTTCAGGTAAGTGGAGTACTAAAAACGAGGAAATGGAATGATGTGCGGGTAAAATTCGAATGTGAGATTCTGAAGGCGCTGAGCATGAAGGCGAGGTTAGGTTATCCACAATTCCGACTATCTGGAAATGGTAGCCACACCATCACAGCCCATCAATAGGGTGTTTGTATGGATTTTCTCAAATTTGTTTCGAGCATATGAGCCAGGACACGTATCGTAAACAGTTGTTTCTCTTAATTTTGTAATTTTTCAAATCAGTTCAAATAACAAATCTGAACTAATATTCAAAATACAATCGTGACTCTAAATCAGTTACGCACATTGGTTCAAGATATTATTCAACCGATTGGCAGCCAAACATCTTGGCTTCTAGTTCCAGTTCCCCTCTCCCCCTCCACTCATGCTTGTGCGAGTTCGTATTTTGGTTGGTTATTCCTTGAATAATCAATCTATGTTTTCATGCAAAAAGTCAATCTCTTCGATTCGGCCCAAAATTTTTCTGGACATTTCAAGGTGTCTATATCATAAAACCAAAATGTCCGTCCGCCGTCCACGCCGACTTTGGTAGTAGAAATTATTGAAGCAATCTGAAATTTTGGTCACGGGTCCGTTCATGGCTTTAGTTGGTCCTTGAAACTTTTCAATCCGATCGGACTAATTTTGGGTGAGGTAGGGGTCAAAATATGAATTTCGAGAAATAGATTTTTTGGAATCTAGGCGTGTGGGGTATCATTTTCCACTAAATTCTAGACGCTGAATCCAATGAAAAGGGTCCCAGAACGATCGGCACCCACTGGAAGAGGTTTTGGGTCAAAATGGGTAACCCATCTATCCATTTCAAATGTCTGTTTTCCAGATTTCTGGTACCTAGGCGTGTGGTTTATGATTTTCCACTAACTTTTAGACGCTGAATCCAATGAGACGGGTCTCGGAACGATTGGCGCCCTCTGGATGAGATTACGAGTCAAAATGGGTGTCTATCTACCCATCTCGAATGTCTGTTTTCAAGATCTCCGGTACCTAGGCGTGTGGGGTATAACTTTTCCACTAAATTTTGGACCCTGAATCAATTGGAATGAGTCCGGGACCCGACACACCCACTGTTTCCCCCATTTGCCCCCTGTTGAAGAAATTAATCTCCATGCGCCTGGTCCGAGGCTCAAATTAGTCTCGATGCGCCTGGTCCGAGGATCAACCAACCCGTGTGAATAAATTTGCAGCGTTTTTTAGAACCTCATTTATGAATTTCACCCCATAGACCCAATATACGCAGATCTGAAACGTATTCATTTCGCAGGCTAAAATAATGAGGACGTTGGACGTCGTTCGTGACACGTTCGGCCCAGAAGCTGTTCTCGGGTGGGCGCTTCGGTTCCTAGTCGATCCGACTCAGACGCCCAACGCCCGTGTCAAATTGGCCGTTCTTCAGTGGTTGGCCAAAACTGCTCCGTTGGCCGACCCATCGACGGCATTTCCACCAGTGTCTGGTGACAAAGACGTGACCGCTCTCGCTCTGACCAAAATGATCGGTAATCGCTCGAAACTAGTTTTTCCGTTTGTTCTATTATTCATCATAAGTTCTACAGCTATAGCCAACTTTCTACTGGTTTTTAGGCTGGACGATGGGAGATTCTATCAAACAAGGCAGCGAACTACGCAGGGCTGCTCAAGAAGCTATTCTAGCCCTATTCAACCTCAACACGCCTTTCGTCACGCTCAGATTCGCCCAGCTGCCTAAAGAATATCAGGTAAATACTGAACTGAATTTTACTCAAAAGAAACGTAAAAAGGCAGACAGATTAAACCCGCAATGAAAGTATCGACCAAAACCTTCAACTTTTCCTGCAACACAGGTATGTTTATTCATATTGATAAAATATGAGTTGAAATTGAACGAATTAGTTTGATAAGTGGGCCTAAAAATACATGCGTGTTTACCAATAAAATCTAAAATTCCAGTTTTATAGGAATTTCATTATAAATCATATTTGACGTCTCCACTTATTCATCGCATTTATTTTTTCTTTTTATAAACGAGTGTTTTAAAACTTTTTACAGTGTATTTTAGAGTGAATATTACTCGAAGTTTATTGATTCGCTTCAAATTTTAAATTAGTCTTCTTATGTGAAATATGACCGTATTTTTTGTATAACTATTTCCTAAAGCCACCTTCTATTCATTTAAATGTTCAACTTTTTTTTATGTATGATATGACTTATGACTTAAGCTTTGAAAACTGTATTCCTATAATACGTTTTTGGAAAAGTTCAAAATTTAAAAAAATTTGTGCAAAAAGTTAAAGTTTTAAGTAAGTAATAAGATAAACAAATAAATGTAAATTTACTAAAATGTCTAGTTTTAAATGTTTTTAAAAATTGTAGTTATATTTTCAAATCGTGAATTTTATTGGTATTTCATATTACTTTGTTGTCGATCCTTAACGGGGAATTAACCTATTTGATCACAATTCTCAGGAGGCAGCTGCATCTCTAATCCAGGGGCGTGTACGCAAAGCAAGTAGCGGTCCAGAAAGTCCTGGAACGAGGCAAGAATCTGTACTCAGCCCAGATCAAGTTTACAGGTAATTTATTAAGTGTTTTAGGGATGAATCAATACCGTTCACCAAACAAGCCAAGTGCTGGAAGATGTTGCCTATTTGGATCTTAATTGTATTATTCTTCATTTAAGGTCGTTGCGAAGAACGACTGCCGAAATTCAGTCATATTCTTTCGATAACAAAGTGGCTGACACCGCTTCACACGACAGTGGGATATCGCAAATGTCGCTGAACGACAATAAACAAGAGATTGATTTGATCTCGAACTGGGTGAGTGTACGATACCTACAAATGGGCTATTCCTCGCTTGATCAGAAACGAATAATTTTAAACAAATCTTGTTTCAGACGGCTTCTCTCAGCTCTTCGTCCCCCACAAGATCAACCAACGGTCTGGATGCTCCAGATGCGACGACAAATGGCTGCAACGGCACTGGTTAGCTCTAAATTCATTCAATTTTGATTCATTTCGTCAGCCTGCGTTTGTTAGATTTATCCAGGCCGTCAAAGTTGTTGTTGTACTTATCAGTGTGCTTGTATTTTCAGTGGAAATGGCTGGCTGTGATGACGTTTTGGGCAAGACATTGGACACGATAGACAGTCTAGCTGGGGAAGAAAAGAAACTCGCGCTCGCTCTGCTCGCCACTCAAGTCAAAGAAGCTGAACCCATCGTGATAAGCCATCATTTCAAGTGAGCTTTCATCATCTGTGCTTCCGTTCTAATAAAAGAAAAATTACTCTCATCAAACATCAAATAAAAGAGAAACTCCCACATCCTATCCTCCATATACATCTTATTGTCCGCTTTGTTTCAGGCGCGTGCTGAGGATAGTGCTCGCTTCCATCCAAGGGGACCTTGAGTCTAAAGAAGCCTCATTGTGCGCCCTCTGTGAAATGCTGAAAAAACGAACTTTAGGACCTCAGCTTCAGTCATTCACCGAACTAATTTTAATTAACGTTATAAAAGCCTATTCGGATCCTAATAGAGATGTAAGTCGCAACGCCGGGTTTTTTTTTTTTTTTTTTTTTTTTTTTTTTTTTTTTTTTTTTTTTTTTTTTTTCTTGCTTCAATTTTGAAACTTTTTTTAAATGAATTATTCGTTTTGCTTTTTCCAGTTGGCTAAACACACGGAGCCTTGCATAGAAGAAATTGCCACCGCCTTGCAACCGGATATGGTTTTAAGGGTAAGTCTTATATTTGGTTGGCCATCTTTTGATGAAAGATATTGTTTGCAACGGTCGTTCGTCAGTTCCATCGTTGTTGCAGGTACTGATGCCACTGATGACTGCTGGAAGTTTCCCCTATAATCTTTCCGTTATTAAGGCCATTACGAAAGTCATAGAAGCGCAGCCGGAATCGGTTTTGATGCCTTTCCTTGCTGAAATTATGCCCGGATTAATTCAGGTAAGTTTTTAATTTGTTTTCTGTGATATTGACGTAATTTGTTAGTACCTAACTACAATTGGTGAATCATTTCAATTATACCTCATTCTAAGGAGGTGGTATTGAGAAGAGATTTGTTATATTTTTCCATCTATTACAAAGTTGTTCGTCTTGCGTGTCCGCAGGCATATGGTCACGAAGAAAGCCTTGTGCGTAAATCGGCCGTCTTCTGTATGGTAGCCCTGCACGACAAAGTCGGCGACAGTCAACTTCGCCCGTTCCTCGTTGGCCTGTCGGCATCCAAACTGAAACTCCTCGAGCTGTACATCAACAAACGCCAATCACCCAAATCGGAGAGCAGCTAACGCCGACGTCGACGGTGCCGCTGCAAAGACGACCCTGTCCAACCCGACCTGGCAGGCGTCACTGGCGACGAGAAGCCGAACGGAATCGGCGCTTAATCAACCTGTCGTCAAATCAACCCGCGGCACTTTGAGTTCAAAAAAATAATTTAAACACAAAAATCGAAAAAAAAAAAACGCTAACGCTTGAACTCACGCTCTCCCGTCACCCCATCACCATGCTGCCCGATAACATTGTGTACAAAATCGAGATATATTGACTCATGATATAAATATTTATGTACGTGTAATGTATGGAAAGCTTGAAACGCATGTCGGCTCCTGTATGTTTCCTTTTTTTCAATCTGATTATCATTAAATTGTGCTTTTCTAAGCCCGTAATTTTCAGTTTTTATTTTAATTTTTTTAATACGTCTCACTGTTGCGTTTAAATGTTATGTAGATTAAAAATGATTGTAAATTTGTGCTACTATTTAATCGCTTTTGTTATCATCCCACTTCAATTGATCGGTACGTTTAAATTGCAGTCAATGCAGTCAAGATGAAACATGGGTAAACAAACATCGAATTTACCATTGATTGTATATTTGGAAAGCATAGGTTTTTAAATCCCCAAACGCAGTTGAAATCTTGGATCGATCACGATGAAATTCATTATTAGTTTGAAAACCACTGCTCTTGTACCATCGGAAAACATATTTACAAAACAGGATATTCAGACCTAATAGCAATAATTATAGATAACAATAACCTACACAGAGTAGTCACAAGTTGATGGTTTTTTTTTTGGTTTTTTTTTTTTTTTTAATGATTATCCCGCGCGTGAATTTTGTAATTGCAAGTAAGAAACCCTCCTTAAGTCGGTTGCAAAACATCGATTTTTTTATTATTAAATTGACAATTGATTTTTTTCCCAACATTGCAGTATTGAAGAAATGAAAAAAAATTCTTCCGTCTTGGAACGACGCAGTTGTTGATCAAAAAGTTTGATCCCAACGTGAATCTCATTCAATCTTCATAAGAAAAAGAAAATTTTTTCTTCTGGGAAAGTATCAAATGGCGGTGTATTATCAATTATTGGGGAAGAAATGGGTGATCTATTTTTATTCCGTAAGAGCAAGGTATCACTCGAATTCGTCCAATCAAAGCTGAAAAACTTATATTCATTTGAGTGCAGAAAGGTTGGAATCGCTTCATTCCATCGAGTAAGTGAACAACTGAAACATCTTTACGTTCATAGATTCTTGAGCATAACCCGCTTGTAAAATTACAAGCCCCTTCCTGAGACATTTTTGTTTTCTTTTAAAACTGGGACGTATATTTTTATACTTTCAGTTGAAATGAAGAAATAATCTAAATTAAGGCTGTCAAGCAGCCGAATATCAATTTTTGACGGATGTGCAGCGGCAGCAGGTTGACCGGGAGATCGGTTGGGGGAAGTTCGACGCTAATTACCTACCGGCTCCTGTATAGGATGGTCGGATTGAGCTAAATTGGTTCAAATTGGTCGGGATGCGAGTCGTTTAATTGCGCCTCGACGAGGTGGAGTGCTGCCGTAGTCGGACCCTGCTATCAAGGTGAGCTGCATGTCATACATTTTCATATTTTTCAAGTATTTCCCCCAGCCGCTACCGAAAACCCGCGACGGGTTTTTACTAAATTTTCCATTTGAATGTTGGCAAATGAAGCTCGGTTAACAGAAGTCCAGAATTGCCGTTTATACGAGCTAAGGGACAAAGGAGCTCAAATGAATCATCAAAATTACGAAAATAATCATCATTTTCAATTGTTGTTTAAAGCAAAGAAGATTTTACTCTCGAAAATTTGAAGTATAAAATGCCAAATTCAAACTAATCTTTCGTTAATATGAACAATCAAGTACGATTAAAGCAAAAAGGAGATATTTGTAGATACCTCAACACATTCGCATTTATTAATTATTTTCAAAATTGACTGTATTTTATGTTCCTCCAAACACTGCTGGGGAAATTTTCCAAAATGTTGAGAGTTTCATCAAACATTTGTTCAATAAATTCTCTTAAAAAACGCTGCAAATTCTTACACACGGGTTGGTTATTCCTCGGACCTGGCGCATGGAGACTTATTTCTTCAACATGGGGAAAATGGAAACAGTTGGTGTGGCGGGTCCCGGACCCATTCCAATCGATTGAAGGTCCACAATTTAGTGAAATACGATACCCCACACACCTAGGTTACAGAAATCTCGAAAACACACTTTCGAAATGGGTAGATAGGCACCCATTTTGACCCATAACCTCATCCAGAGGGCGCCAATTGTTTCGGGACCCGTCTCGTCGGAACTAGCGTCTAAAAGTTAGTGGAAAATCACACCCTACACGCCTAGGTAGCAGAAATATCGAAAACACATATTCAAAATGGGTAATAGATGCCCATTTTGACCCATAACCTCTTCCTATGGATGCCAATTGTTCTGGGACCCTGTACATTAGATTCAGCGTCCAGAATTTAGTGGAAAATGATACCCCACACGCCTAGATTGCAAAAAATCTCCATTTCTCAAAAAAGTCCATTTCTCGAAATTCACATTTTGACCCCCACCCCACACAAATTTGGTCCGATCGGGTTGAAAAGTTTCGAGGGTCAACTAGAGCTATGAACGGACGCCTGACCAAAATTTCAGATTTTTATAATAATTTTTACTACCAAAGTCGGCGTAGACGGCGGACGGACATTTGCTAATTTTGATCTAGACACCTTGAAACGTCCAGAAAAACATTTTGGGCCGAGTCGGAGAGATTGACTTTTTGCATGAAAACATAGGTTGATTATTCAAGGAATAACCTACCAAAATGGATCATTTCTTCGTGAGGAATTTCATGTCGTTCTTGAGGCTTTCTACCAGGAACATAAGCTGGAAAATAAGTGGATCACATTGAATATCCATGGTGATCACATGCCTTTGTTGCAGATGAAGGGCCTCCTCATTGCCTGCCTTCTGGTTGTAGCAGCTTCGGCTCCTCCACCAGGTACGCCTAATGTAACCTTTTTTTCAACTTTCAAAAATTCCTGAATCACTTCAATGCGGACCCGTTGTTATTCGTTAGGCTCGAAAATTGAAATGGACGTGGAAGAGCTTCTCGAGATGGTCCCCTACGAGCAAATGGTCAACCTGGGGATGGAATACGCCATCGCCGACCCTCAAGTGAAGACGCTGATGCAGTACATTTCCAGCGATAAATTTCGAGATAACGTTGTTGCGATTCAAAGCAGCCCGCAATTCCTCAAAGTAGGTTCTAGGCTGTTGAGAGCCAAGATCGACATTTATATTAACACATCCCACTCGCTTCATACTGATTAAGACGAGGGAAATTTTTGAAATTTCTCTTTTTTATTGGTCATCATTATCACTTCTATGGGATTTATAATCTCTTGCACTCACACAGACTCTTCCACCCTTCCCCCATCATCACTTTCATGGGGAAATTGCTTAATCAACAGTGCCTACCCCTGTCTGGGCCAGAGGGCACCCTTCTCAAAATATTTAATTGATGAAGACTATTCATGAACTAGGGAGGCAATATAATTATCAAAATTCGTTTAAATTTGACATTAAAGAAAAAATGAGTGGTTTATTACAATCATCTTAGATTTGTGAAACCCACAGTCCGTTGCTGATTCAATAAAAATGAATTTATTGTGATTACCTACAGCTCACAATTTATCGCCTTCATTCCTTCGAGCTGTATTTCTCATTTTTTAAATAAATCTTTCCGCCAATAGTATTCATTCGTGTAATTAACAGAGCAATGATGAAACGAACTTGTCGTTACAGTTGGCAGAAGCAAGCGCAGTTTACAATATCGATGTTTTCTCGTTGGCAAACAAATTCAATTCAGCATTGGATATGCCTCATCTCGATTATAAAATTGGATACCACAGGTAAGTCCATGGGTAAGTTTTTATGGGAACTTAAAGTGATAACGGTCCTTATATTTGGACGCATGTTTCTTCAGGCAAAAGAGGAACCCAGGTGATGGAGTGGCGGGTTTGGTGCGCGAAGCTGCTGAGTTAACGCCCCTTGAAGACATGAAGGAAATGTACAAATACAAAGTCAACCACAACCCGGAATTCAACGTGAGGACAATTCAGTTCGTAGTTATTGACGTTTAAGTTACAATTCTTCAACGTCCTTTTGGGATTTTTCTTCTTTCACGTCAGGTACTGATGACGAAACTGTTGAGCGGAGAGGCGCGTCAAGTTTTAGAGCCAATTTTCAACTCGAAACCGTTTCAAGATACGAAAAAAGACCTAAAAGAGATGGGAATTCCGATGGAGCAATTGGAAGAATTCATAACCGAGCGCCTTCACAAGTTCTTCGACTTGAAGGAGATGACGACCCCCAAGCCAGCGATTAGGTGACTGCAATTCACTCACCTGTTGAACGTCATTGTACAGTAAAAATAAAATGGTTCTCAATTCATCCGAAAAAGCAATCCTAAAAATTAATCCACTCAATTTTATAGCCAATGAATACTCGAAAATGGGAAACTAGGCCCTCGAACTGAAGACTAGGTACTATTTTACTCGGCAGTGAAGACCAGGGAATCGAGTTACCAACGCCTTGAGGTCGCTGTAAATGAGGTTCTTGGAGCCGCTTTTGCGATTATTGCTGAAAACCATTGCAGTGATGGAATCACAGAATACCCTATACTAAGTATACTACGCGTAATAAGCTGGAATAGTCGTTCGGAGGAGAATAATAAGTCGCCAATCGCTTGCGTTTGTTGAAAGAAGGTGTTCATCAGAAGTCCCGTGCATCCTGTTCGATTGATTTAATTTAAATCTAATACATTAATTTATTTTGGATTAATTCACGATAAAGTCCGCATAAACGCAGTCCGTTTCATTTCAAACAAATTAATCGCACACAAGCGCTTTGTCTTCTCCTGTTTCCACGATCGATAGTAATCGAAGTTGATCTTTTGGGTGCACTCAAGCAGATCAACTTAACTAACTTGATTAAATTTATAATAAACATACCTACGTTTGAAGAAAGTGATGAGAGAGACTGCGGAATAAGGACGCCCGCTATCGATTGCGATTAATAGACCAATTGAGTATTTTGTCCAATTAATCGGAGTCTTTGGAGACTCTCTGGTTGGTTGTCCCATGAGCTTGGCAAGAACCGATTTCACGATTGGCAGTCTGAAATCGATTGCATTAATTAATCGGGATCGTCCAATAAATCGCCTTAAAATTTCGATCGAGTGTCATCCATCAGAAGAATGTTTTTTTTTTTACGAATGTTATAATGATTAAGATGAAATTGAAAGACGGATGGACAACGTCAGCGGTCAGCCATATCGTGAAGAAGGGAAGAAGAGGGAGAGCAAGGAAGAAGTGAGATTGACAGTAAATTTCAGTTTATAAATCCAGTAAATAATTAATTAATTATTCAGTAAATAAATTTCATTTTAAATTTCTACTTTCACTAGACTACCCATGGAACGAGGATTTTCATTTGCATATTGATATATTGAACGTACAAGCTCAACTGATCACCCAAGGACTCATTTCACCTTGGAGCACAAGCAGAAAGTAGCGAGATGAAAAGAGGAGCAGAAACAAAAAGCAAGGTAGCAGTAAATCTGATGAAAATGAAGAGCGTGGTTACAAGTAAAACATAAGCCAAGTACCTTGAGGAAAAATAAGACAATAAATCAGGTAAATTGAAAGTATCTCCAGCCACTGTTTTTCAGATATTATTTGTTCTAATTTTCAATTAGTTCATTCATCAGGAGGTCCTGTTGCCACCGAGACAAGATATGCAACCCGAGAACCGACGCATATTTAATACCAGAACCTACCAGTTTATTTAGGAGGGAAAATGTAGTATCTTTTGTATGTAGTATCCTTTCAATCCACTCAAAATGTAGCAAAATTTCACTCTTTGCTGGTGATTTGAAAAGACCGTGGGAAGTGCAGAAAGCAGAGCGGAAATGCAAGAACAGTCGGCGGGTGGTTGTGGTGATAAGAAAACTGATAACGAACGTGGTGTAACGATTTGATTCAAACTCATCGATGTCTCTAGAATCTGTATATATTCTTATTTTTATATAGATAAACTACCGAGTCGGCGTTAATAAAACAAGAATGAATGTTTTGTAATTAGAAATTTAGAAGAAAGCCTATTATTTATTTTAAAACAAGCCAAAAAATACATTTTTAGAAAAAACATCGATGTTTAGAAATCATCGATACATCGATAATGGTCCATATATTCTACCCACACCACACCAAGCCGCATCCAGAGAAAAACCGTATACCGCTGTGTTGTGTTTGGGGTTTACTTTTTGGTTTTGGTAACCACTGGTATGTAAGCTTTACCATCGTCAACACATTTTGAGGAGTAGTTGAAGAAAAATTGATGTCCGATCAGTCTCCAGATCTCCCAGTCAATCCGGGAACTACCTAACCGTAGATTTATCACGAAACGTTTTCTCTTATCTCAAACTATTTACGTCCCGAAGGCACACATTAGTCATAACTTAATCGAACTTGTAGATTATTATAAATAACTTGGATTACTGAAGAGTCATGCTCCGTTAGATTAGAACTAATCGAATATTCCTTCAAATTCTAGGAAGACGCCGTGCCGTCCGCTGTTTGTTCCGTTCCTGAAACTGACTTCTCAATCAACAAGATGCTGGCCTCAAGGGTAACGTTTATTTCACTTATTAGTGTTAGATGTAAGAAACTTATTACTTAAACACTCCTTGAAGCGATTTTCAAAAGTTGAAAGCGAAATTCAAAATCCAGAAGCGATATATTCTGCCGTTAGCTGAGACTCCAAAACGAGTACTTGTCGTTCCTCTTCTTTCCGTTTTTGTCAATCATTCATTGACCGTTCGCACTATCTACCACAGTTACCTTTAGGTGTTTCGTACCATTCAGCTCCCGGAGT
This sequence comes from Cyrtorhinus lividipennis, assembly GCA_019603395.1. Taxonomy (NCBI): domain Eukaryota; kingdom Metazoa; phylum Arthropoda; class Insecta; order Hemiptera; family Miridae; genus Cyrtorhinus; species Cyrtorhinus lividipennis. Next base: position 20,633,730 of record CM034000.1, on the reverse strand, counting down.
AGTCATCATTTTAAAAAAATCTGCAAATTCTTACACACGGGTTGGTTAATCCTCGAACCAGGCGCATGGAGACTAATTTGAATCTCGGACCAGGCGCATGGTGATTCATTCCTTCAACATGGGGAAAATGGGGAAAACAGTGGGTGTGGTGGGTCCCGGACCCATTCCAATCGATTCAGGGTCCAAAATTTAGTGGAAACTGATACCCCTAGGTACTAGAAATCATAAAAACATATACAAAATGGGTAGATACATACGAATTTTGACCCATAACTTCTTCCGGTGGGTGCCAATCGTTCTGAGACCCACTTCATTGGATTCAGCGTCAAAATTTAGTGGAAACTAATACCCCACTCGCCTAGATCCCCCAAAATCTCGAAAATCCAGTTTTCAAAAGACACATTTAAAAAAAGTTTTGAGGACTGTCCTAGGCCGGGAACAGACCCCTCACCCAAATTTCAGATTTTTAGAAATTTTTCTACTTCCAAAAACGGCGTGGACGGTGGACGGACATTCTCAACAGACGCACTCTAAGTCTTGGCGGGCAAAATGCCAATAGACCTCCATGCACGATCAGTGGCAGCAGGCTGGATGCTGAGCCATGGCAGAGGGAGCCCCATACCAGGCTGCAATACATCAGAGCAGGTGGAGCAGTGGTCCACCATGGCAGAATGGTAAGCCAGATGGTCATCATCCACAAAGGGCAGGCACACCTTCAACATCTGGCCAGACGTAGCGGAACGAAGGAGGAGCGACTAGTTCATCAGCCTCGTCCATTTTGTCTCCCAATTTCTGACGGGCCACGGGGATTTTGCTGCGAAGCTTCATGGGTTCAACCTGAAGCCATCCCCTGCCTGCCAATGTGGCCAGGTAGAGACAGCCCACCATGTCTTCATGGAGTGCGCAAAGTACGCAGCCGCAAGAGAACACTGGAAATCAGTAGTGGCACCAAATGGAGAGGTCACGTGGAAGGAAGCTGTGGGAACAAACGACACATTCCGTGCAACAACGAGGTTTGTGCACACCGTAATGCAGACCAAAGGGTAGCCTATGGCCAAACAAGCCAATTACCCTCCTCCTGGTCTCGCCCACGCAGCCTCCGCGAGGCCCTTCCTGAGCACTGCTCTGAGCAGTGGCGAATAGCGTGGCAGGAGTTGAGCGGAAACGACCGTCTTTAACGTCAAGCACCCCCCTATAAGAGCCAGAAAGGCGAAGGAATAGGGAGAGAAAGGCAAGACGGGACGGACGGACATTGACCCCTTTTTTTTTTATCTAGACACCATGAATCGGAGAGTATAATAATCAAATAATCAACCTTTTGTATGAAAACATAGGTTGATTATTCAAGGAATAACCAACCAAAACCGACTTAGGCCTTCATGAACTGTTTTGAAATTCAAGATGCTCGGGAATTAATTTAATAGAATTTATCTTGAGCGGCCCACCGTCGATTAATATTATTGTGATGTGTTAAGGGTTGCGCAATTGATTGGGTGCTGACGAGGTTATTGACCTAATAAATGCGTGACTCAATAAGTATGTACAATAATTTGAAGGTACATTGTTCTAGGATAAATATTGAACCGTATCCAATCATTATGACTGAAGGTATCCTATGTATTGCGCAACCGTCAATTCTAACCGGTCTTTCGTTGCATAGCCTGATACTCGGTGGTTCACCCTCAGTTCGGAGGCTTTTCCGATATAGAACGCCTCAACACGTAAACGTGTGGCATTCGACGGATTTTTCTTTCGATAAATAGTTGTTGTTCCTCCCTTCGGCTATTTTTCTCCTCATATCACAATTTACATCAAGATTCGGCAGAAACGTAATTTAATCTTTCGCCCAAAAATCATGTAAAATTCTAAAAATTCCCGACGTCTCTCTTTCTTTCTCATCCAATAGCATTGTGTTCAATCCACGCTTTCAACTTTTACAGGTTGCATGCGCTAGGAGACTGAACAGTAGCAATCTGCAACAGGCGAAACGATTGGCATCGAACCAGACCATCAAAATCCCTCCTAATATGATCCTTGAAAGAAGTACGTGCCTTCACGCGACACATTGATGTATTTTCTTCAAATATGTTGAATAATCTCAGACCGGCAATCATGTCAATGCCTCCGTTTGTTTCCAGCATTGAACCAAGTGACGCTCCTGGGAAGAGTAGGGAACGATCCAATGAAGAAAGGCACGATTGAACATCCAATGGTTGAATTTTCAATCGCTACGCACAGTTCCTATAAGAATGAAGAAGGTAATATTGTCCAAAATAAGTTCGTAGTTTCAGAAATCCTTCCCTCTGATCAGCTGGGATGACGTTCCTCAAATCAAAAGTCATTCAAAATTTCAGCCACCCCTCCAACGCTTTTCATAGTTAGCATACTGAATGACGTTGTAGATGTTGTAAAAGACGTTGACACAACCAGTTATTTCCAAAAACCCATAAATCACAAATCTTCATAGTGATCTGATCACAAATTTTGTTTTCTTTCAACCATAAAAACATGAAAAATTAAGAACTTTTTAGGTATTTTTAGTGTAGAAATGAATTCGTTCAATTCATAGTATAATGAACTCTATAAACAGTTTTAATACTGAAGAGTTCAGGGATGAAAGGGGCTAACCATCAATTTTCCATTTTCGAGAAAAAACGAATTCCGAAGTTTGAAACATCGATGTTCGGCCCCAGGCCTCCCTATAAGATTGAAATACGCCAAGGAACAGCCAGTTCAAATTACCCGCCGTTCGGGTCGGCCGGAGTAGGACCATTTTGCTCGTGCTAGATGACCCGACATCAGCACTTGCTCGTTCTGGACATTATTCGTGGAGTCATTATTATCATTATTACTTCATTGGGAGTTCTTGTAAAAATTTCTATCATCCTACGCAACCCTTTAACTGTCTTCAAACCCATTTTACTGGGATACAAAGAGCCTCCTGTAAGGAAAACAGCGGAGAAAGAAGCTGCATCAAGAAAATATCTTACATTTCATGTTTTATTAATGACGAAATTCCGCCCCACTAAACCTAAATTGGTATTCCAACAGCCTCCTTAGCTAAATTTCAGTTTCCCCTCCAGTTTTTCTGTACTCTTTCTTCTCTCAGCTTTCTTCAATTTGGCCTTCTTTTTATTCTTATAAGGAATCCTCTCATAGTAAACCTGAGCTCTCAAAGAGAACCTCAGAACTGCTTCAGTTGAGTCAAATCATTGAATTTTTAATGAGAGTCATTATTATCATTATTACATCATTGGGAGTTCTGGTAAAAAAAAAAAAAAAAAAAAAAAAAAATATCTCCTCTATTCAACCTGCATTGAGAAAATAGTGTAATTTAAGTTTTTATTAATGATAATATTCTGCCTCACCAAACTTTAAACTGATATTCCAACAGTCTCATTGACTAGACGGTTGCCTTCCCCTCCAGTACTTCCTCCGTACTTTCTTCTCTTCTTTTCCTCCAGCTTTCATCAGTTTCTTCGCCTCGTTCTTCTTTGGTTCGGCCTTCTGTTTATTCTCGTAGTAGTGATGCAACATCGACATCGATGTTTTCAAAACATCGATGTTTTTAGCCTCGATGTTTTTTCAACATCGATGTTTCTTACCAATGTTTCAAGTTTTAAATTCGAATATTTTTCTACTTTTTGGGTGAGTACCATGACGATTTTTTCTTTAGTTTACGTATTCCAAGGTGTCGCAGTTGCCGTAACTCGTCGAAAGAGCCACCTTCACCTAACTGTCCCCGTCACAAGTTGGCCAAGGCAATGAAAAAGTAAGCGCCTCGCAGCTCTTATCCCACCATCTACTAAAGAAGAGGGTGACACAACAACAACAACACCCTCTAGTCACTTGTCAATGTCAAGTGATTGTATTGTTTTCATGTGACAGTGATGATATTAATGTCAATATGCCTCCAAAAAGTGCAGTGTGGAAGTTTTTTGAGAGAATTTCGGGGACTGGGTCAACGTGTAAGCTGTGCCACAAATCTCTGAAGACAAGTGGAAACAGTTCTAATCTATTGGGACACAAATAGTTATCCACAAACCCCAAAACATCGATGGCTGATTTTAAAAACATCGATGTTTTCTATCGATGTCGCATCACTATCTCGTAGTAGGCCCGAGCTCTCAATGAGCTGCAGAACTGCTCCAGATTAGTCAAGTTTAGTCAGTTATTCCAGATTAGTCAGTTATTTTTCTGAGGGTACTGGTCTCAGTTATGTGTACAGCCAGTATAATAATTAGCCCCTTCTTTCCGTATATCGAGGGAGGTGACCCTTTTCTTCCCTGTATGGTTTCTTCCCTGTTTGTGTGGTTTGTCTGATTCTACTCTTGATAGCTACACTACCACCCTAAAGGCCTGTTTTCCTAGCGACCGGATTTTAACGCAGCGTAATATATTTAACGCTCCTGCCGACGTTTTTCAGGCTAATTCGGTTCCTGCTGCGCAAATAACCTGTCGCTAGGAAGACAGGCCCTAAACACAAAACTGAAAAGTAATGAAGTTGGCCCCCTATCTTCCCTGTACTCTTCATACGTAATTGAAATATACTCTCGCATTTCAGGAGAACAAACTCAAAAAACCGACTGGCACCGGATTTGCGTGTTCAAACCGTCGCTCCGCGATCTTGTCTACTCCTATCTCAAAAAAGGCCAAAGAGTTTACCTGACGGGAAAAATCGTCTACTCGTCGACCAAACAGGACAACGTCACTCAAAACCGAGTATCGATTTTCGCGGACCAAGTAATATTTTTCCAAGGCTCTCCAGAAGATGCAGAAGAAGCGACCGAATAGAATATTGATCTATCCTTGCTGAATTACTCAAGACCCAAATAAGCGGCGTTGAATCAGCCTGCACTTGATCGTAGTAGTTTGTTGACTTTTTTTGTTACTTTATCGACGTCTTGTTTTATATATATTGTTCATTCGTACCTCAACCGAACGAAATGCTTATTGCGAAGATGTATTTAGTTACCTTCGACGAGATTGTTCGTTTGGTGGTCACCCAAATGATGATGTCACGAAGGTCGTTACTAAATTATATTCGACCATTTAGCATTTATTAAAAAAAAAATTGTATTGAGTAGATAATATCCGCATGTTATAGCTTCTACGGCCGTCATAAGTCATAATTTCTTCAATAGCTTCGTTGGTATGTCGCGATCAAGACGAGAGCTGCTTCTGAGCCCTGTAAATAAAATTATTGACGACATAATTAGTTGAGCAAGTGCATCTAATTTGGCTCTTAGTCAACTAAGGGTAGCATGTAAGATGTTGATTTATTGAACTGATAAATAATAAGTTGATGCAGCATGTTCGAACCTGATCTGTTTTTCTGTATTTTCAACGACAGAATGAATAAATTGAGGTATTTTCTACTGAGTGAAATAAGTTCTATTCATATTCGCCAAATGGGTTTCACACAAATTGGACAGCGAAACGCATAATAGCATCTATGGACAGAGTTAAGATTGCTGATTGATAAGTAAGGGGTAATGTTAGGCAAACCACTCCTTGCGGTGTTGCATAAGGATTAAATCCCCCAATAGGTTATTGATTCAGTACAAATAATAACTGACTGAAAATTTCATGTTTCAACCAACTGACAGCTTTTGGTTGGTTATTTCTTGAATAATCAACCTATGTTTTCATGATAATGGTCAACCTCTCCGATTCGGCTCAAAATTTTTTTCTGGACGTTTCATGATGTCCTGATCAAAAAACGCTGCAAATTCTTACACAGGGGTTGGTTATTCGTCAGACCAGGCGCAAGTAGACTCATTTCTTCAACATGGGGGAAATGGGGATAACGGTGGGTGCGGCGGGTCCCAGACCCATTCCAATCGATTCAGTGTCCATGATTTAGTGGAAAATGATACCCTACACGCCCAGGTACCAGAAATCTCATAAACACATATTTAAAATGGGTAATATATACCCAATTTGACCCATAACTTCTTCCAGTGGGTGCCGATCGTTCTGGGACCCATTTCATTCGATTCAGCGTCCAAAATTTAGTGGAAAATGATACCCCACTCGCCTAGATCGCCCAAAATCTCGAAAATCCATTTTTCAAAAAACACATTTTCCCCCCTACCCCGCCCAAATTTGGTCCGATCGGGCTGAAAAGCTTGGAGGACCGTTCTAGGCCGGGAACAGACCCCTGACCCAAATTTCAGATTTTTAGAAAATTTTCTACTACCAAAAACGGCGTACGGCGGACGGACATTGACCTTTTTTGATCTAGACATCATGAAACGTCCAGAAAAAAAATTTGAGCCGAATCGGAGAGGTTGACCATTTGCATGAAAACATAGGTTGATTATTCAAGGAATAACCAACCAAAAGGTCAATGTCCGTCCGCCGTCCGCGCCGTTTTTGGTAGTAGAAAATTTTCTAAAAATCTGAAATTTGGGTCAGGGGTCTGTTCCCGGCCGAGAACGGTCCTCCAAGCTTTTCAGCCCGATCGGACCAAATTTGGGCGGGGGTAGGGGTCAAAATGTGTTTTTTGAAAAATGGATTTTCGAGATTTTGAGCGATCTAGGCGAGTAGGGTGTCATTTTCCACTAAATTTTGGACGCTAAATCCAATGAAACGGGTCCCAGAACGATTGGCACCCACTGGAAGAAGTTATGGGTCAAATTGGGTATTTATTACCCATTTTGAATATGTGTTTTCGGGATTTCTGGTACCTAGGCGTGTGGGGTATCATCTTCCACTAAATTTTGGACCCTGAATCGATTGGAATGGGTCTGGGACCCGCCACACCCACTGTTTCCCCCATTCGAGGAATAACCAACCCGTGTGTAAGAATTTGCAGATTTTTTTCCATGATACACCACTCCCGCTTTGTCAAATTATTCAACTATCAACTCAACTGTTGTTAAGCTATTAGGTTTTTGATAAGCTCGAGCCGTATTGGCCATACTGAGAAACGCTTACTTATTGAAAATGGCGACTAGAGTTTTGAGACTGCGAGAGTAGCGGTCCTCGTTGGTTTTTGAAGCCTCGTGCCAACTTTTTCTCACGTTTTGCCAGTGTGCCAAGTTATCCTTAAGGAGGACTTCTCTTTCTGGGGGCTCGTCACCTTCCTGTAAAGTTTTTATTATCAAACAAGGTATATGGTAGGTTGGCTGATGCACTTAGCTTGTCCCTATGGGAGCTCACACGTGGCCATCAATAAAATATCAACTGTCTCCACCGCTGCGTAAAAAAAATAATGAATTTGAAATGGTCAAAATTTGAATTTTCCAAATTTTTTTTATTGCTGAGAACATCAAAAAAATTAACTTGGGTGTCAAAAAAAATTGTCTCCCTTTTTCTTCTCATCATAGCCTTCAAAATTAGTCGGAGAAGTTTTGCGAGGATTTAAACGAAGAGTCGGAAACTGAGGAATAATTGATATTTGACCGCAACATGCAATATTGTTTGGTGTAAACATATTAGAAGAAAGGGTTCTTGGGAATGATTTTTAGTTCATCTACAAATAATTTCTGTAAGAAAGGATGAATTTTGCAGATTATTCGAGCTACCGTAACTTTCCACAAGCAGACTGCTACCCCACCCTATCATAATCTCCGTGTAGCATTTAATTTTTCTGGTTGTTCGACATCCATACCGCCATTTTACATTAAAGAACTGATGTTTGGATTTTCTGAAATCATTCACTTTAGGTATTTCTGCTTCATCTTGAGTTTTCTCGCTGTTATGATTAGGCATTTAGTTAGCCATTTGGCTGCAGAATTTCCTGAGAGTATATCCCCTCCACCACAGTGTCCCTTCACTGGTCTGCTTTGAATCGTTCTTCTTTCACAAGGCAATACAAGTTGGAGACAGCATTCTTGGTTGAACCCACCTCAAGAAACATCATTCTACAAGATGCGCTTTTCTAGCCCGGACGCATCTCTTACCTCGTGCATCTTGGTGTATTCAGTCACCCTCTTTACAGGTTTAGGAATACGAGCGTTGATTTCATCTTGGATGCAGGATTCTGTCGGAGGAGGTAGAAAGTAAGTGTCCCTCACGAGGTCTTCTTCCCTCCCAGGTGACAGCGGTTCTTCCTTGATCATAGGGCTCCTTGGTCGTTTACTACAAACACATAATGACGTTACAATAAGCTCAATTGGTGAGACGATCTGTAGGTCAGAAAGCGTACGAGTAGACTTCGTCATCAACATGTAGACACTTTTCTTATTGAATAATCAATAAATGAAACTATAACAAATCTATCTTACGGTGGTGGAACAGCAAAATTGTACGCCTGATGAGGTTGGTTGGCCATCCAAGCCCGGCATATGACGTACATCGGCGTGCTTTCGCTGAACTGGGCAAGATCCACGCTTCGGTCGCACAATTTCATCACGAAAGGCTGCTGCTGTTGTTTCTCCTCGGCCACTTTTTCATTTTGTGCTTTCCTTTTCGCCTGCTTCTTAGATCTATAAATTGTGGAAGGCTCATAAGCGAAAAGCTCATCCTTGACAGACGTTTGATCATTTATCCAACTGCATGTATAACTTACTTAGACCAGGATTCGTCATCACTTCCCGAGTCGGAATCATCTTCTGAGCGAGGAAGGAGATCTTGGAGTGCACCTTTGAACCGATCTCGCGCCGAAACCAGCTCATCGCCTCCTGAGACAACAATATAAACAAGTTAAACGATATTTCACGTAACTGAGTTGGGCCATTGCCTAGCTATTCTAACACTCAAACAAAACTGCTCAAAATCATTCTACTCTCAACCTAACCAAACCGAGAATTTCAGCAGACAGACCTCTGTGTCCTTTCGTTACAACGTCAATCATCTATGTTCAACGATAATTGCACTGGGATACTGTCCGATCAACAGCAAAACTATATCAATGCTAAGCTGGAATAAGAGAGGGCAAAGGTGACCTACGTGATGGTGATCTCTCAGAAGCTCGGTTCTTGTTGATTCTCCTTTTCTTGACCATCCCTGTACCTACTAAATAAATGATCACAACCACAACCTTTAGTTTGAGTAAACAATTTTTTTTTTTTCAAATAATGTTGTGGTAAAATGTAAACAAACTGTGTTCGCCAGATGTCAACAACAACAACACAGCAATCCTCTGCTTCAAAGATTCGTTCGTCCTTTATGTCTGGGCAAAGCAGATGAAGCAAACAAAACAATATTTTTCTCATTAGAATCCTTTAAAGGTATTTCCAAAGGTATTTCTCTCACGCTTCAGCTATACTTTCTTTAATGGCCTGTTATTTTTCCAGAAAGATCAAAGTTTAAGGTTCTAGGTGGTAGTTTATTCTTTTCAACTTACTAATGAGCCATATACATGTTCAAACTTATATTTTCGTGATTGAAAAATACTAAAAATATTGAAAAAAATTGCTCGTGTGAGGAAAAAGGGAATGGAAAAGAAAAAAATATAACTGATTACATTTGGTTTATCCCAGTCATGAGAACCGTCAATCGAAAGAAATGAGCACAAAGAGGAATCTGATAAAGATTAGCACAAAGGAGAATTTGATAAAGATGGACACAAAGAGGAATCTGAGTGTTGGAATTTCAATCTTCCACAATGATCTTAAGGTCGCTTCGCACTGCCAATAGTACCTACGTCTGCCGCTGCACTGACACGCCGCTGGCAGCCTCATCCTTTTCCCGTCGGTTCCATGGAATAAGTGTATTCCATGGTTTCTCTTCAGTACGAGTACGAGTTCGAATATGGCGTCTGTTGTTGTTCGCGCGTAGTGTTGTTTTTGTGGAAAGACGCCCAGTGCAAATCGGTATAAAGCTATTCTGTTTCGTTTGAGATCTGACTTCATTGGAAGGTATGTAAATATATTGTGTCATCCGATCTTTTGGTTTCACTCATAAAAGCCCGGATTCCGATATGCATGCAATTTCTTGGAAGGGGAAGCTGGCCCTAAACAAACTGTACGTGGTTGGATTTGGTAGTTCCACTGTTAGCGTGTTGTTTAGTCCGAGCGGTCTAAAACACGGAATTATCCTCCTTGAAAAAACACCGACGACTTCTCCTGGAAACAGATTGGATCTGTTATGCGCGTAGTTGCTGCAATCGACCGGCAATATTGCTCTTCTACGGTCTGGACAAAGGAGAAGGTATGATAAAGCGAATGATCCCGTAAAGCTCGAGTTGGGTTGGCAGACGTATTTTGAGAATACGTGGAATCCAGAACTGCCGGTAAAGTCACTCAATCAAGAGAGAAGGTGTAGGATGGATATGTGGAAAATTGTAGTTTCTCCAAGCGCAAAATACGAGTTATATTAGCCGGGCTCGTATTTTGGTACGACTCTTATCGGTTTCTAGAGCCGACGAGGAGGGATTGAGTGCAAGCTACCAACGGAACAGAGCGTTGTAGCAAAGCGCAGAAACATTTGGCGATCCTGTCGCCAGTTTCTGGATGGCTTGGAATTTATTCTGTTATTCAATCAAGAGAAAAACACCCAGTCGACTTGATCTTTCACTGGGTAGCGGCGGTGGAGCAGAGAGTTAGAAGCTAGTTTGATGAATGGACAGAGAACTGGAATAGGCGATCTACTAATCTGAGCACAGCAGATCTGTAAAACCATCGGGAATAGCTAGATTAGTGTACCATAGCTATTATTCCATAGAATAGTTTAATATAGTAGTTAATAATCTGTAGATTACGGTAGTAATAAAATTGTACTATAGAGGGTTTGTACAGCTGCTGTCAGTCGGGTTTCTTGTTTTATTATTGTCTTATCATCAAATTGGACTGGACCTCTTTGCTCTAGAAGTTTGATATCTGGTGAAAGTTCGAGGAATTAATGTGAGAATAAATTCAAACGCAGATTATAACCAAGGAATCGCAATAAACGACTTAATTGGCTGATTAGTCGAGGACTTGGGAGGTTGGAAACAATACACAACCTATAATCTGGATGTCTACGACTGGTTGGCGCTTCTCCGTAGGACTGTGCAAAAAGCACTGAAAACAGCTGTGGAACGGAAGGAGAGCGCGTGAAGGATTGTTAGCGCGTTCTGTATGTTTCCTGCGAAACATGAACGGTTTGAAATCGATGTGTTTCATGTCAAAGCACGATCGAAAATCCTTGATATCAGTGTAGACAAGGTTGCGTACCTTTCCGTGTCGTTTTTTCGGACTGTAGTCGATCGACCGGATAAAATCGAGCGAATCCTAACCACACACACCACGTACAGTTACAAGGTTACGGTTAAACGAGGTAGACCTTGAGAAATTGGAAAAATTTGAAAATAAATCGGACAGCGCGGTGATTCATTTATTGAATAAAAATAAAAATAAATAAAAGGAAAAGGCCATAGGGGCGGGTGAAGAACAAATGCGCACTTGCGAGACTTGCGGTGAACTTCACTGGTTTATCTTGGTAAATTAACGAATTTTGATGTGTGGTTTGGCTGGATAGCTAGTATTTTCTAGTTTGAGTAGTTGGCATGAGGCGAGCCACCCTGAGATTTGAGGAATCTTTCAGCTTGAGTCTTAGGGAGATTTGGCGGTTGTGTCAATTTTTCTGATGTAAAATGACTAGCAAGCGTAGGCCAGGTTTCCAAAATAAATTTCATAATGAAGGATTGGTTTAGTGGGAAGAGATCGACAGTCACTGGGTGCTGGAATGTTTTTTTTTATTCTTCTCAATAGTTACTGGAAATACGTGCGCAGATTTTTTTCATTACAGAGCCGTAGTCCTAAATGGCGCCGCTCTGGGACAGTAATTTACGCAGGGCACTAGGTATCTTCCGAGTGGAGTGCCCATTCAGCTGGTAGGTGGTCCCAATAGTGTCAAGAATCGTTCACTTGATACGAAAATTATCTGGAAAATACGTACATGATAAATGAACACTGGGACACTAAAACAAATATGCGCTGACACTGGGTTTTCACCGGTTTACCTGTGTCAGGAAGAGCAGAAGGTTAAAACTTTGTGTGTGAAGTCCTTCTGGAAGTTTTAATCTGTGGGATGAGTGAACCGCCATGTAGATTAACACACAACTTGCGTCCCTTGTATGTGGGAAATTGAGTCTGATGAGTATTGGAAATGTGAGGAATTATAGACTCACTGGATACTTGGAGGTCCTTGTATTGGACACAGACTCAACAGATTGCTTGTCGCATTTATTGCGTAGCAGATCTTGGTTGATTGCTGTTATCAACAAATGTGCAGCGTGGTATTGGCGCTGGACATGTCTGAGGTAGTCCGGTAATGAGAGAAGCTAGTTCCTTTTTGGGTGGATTTTCCTTGGAGAAATTAACGCTCAGACATGGTATTATCAATTGGAGCTTCAAGTAGCGCGTTCTCTTGTGAAGAGTTAACGGAATAAACTTGAAGGAAGCAATAGTTGACAGATTGAACTAGAGTCACGTTAACAGAGATTCCGGGATTGGTGGTTTGAGACCTGCACACCAACACATGCGAGAATACTTGAAAATAAGGAAACAGCGTCTGTTTTCTGGTTTGGCCCAATAGACTCTCTCACTTCCGCCATAACGACTGGATGGCTTATAAACATGACAAGCGCTTGTAAAAGGAGAGAAGTCATAGACTCCAGGATATTATCAGTCTGGTTCTCTTCTTAGGAAGATGTCAGACTGGGGGGGAGGGGAGAGGAAGGTTGTAGTTGAAGTAGCCAAACACGAGAAGGAGATAAGAAAGGTTGGAGAAAGGATCCTAGAGAAGAGAGAAACGGATATGGACGGATGTTTGGAAAGTCTTGGAGGAAGCTGTCCCAAGGATTCAAGCTGGCATCTTAGGTTGATGAGGGAGCGCTTGTGGACACACAGGACTCCACAGCTAGCAAAAAAACTCTGTCTAGTTCTTCTGAAGACCAATGGCATAGCGATAAAGCTAATAGAACTTGCAAGCTGAAGCTTGCTTGAGGCAGAATCAATTGGTAGGAGGTCATTCGGTCTGGAAGTGCAGGGTTATGCTGGATTCATCTCAGCAGTGACTGGGCTCCTGTTGACAGGTGCACAAGGACCAGTTTTTAAGTATTCAGAAAAAAGCCTATTCCATTGAAATCAGGGTTTGTTATACCTGATGTCAAATATATGTGAGTCACTACAGATTGCAATAAAGAGTGAATGTGAACCTGCAGAAGATTGTGCATCATTGACAATATAGGATTCCACATCAGTGGCCAAGGGCATGCTCTCCAGATTCAGTTGATGAATTTCAGATTTGATCCAGTTGGACTTTCACTGGATTACAGAATCGCTTCAATGAACTCTACAAGGGCATCCGAAGGTGTCCATGGACTGAGCTGATACAGTCAATGATCAGACAGGCCTATTAAATGCAATTGCTGAGGCTTGTCTTAGGATCTGTGAGGACGCTTTGATGGAGGGGAGTTCTTCATGAACACAATCTTGACCTGAGACATATCTTTTGACGAACAGGAAGAGAACAGCCGACGTCAACAGGCTGAAAATAGTGCCTCGTTTGACTCATGACAAGAGTAGGAAGAAGAAGGAGGTCTACTTGTTGGAAAATGACTGTTGCTCAAGGCTAAGCGCTCCAATCTTGTCTGACGCAAGTGTAGTCTACAGGGGTAAATATATAAAAAGCGATTATCCAAATGGAGATGGAGGAGCAGTGCTTCAACTGCCAGAGTTGAGGTCAGAATGAACAGAAAGATCAAGAAAAGAATGCTTGGTCGAGTTAAACTCCACGCGCGACAGGGGTTTCTGTGTTATAGGCCAAAACCCTGCAGTCGGTTACCAAGGTAGAAAGACGGAGGACTGAGAAGGACGCCAGCTCAAAATTGACTGGTGAGTGTTGTTGCCTGGTGCCCACACCCTAGCTTAGGACTGGTTGGTATAAGAGCAAGGATGATCATCATCATCAGTGAGCAGCAAAGGAAAGGAAAGCGCGTGCCATTCTGCACGGATGTCAGGAGCAACTGATTTTCCAGTAAACAGGATTAGTAGGAGGACAAAGTAGACCAACAGCGCTGTTCATTTGGCCCTCATTAATGCTACTGATGTTGATGGCTGGGAATTTTTGATGAACTCAGAAGAAAAATCTACGATGTGTAGAAAATCTGTTTTCTGACAGAATGACAAATAATGAAACTTGCTCCATTTACATTTGACAGCAAGCTACAACCTGATCAAGGGAAATTTGACGGGAAATTCGGTGGCTATATTTTGCGCTTACAGTTGGAAAACTAACTGAGAAGAACTGGAGCAAATGCTTCAAATTGCTCGTGAATGTACTGTTGTGGCAAAGTGCCAGAGGTTGGAGGAGACTAGCGAGTCTTGCAACAACACAAGAGCAGGTCCATCAGGATCTGGAAGTAAACGCAGCGCAGGTTATAAAGACTTAGAGGGGAGTTGACCTGTGAAAAGGGTTAGAACAATGATTAAGGATTCAGTGAGTCTGAGAGATAATAAAGGACTATCGTGGCAATACAGACTTAATCATGCCTCTAAGGGATACCTGGAAAAAGCGGAGAGTGTTTTCAAAATTGATGAATGTGGTATTTGGCTCAGAAATACTTTATTGCCTGGATGTTAAGTAGTGAAGCAGTGAGGAACCATGTATGGTGAGACAGCGCGCAGAAATACCATTTCAGCGGTTAAATTGAGATCTCATGGGTCCTCTCAAGCCATTGGCCTTGTTGTGGCTTGAGGTATTTAGAATGAGATACACGGAGCGGTTCTGATGAATTATGAATAACATTTTTAATGCGACACAAGGTGACTGAACAATTTAAATGAGGAGACATGTATATGTACGGCACGAGCAGAATAGAGACTGAACGTTAACGCTAACAAACGGCGGTGTCCCATTGGCGAACCTAAGCTCCAAACTGTTCTCTATAACTGTTCTTCACTACAAGGCCTTGAGATCCCAAGCTAAAAGCATTGTTACATTCAACGACGACACGCCCCAATATGCTTTGCATATGAGATTTCTGGAAAAACTAAGGTCTACACAGCTTTGTTGTCATGTCTGGCAGAAATCTGGCGGTAAGCAAGCGCGGATACAAAAGTAGTCAAAATCAGAAACGAGACGGTGGTCTTGAATGTAAAGCGGAGGAAATAGAGATCCTTGTTTCACCTGGAAAAAAATGATTCTGATTGGCTTGTAAGACACCTATATGCTTCAATTAATGGAAATGCTGAGATTAAACCTGAAGCTAGCGCAGAGTAATCAGGGTAAACCTATTTCTTCTGGATTCCTGCTCAGTTCTAATCATTTGCCATGCGTCATCATGTGTACATACATAACAGAAAATGAGGGTTTGAAACACCTTTTTGAAAAAGCATTTGGGAGAGAGCTACTTTGAAATTTGTCAAATGCTACGACTGTGAGTTTATTTGGACCACAGACAAGTTCAAAGTTTGCAACCAGAGTAAACTTTGGTAAGGTCCAAAATTGTAGACTTTGCAGAAACAGGACTCACAGTGATCACAAGAGAGGTGCTTTAGGCTGGGAAACCGCCATTTTCTGATCAGGAATTCTGGTCAAGGAACGAGCTGATCTGGAAATTGAACAGGAACAAGTGAAGCAAAATGAGCGCTCTGTGAGGAAAGAAAGTTCTGGTGATAGCAATCTATGTTTATTCAGGGAGTGAGGCAGGATATTGCTGGTTCCAACCAAAGGAGGTTAGTGCTGACTCATAAGGATAATGACTTAAAATTATATAAGGGGCAGAAGCAAATGTGATGTGATTGTGAATAGAAGGAAATTGGATCCTTATTCAGCAACATATTCACAGGCCATGAAAAGTGAAAAACTCAGACTTACACTGAAGGAAATTGATATAGAGACAGGATAATGAAAACGAGGTGGATACGCTGAATAAGTTGGATGGAACATGACTTATAGTTCAGGGAATTTGCTGACAGCAATGATTACAATTTGTCAGAAATTAGACGCCAGTTGCAATCATTTGCAATTAACATGCTCAGTAGGTCGCAGTTTAACTACATCTGGGAAGATGGGGCACAGTTGCCTGAATCATGTGCTATTTGAAGAAAACCATCACACCATGTTTATTGTTCAGCTATCACAGAGGAGGCTTTGATTGCTTTGTGGATGCTTTTCTTGGCATGTCAGCCAAGGGAGAGTATTCTACAACCGGCTTTATGATCAAGAGATTGGAAATGCCTCTGATGTGGCGTAAAAGCGACAGAATCTATTGCCATATTCCCCTACAGAATGTGAGTTTGGTGGCAATGAGCACAGCGCGTAGAGACTTGGTCTTTGCGGAATTGTGCTGTATGATTCTGTGGCCGAGTGCAAAATTTGTTTGAGGATTCCAAATCAGTAATTGGTTAGTGAAGAGGATGACTCTACGACTCTAGAACATATAGTGTGACTGTCCTTTCTTCAGGAGAAGAACGTGAAGATTAAATGGATATCATGAAGAGCAGCAGCTGATGATTCCTAAGGGGCTGCCAAATCAAAATTTGAAAATGCGGAGATTTGTAGCTTCATAGTGTGGACAGGATTAAGTGATACCTAATTTGTAATGCCTATTGTTCAATAAACG